>CAJNDT010003347.1:0-177635 GCA_905221615.1 Symbiodinium sp. CCMP2592 | reverse complement strand
CCCAAGAGTGCGACTGCGCCAGTGCCTGGAGAGGTGAAGCCTTTCTTGGAAGCGGAGGAGGACCTCGGAATTACGGACCCCCAAGGCAGAGTGCCAAGGGGTCAAAACAAGATCAAGGTTCCATCCGAGCTTTTGCAGCCAGAGACTGAGGAGGAGAAAACTCTCAGAGCGTTGCGGGGAATGCTGCCATGCAGTCACAGGGCGGTGACGACTTCGAAGGTGGGCCGCCTCGCCAATCGGGCACGTATGGCGAGACCGGTGCCACAAGATCAGCCGTTCAACCCCCAGCACAACGATCGGAAGTTCAACAGCAAGAATACGACTGTCATGACCCAGCTGCTCATGGCTGTCCATGAGATCACAGTCCGAGAATGCGAGAAGAATAACGTGCCAGTGGATGGAAAGGACATGGCGTGGAATCACTTTCGGTCGAAGGGCTCGAAAACTGCGGTTGTCTGGGATCTGTTGTGTGACCAGAACGTGAAGGAGATTCCAAACAATTCTGAGCCTGGGGACTGGCACCTGGGGCTTCAGAGGGAAACTGGGGTGGCGGTCATTGAGCAGATTCTCCAGTGCATGTTCAATGTCACTCCGCCAAAACATGGCCGTGATAAAGTAAAGGGAAAACATCTGACATACTGGCACTGGTTTGAGGCCTCCAGGACACTCGTTGAGATGTATACGACGGAAGATGTCATCTCAAAGGAAAAATTCAAGCCCAAAGACCTGCAGAGCTGGATTGTGCCTTTGTCCTGCAAGATTTGGGATGCTTACAATTACACCATGCTTGTGTATTGTCAGAAGAAGCTGGAACAGAAGGCAAGGGGGGAAGACATAGACGCGGTGAGCCAGATGGGTGATGATGTCCCGCCATCGGAAGATGAAGAGTATGTGGATGTTTACCAGACCACTGCGAACTTCGTTCCTGATTGGGGAGTAACTGCAGATGGCTTTCAGGATTGATCAGTGTCAATGATTGAGCTGAAAGAGTAGGTTTATTAATTGTGTTGCCAAAACAAAGCCATCTAGTGGACCTCCTCTTCTTCATCCCATTCGTCCTTGGGCACTGGGGACTTTCACAAGGCAGAGTGCCAGAGAGTTCTCGGTGTGACTAAGGCAGAGTGCCACCAAACAGTGTGGCTTGTTCAGATTCATTTTTGTGTCGCTGTCACTAGGCAGAGTGCCGGAAAGGCAGAGTGCCAATGTGAAATCGCATTTCTTGGGGCGTTTGAATGTTGTCACTTTTGCGGTCCGTCTGATCTGGCACATTTAAGCTTGCCGTTTTGGAAAACAAAGACGATGCCTATGCATACAGTCATGTCGGCAGTAACTCGATGGATTAATTACTGTGCCTGTGAATTGATTGGTTCAACCTTGGTTTCCTGTGACAGCCCCATAAAACCTTTCAGGTGCTGGCGTCCAAGGTGGTTGGCTCCTATGGCAAGGCTGGAATGCATGATGCAAGTGATTGTGAGTTGTGGAAGCTGAAACGCTTGCTATCTGGCCGTTGATGGGACCATGCCACGTAGTGTGTACGGACTCTAGTGACTAGTGAGTGGATGCGCAAGAATTTCTTGACCTGGCCGCAATCAACATATGTGTGTTCAAGATCGAGTCCCTTAGTGCTGCAGGGGTGCTTCCAGGCAGAGTGCCAGAGACAGTCGCCGAGAGCAATGGGAAAGTCGAGGAAGAGCGCTCGTGTGAGTGATCAGATGATGTTCCCAATGCCGGGGGCAATGAACCCAGCAATGGGAATGAAAAACCCACTGGCCATGATGAACCCTTTCATGTTGCAACAGCAGCAACAGATGCAGCAGCAGCAACAGATGCAGCAAATGCAGCAGATGCAGCAAATGCAGCAACAGCAGCAGATGGCTGCTGTGGGTGAATCAAGGCAGAGTGCCAACGACTCCTTCTCGTCGGAATCAGAAGACCAAGAAGTGAGGAGGATTCGTAAGGAAACCAAGAAGAACAGAGCAAGGCAAGCAGCAACGATCGGGATTGATCGGCTGGCAACGTCCACTACCGATGCAGATGCAATCCCGAGAAGCGCCACGACATTGCGTTCGATCCCTCTGGCTGCTTGTCACTCAACAGAGTATCCCTAAGGTCAGCAATGATCCCTGAACCCTCCCCCCACAAAGCCTAGATAAGCCTTACTGACTGAGGTGAAGGTGAAAGCTCTGCTCGAGCGAGTTCATAGTGCATGGGATGCTGCGGTCACGGCTGACCTGCCACAACAAACAGCGCTGCCACTGCTCTTCATATTGACCAATCTGAAGCCGACCACAAAGGTCAGTGAACTCAGGGTCGATATGAAATACAGCTTGCTTGGTCAGCGATGTGCGAATGCCCATAAGCGTCAATCCGTCTGCGATAGCAGCAGTTGGAACCGCATAGCCAAACCGGTTCTGGGCCTGGGGGTGAATATGTCTGAGCATTCTGTTGACAGGGTTGCCTTGGAGTGTGGATGGCAGTCCACATGGATGACCGAGGATGTCACGACCTATGCCAGGCGTAGAGCGAGAGCAAGGCAGTCCCCTGAGACGCAGGGACGTCTCAGTTTCAATCCGAGTCCTGCTCCAGCTGCCCCGCCAACGGTTCCGCCGTCGGAAGGCAGAGTGCCAGACGTGGTCCGTTCTGGTCCTTTGCCAACGACTGCTCCTAGTTCCAATCCAAGCCAGGCTGTGGGTCGCAGCCCGGCTGGGGAACAAGGCAGAGTGCCGGTTCAACAGCCGCCTGCCTCCCCTCATGCCGTTCCGGGTTCCAATGCAAGCCAGGCAACCGAAGGCAGCCAGGCTGCAGGAAGTGAACAAGACAGAGTGCCGAGGGTTGTGGAAGGCAGAGTGCCAGTTGATCCGAATGCTCCTGCCAGGGATGACGATGGTCTAGCGCCGGCAGAGGCAGAGATCAGGCCCGATCAGGAGATCGTCATGCCTCCTGCAGAAGTGACCACTGCACCTCAAACAGTTGAGTTGCCATAGCCAGACACCTCCACGAACAGTGACTCGACAGCCGGTGCTGACGTGAATGCCGTTGTGCCCTTTGCGACACCCAAGTCGAAAGCCAAAGCAAAAGCCAAGGGCAAGTCGAAAGCCAAGGCCAAGTCCAAGGCCAGGGCGACGGCACCAAACACAGAGTCGCAGGACGAGGTCGCAGTCGAGGTCGATGATGAGGTCATGGCCGCGGCCGGGGCCGAGGTCGAGGCCGGGGCCGAGGTCGAGGCCGAGGTCGAGCGCGAGGCCGACGACAGTGCCTTCTTTGAGGAGGAGGAGGAGGATGCTCCGAATGAGTCGAGCAGACCTGCGAACCGGTGGAACCAGGACCTCTGTGTCATTTGCCATTCGGAGATGCACCCCGGCCAGGCAGGCTGGTTTCGTTTGCCTTTGGTTAATGAACCATTGATAGTGGTGCCTGTCCTGTTTGTACATTCCACTAATCCTCAGAACAGTACCTCTCACATGACGTGTCTTTTTCTGTTGCTTCCCTGGAATGCAGGAATTGGAAGCGCTATCGTGTGGCCACCTCTTTCACAGCGAATGTATCAATCGATACTGTGAGTCGACCGGGCGGAACAAGGCCACCGCTTGCCCTCTCAAGGGTGCGAGCTCAGCCTCTATGGCAAGGTTCTTTTTGGGTCCGAGGGGGTCCACGGGAAGCAATGCCCCTGTTCCTGTCGAAGATGATGCTAATGATGTGGACGCAATCGTTCAGGAAATACAAGCTCAACTCGTTGACGACCGCACTCGTGAAGAGGAAGCTCCTGAGGTCAACGACCCCGTGGTGGACTGATTGCGTCGACAAGGTGGCTCGGTAACAAGGCAGAGGGCCACAATAACTGGCTCATGTGTATGTGTTGTCGGTGATGTGGCCTCGAGTCTTATTAATTTTGGAGGTGTGGCAATGCCATTGTCACAGACATGTTTCTGAAGGCGGAGTGCCATGGGTTGTAACATGTGTTCCATGATCATTATGTATTGACATGATTGTGTGTTGCCTTGTGTTGCATTATGCCATCAGGAATGTATGTCTCTTTGTAATCCCAGGCGGTCTGTCGATTTCACAAGGATACTGCAGATGCCTGTGGACAAATCCGCGCCAAAGGCAGGATCCAACCTGTCCTAGAACACCAGTTGGGAGGGACCCAACAAAGGACCACTGAAGTCTGCAATGGGGTGCATCCGTGTTTAAAAAAACATATGGCCTTTGAAGGGACACCATCCCCATACCGCCCCACAGGCCCTGCAAAATCTTAGAAGACATTTGTGACACTTGTGGCATGCCCCGGAAAAATCTTATTGAATCTTATTGAATCTTATTGAATCTTATTGAATCTTATTGAATCTTATTGAAACTTATTGGTCCATCATTTTTAAAAGGGACACGACTCCAGATCGCCCCAAAAAATCTTATTGAATCTTATTGAATCTTAGAAGACATTTGTACAATTGTGGCCTACCCCGAAAAAATCTTATTGAATCTTATTGAATCTTATTGAATCTTATTGAATCTTATTGAATCTTATTGAATCTTATTTAATCTTATTGAATCTTATTGAATCTTATCGGTTTTACAAGGGACACAGCCTCCAGCTCGCCCAAAAAATCTTATTGAATCTTAGAAGACATTTGCAGGATTGTGGACTACCCGAAAAAATCTTATTGAATCTTAGTGTTCTGGCCATCACGTTTTGAAGGCACACCGACCCTGTACCAGACAATTGCACACATGTAGCATCCCCTCCCAAAAGTCTTGTTGGAGCTTATTGAATCTTGGGAGCTAGTTATACAATATCGAATCCCATTGAATCGGCACAGTCCAGCTAACCCAACCAAATCCCTACGAGTAGCAACACATCTTATGATGAAGCATAAACTAGGTGGCACTCTGCCTTGAAGTACCTTTAAACCATGGACCTCCTTAAAACCTAAAACCCTGAAGCTCTTTTAAACCCTAAACCGTTACTGTGTGTGGTAAGTTTACACATAGACCTAGGTATATGTATAACATACATACATATATATAGATATATGTATGGATTATATGCATACACTTATTATTGGGCATACTGCTTTCGAACATTAAACTACATCATCTATTAATAGCACTCTGTCTTCAAATATGTGTTAATCTACTGATCATGTGCATAAATGCTTGTGTCGTCCAGTGGAACCTATTGCATGTGGTATTGAAACGGACATGACAATCAACTTCTAGTACCTGTTCGTACTATCCAACACATATAGTTGCTTGCAGCTTGTTGGATCAAAGATATTTAAAGTTAAGCACCATGGCACCGAAACCGAAGGCCAAACCGGCAGCAGCGGGGAGGATCGGCGGGGTGAGGACTCCGAAGCGACGGCCTCGTAGAGTGCCGCCAACCGGTGTGAATGGCATTGGTGAAGAAGGTGGTGGGGCGGAAGGCAGAGTGCCAGGGCCACAAATGGGTCCGCCGCCACCAACGCCTGTGAATCGGCCACCTTACCCACCTGGCCCAAGACCTCCCGCCCCTGCGCGACATGAGTTTGAGATTGCCCAAGCTGTGGCAGAAGCGTTGGACATTATGGAGACCCCGATCATGATCAACTTCGAGCCGGATGTGGTTACTGTTAGGGAGGGCCGCATTGTTCTGGTCACCCTTGAGAACTTGACCCCTGAAGAGATGCAACGTCGGCAGTTGGGACGGCGAATTTGTGCCATGTGTTTCAATGCTCCAGACAACCCGCCGCCACCAATAGTGCCGCCAAGGCCGATGCCTGAAAATGGCTATCCTGGCCCTAACAATAATGCCAACAGTGGAGCTACTGAAGGCAGAGTGCCAGAAGGCAGAGTGCCGGAAGGCAGAGTGCCAGATGAGTTCGAAAGTGGAGTTCGTGGTCAAATGTTTTTTCGTTTGGAATCTCGCCCGGATGCCTGGTTGACTGGGCCAGCTCGTGCCGAAGGTGAGATTCACGCCTCAGACTCAGATGTGATTGAGGAAGGTGTTCGAGATGTTCGTCTTGGTGAGCTTGGAGGGCGGGGTCGTTTGGGTATTGATTATGGGCACATCTCAGAAGAAGACCCGGACTGGAGTCAGCGCGGCTCAGCGGATGATGGAGCCCCCTCAGATGTGGAGGAAGGTGAGGAGTCAGACAATGAGGAGATGGACGCACTGGACGAAGCTCAGTCGTCCCCAGACTCAAATCAGTATGATTCTGCAGGTGAAGGCAAAGGATTTCGCATTCGTGGTCGTCGATCGGGGTATATCTCCTCAGAACCACCCTCCGACTGTGAGCCACCTGAAGATTTCTGGTGGCCCTAAGGTTGATGTCTTTCAATGACAGCTTGGAAACTTTACAGAAGGCAGAGTGCCAAGAATGCTTGTGTCTGCCACCTCGGTGGCCTCGGAATCGTCGAGGACGATGGATGGACTGCTGTGTGCGGTACCAGAAAAACGAGAATCGAGTGAGGGTCTGGCAGTGCTGTATTTGATTGCTTGAGCATGAAGTCATGGTCTGCAACAACTATGCCACATGTGAATTTCAACGAGTGATTGCATCATGTCTGTCTCATCCTTGTGTTGTGATGGATCAATCGACTCACAAGTGTGTCAACTGCTGAATGTGCTGGTTCACAATTACGTTGTTAATTCGAACACCCTTGAGGTTAAGGTGTTACACTTTCTTGCGGATAGGACAGAGTGCCATGCACAGTGCAATTCGGAGTGCCATGTCTGCAGCAGCAGATGACCCGGCTGAAACAAGAAGAAGACTGTTAGCAGACATTCGGCGGCAGTTTGATGCAAACATCGAACTGGAGAAGAGATTCTTGGCCATTTCGAGAGGACAGGATGTTCTGCGCCTTTGCGAAGTTGACCCGTCGCTTCTGGAGTTCCATAATGAAGGTCCTTATGAAGTTCTGCCTGAGTGCAACTATGATGTGATTCTTGAAGCCAGTGGGTTTTCCTGGATGATATCAATCTGGCAACAAATGTTATCAGAAACTTTTCCCATCATGACTTCGTGGCCATGGAAGAAACAGATGAGATTCCTCATCAACTTTTGTCATTGGAAGCGGAACATAAGGCAGAGTGCCAGGTTCCACTTCCTGGAGATCTTTGCAGGGCAGGGCAACCTCAGTCGGGAGATGCTCCGTGCTGGCTGGCAGGGGCTAGCCTTGGACATCAGGTACGGCACAGATCATGATATTCTTTCTGTGAGAGGACTTCGCCTGGCTGTCAATGCTGTGTGTCAAACACACAAACACGGCCTGTTGTGGTTTGGAACTCCATGCTCTTCCTTCGTCCAACTCTGTAAATACAGTACTGGAAGGTCCATTGCCAATGACTGGATGGGAGAACCTGAGCGATCGCTGGCATGCCAAGAAGGCAATCGTTTCATGTATGTGACGCTGCTGTTGACTTTGCTCGCGGCTTTGAATGACAACCGGTTTGTGATCGAGCAGCCTTGCTCCAGCATGCTGTTCGACATTCCACTCGTCGATCGTGTCATGGGAATGATCCAGGCTATGAAGGTCAAAACCTATGGTGGTGCCTTCGGCCAGCCCATCCTGAAACCGCTTCAACTGTGGAGCAACTGTCAGCACATCAATGGTATGCGGCGCAGCTATCCTTCCCATGTCAGAGGAAGTGCTGGTTGCGTTGATCGAGATGGTGAGAAGTTCACCGGTCGTCCTGAAGATCTTCAGGTGTCAGAGGAGTACACCCCGGAGTTCGGCAAGGCTGTGGCCTTTCATATGATGAGGGATGTCCCAACATGAATTGTAGCTGAAGGCAGAGTGCCAATAAGGCAGAGTGCCATAATTCTCTAGAGTTAAATGAGCTTGCTTCATCTTTCGACATTCTGTCTTGTTGGTATTCTGCTTTCCAATGTTGGGACTGGGTTGAGCCCTGGACCCCGTCCGTTCCCTCCACGAGGTGCCGAGGAAAATCCTCGCCGCCTCGTGGAAGGATCTGAGTGATCCGAGCTGGTGCAGCTGTGCAATGAAAATGTAGAGAGCTTCAGTCACTCCGTGATCAGATGTGTTTGTCGGTATTGTCTCAGTTCGTATGCTGCTGTCGTGCAGGTGGCAATGACCTGGCTGGTGTCTCGACCTCCAGTTGCAGGCATCGGTGGCCTGTGTTAATCATTCCATGTGGTTGTCAGTTCAGTGCCATCTGCGATAGTTTCCTGTCTCAAGTTCGAGTGACATGATGTGGCTGCTGACATGTCATCGTGAGTCTTTGGGTTGATTTCTTAAGAATTCAATGTGTTGTGAACTGGGGCTTGTTACACAAGTGCAGGTGTGTGTCAGTATTTAGTAAGATTCAAGTACAGTGTTGCTTTGGAGGATTTCGGTGATGCTTCTGAAACTGTGGGTCATGCTATTGCTCCGTGATGGGCAATTGCTTAACTTGGAAAATGATGCAAAACTGCCAGCGAGAGCAGCTTGGCTCTCACAGGGCGAACTGTGGTGGCGTCTGGACTTGTTTTTCGATGAGAGCAACAGGAACGGCTCAGAACGTCGACAGTACCACAAATGGTACAACTTCTTCAGTGATCTTCTCAGGAAGACCCCCTTGGCTGCGAACTGGGGGTCACATGTGCAAAGTCAAAAAGGCAGAGTGCCAAACCCTGATGCTGTGCAGGAGGATGTGGCATCTTCCACAGCCTTGGCCCGATTCATGTTGCAAGCATCCTTCGACACAAGGACAGACGCCCACAGGGAATGGTACAAGAGAAAACTGAATGATGCTATGGTACGTGTGTGTGAAACTATCAGTGATGAGCCTCTGGTCATGCAGTTGGATGAAGGCAGAGTGTCATGGTTTCTTCAATCAGCTGGGTTGGTGTCAGGCTTTGCCGCTTGGATGATGAAGTCGCTGGCAGGCAACACGTCCCGATCTTTGCGTCAGCTTTGGGAATCTATGTTCAATGCAAGGACGCTGTCTTCATCTCTCCGAGATGAATCTGAAGGCAGAGTGCCACGAGATTGGGAGGAGGTTGAAACTAGCATCTACGACATCATCGCCTTTGCAACCATGGCAAAAAAACACAGAGCGCTTCAACCGTCGGGGCAGGCTCATGGATTTGCCAAGACAGTCGTGAATGCCTTCATGCACATACATGAGTGTCTGTCCGAGACATTGTCAGCCGGCCTCCAGGTGTATGTCATTGGGCACTACTTGAGTGTACATGATGCTGGTGTGCCTGTGACGTCTCGCAGGGCACTTCTGGGCAAGCGTGTTCCATTGAAAAAGACTGTGGACATCAAAAGCATCTGGAAGTTGCTAGAGGGCGCTGCAAAAAGTGGGACCTCTTTGCGACAAGCCCTCATTCTCAAGAACCAGGACGAACGCAGCGACCTGCATGGTTCCTTGGTGATTTGATATGGAGTAGAATGTTGTTTTGTTAACCAGTTGTTTAAGATTAGTGAATTCTTTGTCACACATTCATTTGATGCCACGTACCCGCGCCACAGTCGAACTAAATTCGACTACCGCTCTTGCCATGGCCGACCCGACGTTCGGCTCTTGCGCCAAGCTGTTGGCCAAGTCCAGCAGAAGGTAATGTCGGGGGCAGAAGTATCCGCTGCGAACTCTGGGATGGCACCACGACGACCACGACGTCCTGCTTCTTTGCGAGCAGAGGGCGACATAAGCATAGCGCGGGCAAATGCTTGCAGCTGCTAGTGGTCGTTGAGAGCCTCATATCCCCATGGCAGAGCGGGGTGACCCCATATCTCGGCCGAATGGGGGTGGCCTAAGTCTCCGGTCCGCATGACTGTCAGAGCACGTTCGTCTTTGCAAAGACGCCGGGGAGGCCGTTACAGAAAGGGATGCTTAAGTCAGGTTGTGCATTTAATATTTATGAAAGGCAGAGTGCAAAGGCAGAGTGCCAGTAAAACTTCTCAGGGTTTAGTAGGGTTTAGTGGTTTGCTGCGCTTGCTGTTGATCAGAAAATCCTTGTCGATTCGCTTGCCGGCATGTGGAGTGTGGCCGCTACCCAGGACTCGCTGTGTCTCGCACAGGGCTCTGAGGGAAGAACGTAGTGCAGGGCAGCTTACAAGTCTCCTGCCCTTACCCACGGTGCACTTCCGCCGAACGCTTCTTTCGAGATTCAGTTCGAGTTGTGTGCTGCAGCACCGCTGGCCGGGTGCTGGGGGGCCGCTGCATCGAGTTTTTCGAGCTCTTGAGGCCAACGCAGAGAGCTCTGTGCTCTCTGTATGACAGTCGGACACATGGGCTAACGTGCCGGCTGGGAGCTCCTTAGTCTCTGCGTGAGCATCGCTCGGGCGGTTCGGAGGGGAGGCCCGGTGTGACATGGGCTAACGTGCTGGCTGGGTCCGAGGTCGGCACCCGAGTGTCCTCCTCTGCAACTTGGGAGGCCGAATCGAGTATTATAGCAATTACGTCAGGTTGTGATCAATTTTTTGAAAGGCAGAGTGCCAAAGGCAGAGTGCCAGTAAAACTTCTCAGGGTTTAGTAGGGTTTAGTGGTTTGCTGTGCTTGCTTTTGATCATAAACGTCCTTGTCGATTCGCTTGCCCGACCTAAACCTGAGCAGCGGGCTGGCCGAGGGGGCCCTAGAGACCTGCCAGGTTCCATCTTGTTGGCCGTGTTGGGGGCAGCGATCCATCCGGAGCTGAAAGCTTGGCCACTGACGCCTGCGTGGCCTCGTGGCGGCCACCCTTGGGGCCAACTCCCCTACAGCCCGAGGGGTATGACAGCAGGGCGATGCGCTAATGCGCCTGCTGGGGGTGGCTTAAATGGGGGGCGGGTGTGTCCTTCCCCCCCCGGTGAGATCCTAAAAGGGAGGCCGCTTGAGTTGTGTTGTAAAGAGAAGGGTGAGATAGTGCCTTCTTCAGTTCTTGCCTGTGCTCACTTTTGCGCGCAAGTGGCCCTGGGATCAGGTCTATCGTTGATCGTTTGGCATGGCCTGTAGTGGCAGTGTAGCAGCCTGCTGTAAGTTTCCACTACCCCAGCCGCCAGCTGTGCCTAGAGCCTGCTACTCACAGGGTGATTTCGGCCTGTGCCTGGTTTGTTTCTATCGGCGCGTTGCGGGCGATGTTTACGCCGAAGCAAACCAAGTCTCCGGGATCTGTTACATCGCAGGTGTGCCAAATGGCCTGCTGAGCAACAGCTGCGACGGGATCCGGCACAGCGCTGTCATCTTAATTCATTCCCTGTGAGCATGGCGACCCACCTTGGCCGAGTGGGGTGGATTTCAGCAAATGGGGGAGGCCGCTAACCCATGATTAGGCTATATCTCTTTCTGCTGAGCACATGCTTTCTGTTCTCTTGGATCGACGACAGAGGCAGAGTGCCGAGGCAGAGTGCCAGTCGAACCTCTTCGGTGTTGCCTTACCTAAGGAGTAAACCCCTGCCCCACCAGGGTTGCTCCCCACACCATTGGCCATGTGTGAGGCGTTCGGTTTGCCTGTGTCACAGCCTTGAGGCCAACCTATCCCAGGGGCAGGGGGTAGATGACAGCCGGGCACATGGGCTAATGCGCCGGCTGGGGCTGTGACCTGGTGACATCGAAGCAGTCATGCAAGTCACCGGAAGCAATACCGGACAAAGAAGGGAGGCCGTTCTTGGGACATGGCTGTGTTGTTGAGCTGGTGTGTTCCTCCGTCTCATTCATAGTAGAATGTTGTTTTGTTAGCCAGTTGTTTAAGATTATAGTGAATTCTTTGTCACACCAACCTTACCAACAAGTCGCGGTGTGTCCAGTTTTGATTCACCAGCCGCGCTTGCATGCCGATGGCCGGGCATGGGGTCGCTTTGGGGGACCATGGAAGGAAGACGGAACCGAGGACTTGTGACCTCTGCCAGGGCCATCTGCGCAACGCCCTCAGGGACTGAGGGTCGTCGCGCCGATGGCGTTGGCAGAGGCCTGTGGCCAACCACCAGAGCGGACACCTGGTGATGACAGCCAGACACATGGGCTAACGTGCTGGCTGGGTCCGAGCTCGGCACCCGAGTGTCCCCCTTTGCAACATGGGAGGCCAAATATCGAGCAGAAGTACAGTAATTAGAGTGTCAGTCGAACCTCCTCAAGGTTGCCTTACCTAGCTGGATTTTCTGCGACCTCGGATCGTGTTGTCCGGGCCAGACTTCCAGGTTCCGAACAAAGAAGGGAGGCCGTCCGTTCTTGGGACATGGTTGTCTTATTGAGCAGAGAACCTTGCTCGGCTTGCTGTTCGGTTGTGTTTGTCACGAGTGCCAACATGTTCAGAATGGGGTTTGGTGTATGTTGCTCTACCAAGCGGCAGCTGCATGCCCGCCAATTTTGGCAGCTACCGACACACTGTTGGCCGGGTGTGGAGCGAGGGCAAGGGCACTGGGGTCCCGCAGTCTAGGGGGGGGTTGGGGCCAACGGCCAGCGGGCATCTGGCTATGACATCTGGACACATGCGCTAACGTGCCAGGTGGCCCCTCCCGAAAATGACGTAGCCTCGGTGACCCAAGCTCTTCCATGGGAGGCCGAAGAATGGTGTTGCTTGCGCATAGTGTTGAAGTCCAAGTTGTACTTTTGTATCTCAACGATTGCAGCGAACGAATCGATCGCTCTTTGACTTGCCAGCTCAGGTGTGCCTGAGTCCAGCTGTGACGAGTGGCAGCTTCGAATCAATCGGTTGTACCAGGAGAGAGCTATCACTGCTATGCAGCACTGTCGACAAATCAACTTCATCGCCGATGGGTCTACTCACAGCACCAGCGATTGTCTTGTGACAGTGGCTTGGGCGAATGAGATTTCTGCTGCAGTGTTTGCACCCATGCAAGTGATGAAGACTGGACAAGTTTCTCCACAAGACCGGTTTGACGACGACCTGCTTCTTCACATATCAAAGCGAAAGAAGCTGGAAAGGATTGCTGCATTCAGGCAGCTTCAAGCGATCAGTCACCAAATCTGGATTTTGCACAGAGGGCGAATGGATTTGGGCTCTTTCAAGATCGCCCCCTCTCTTGGGCAGAGGCCTGTGAAAAGATATGAAAGCAGGGTGGTTTTCCAAGTTGGAAAAGAAGACAATGACATTGACCGCTGTTTTCAGTGGTTGAGGGACAATCCGGATCCGGCTGAAGGCAGAGTGCCAGAAGGCAGAGTGCCAGAAGGCAGAGTGCCACCAGCTTTTCCTCATGTCTCCTTTCTGAAGACAATGTCTGAGGATGGAGAGATCACAAATGTGCTCCCCGTCTTGCCAGAGTCAGAGAAGTGGTGGCTGAACATTCCACTGCTGGTCTTGGGCCTTGACCAGGGCAGCATCGGACTTGCTGGCATGGCCTATGCTATGCGTGAAAACATGATTCATGTGAAATGTGACAAGATTCACAGGGCCATTCGAGATTTCAAAAACAGCATGTCGAGATGCCTCAAAGGACTCTTCCTGAAAGCACAACTTCACTCCTCTTACATCTTTGCCCTGAATTATAAACCCTTTGGAAGTGGTGGTTTCTACCAGCAGAAGAAGGAAATGCTGGCGAGTTTTGTTTCCTGCACATCACCGAGCAGAAGCTTGTTGTGGGACGCTTTTCGAGATAAGATTGCCTATGACTTAGACAGGCAGCTATCCGGTGACGAGCATGAGATTGAACATATGCTTGCAAATGTCGAATCCTTCATGAAGAAGGGCAGCTTGGTGAAATCCTCCAGATGGTTCAGCTGGAACCAGCTATGTTGTGAGCAACTTCATGAGTTTCATGTCCTCAAAATGCTGCTGGCTGATCATTTCGGTGAAGATCAATCTTTCAGCCCTTGCTCAAGGGAAAGACTCAGCCTGTATTCCAACTCGGCGAATACACAATCGGGCAAGGAGCTCTTCGAAGGCAGAGTGCCAGAGTCCGAAGGCAGAGTGCCGGACTCTGACAATGGTGAGAGGCAGGAAGATGCACTGGGTGATTTGCAAAAGCTGTCACAGGCTGGTCGTGCCACTGATCCACGGAAAGAACTCAGCTTGTTGAAAGCCAGCATGGGGGGCTTCAAGTTGGCATACTATCTCATGACAGAAGACCTTTTCGATCACTCCAAGATATTGTACAAAGTGACCGAACCGTTGTGGACATGGTATGGGAAACAAGTAAAAAACGTTAAATCGCCGCAGGATGGTCGAGGTTATGCCGAGTTGATGACAGTGAATGATGCCTGGAAAGCAGACAAACATTTGTTGCAGATTGTCTCCAACCTGCAGAAGACCGAGTTGTGGAAGGAGCATCTGGATACTGATTTACACGAGCCCGCAGAAAAAATCATGATGTTGAGCTTGCATTTGCTGATGAACAGGGTCTGGACTTGCAGTCTTTTTTCACTTCCACCAGATGCCTATGCGGGATTGCTGTCACCTGATGCAGAAATTCGGACGATCACGGCTTTGAAGGCAAAGGGCCATCACACATCACTCTTGAGGTTGGAGTCGACATTGGCACGGTCCACTCCAAGTGTTCATGCCCGGCAACTCTTCACAGACCTGCAAGTTGGAATCAGCCATCCTTCGAGACTTTTTCTGGACACATTGGAGGCACAGGGATATGAAGTGGCGCCTCCGGGGTCAGAAGACATTGTCGTGGATGATGTTGACACAGAGCAGGACGGGGAGATGGAGGATTCTGTGCCTGAAGAAGCAGATGACGGTGCCGGAGTTGGTGACATTTTGTTAGACGGGCAAGAGGGCAGAGTGCCAGCTCAAAGGACTGTAACAATATCGGTACCAGCATGCCCTGCAACCCACCTGCTGAGTGTTCTGGTGCAGACGCTGCCAGACAACAAGATTGTGGAAGATGTGCACAACAAGATTCGTAATGATTCTTTGTTGAACAAAACCCGCAAGCAAACATACTCCACGATTCAAACTGTGATCGAGAATTCAAACGTCTTTGAAAGCCGTTCAATCAGGCATCCGGCAAAAGTCAAACGGGAATATTTTGAAAGGGAGTTTTGGAATGTGGACAGGAAGCGCCAAAAGTTGTGCTTCAGAGGATGTGTCCACAAGCTGCCGTCACAGTATACCGAGATTGTCGGCGACAAGACATGGAACACCCTGTCAGAAGAGACACTCGAACGAGCATCAGCTGCGTGGTCATGGCTAATTCACTACAATGATGCAAGACTGGCATCTCAGCATGTTCCCTTGCGTGCTGGGAAGTTTAGCAGCCTTGCAGCCCCTTTGAAGATCTTGAACCATGTCTTGGATTTGACATGCTATCTCTCTCTTGGGGCAAAAACCTGGGCTGCTCTCATGTGGCCAGTGGTCCAGCATGAGGACCAGTCGACAGGAGAGATATATTTTGTTTTGAAGGCAGAGTGCCCGGATGGTTCCAGCGTCAAGGCCTGCTGGATTCATTTGTATGAGCCCCAGTATTGGGAAGTCATCGAAACAGAGGCAGTCTTCTGGAATGGCTTCATTTGCCTCCGTCGTTGTGCTACAAGCTCAGTGTCACTTCTATCCTATATGTTGCAGCATCCCAAGTGACATGTTTTCATTTAGGATTCTGTCAACTGTCGACCCATACAGTAAATAGTACAATAAACTTATATAAGTTTTGCTGTGCTTGTTTTTGCTGACTCGACTGAGGGAAATGTCACAAGCATGTCGGACTCTCGCAGACTGCCAGAATCTCGCCGAGCATGTGATCTCCCAGACTGGAAACGTAGACGAAAAAAAGCGAAAGGAGCTGCAACGAATGCGCCGTCCAAAGCTCATGAGCCTGATCGCTTCTCATCACCTTCCGGAAGATGAGGATTTCATGCGCAAAATTGAGGCTATGTATTCGACAGCCAAAGATTCAACAGAGGATGAGGATGAGGATGACATTATCATGGGGGACTTTGTTGATGAGCTGGTTCTTGACGACCTGCTTGCTGAGGACAAACAGGAATTTAAAATGGTCTCAGACGCAGTCAGAAAACGCAGAATCAAAAGGGTGCATCAAACCTGGCAGGCCATCAAGACGCAGCAAGCAAAGGCCAAGGCAAAGGGCAAGGCCAAAGCAAAGACCAAAGCAAAGGCCAAGCCACAGGCCAAACGGAAAGCCAAGAGAAAGATTTGTCGCCCACGTATGTTGCCCAGGAAGCAACCCGCGCCTCCTGATGAAAGTGGTCAAGAGGGAGCAGAAGGCAGAGTGCCAGCACCTCCTGCTGAGGTGCCGGTGGAGCCGGAGCCTGATAATCACGTGGAGGCCGCGGAAGGCAGAGTGCCAGCCCCTCCTGCTGAGATGCCGGAGGTGCCTGCTGCAATCCCTGTCCCAGAGCCTGATGATCACGTGGAGCCCGAGGAAGGCAGAGTGCCAGCCCCTCCTGCTGAGATGCCGGAGGTGCCTGCAGTGCCTATCCCAGCACTCGAGCCACGGGAGGTTGCAGTCCGTGGCCCCCAACATCAGCGGCGGCCGAACCGTGTTGACTACCAAGGGGTATGGACACCTGTTCAATGCCCGGAGTGTCCCAAGATCGCTGGTGAGATGAAGTACGACCCGAATCCTGGTGGCACTGACAAAGCAAAATGGTTTCTCCGAGTTCGTGTGACAGACGGCGGTCTCTTGGAAAGATTCGGAACATTTGTTATAGCTTCGATGTGGTTGCCTGATCTGCTGTGTGTTGTGTCACATTACATGAACCCATGTGTGTCTGGCATTGAAGGCGAGTGGAGCCACCTCGTACCCTATCACTGGGGACGTGTGGCTTCCAAGATGACAGAAGCGCAGGCCAGACAACACGTCATTGACCATAGGCCCTGTTGTGGCCCGACCAGGAGGCCTGGCAACAACTAGAGGATT
Source organism: Symbiodinium sp. CCMP2592 (assembly GCA_905221615.1). Taxonomy (NCBI): domain Eukaryota; class Dinophyceae; order Suessiales; family Symbiodiniaceae; genus Symbiodinium; species Symbiodinium sp. CCMP2592. The sequence continues at coordinate 160,889 of CAJNDT010003347.1, read as the reverse complement.
CATCCTGCGCTGCAAAGAAAAGTTGTGTGTCTGTCTGTGTGCTTGCATTGATGGCAGCGGGTCCTGCTAGATTGGAATGCGTCCGAGAGACTGTGTGTTTCTGCTTGGGGAAGACGGATTGCGAAAGCATGTTCGCATTTTCACACATGTGGAATTTGTCACGTGCAAGCACATGGACAATCATTTCGAGTGCCACAACCCGGAAGCCGCACAAACTAGCACATGTGGTTTGAAGCCGTGCGTGCTTGTGACTGAACAGTAGCCGTCCAGAGCAATGCATTTCGCCCCGATCGAACGAGGAGAGTGTTTCTTCAGAGGCGAGCTCTCCCCAATCTTGATCAAAACCGCTTGCGAAAAATTGGCCAAAGCGCCTGACCAGTGGAAACCAGCTGAGAGATGGAATGAAGTTTATGACGACGTGCCTTGGGAAATCATGGTTCGCTACCTGCGTTACTGGCCACGTATTGGCTCCCGCATTACAGGAGGCCTCAGGCTTCTTCGACGGTACGAAGGCCCCTTCCCGAAGTGTTATCAGGTGGGTGAAGGAGAAGAACCGCTGGAGTTGCCGCGCGTTTCTCTCGTTTGTGATTTTGTTTATGTTTGGAACGACGAAGATGAACAACAACGGCAGTTTGTCCTTCAGATGAAACACCTCTCACTTGTTGCCATCCGTCTCGGTGGTCCGGGGGAACTTCCTGACCTTGATGCTGGAGCAATACCTTTGACCGACCAGCTGAGTGCAAAGTTGGGGTGGCAATAATTAATGGATCTTGAGGCGGGAAGGCAGAGTGCCAGCAGCTGGGAAGGCAGAGTGCCAGACGTTGTCGCGTCACCCAGCTGTACCCTGCTTCGCCTGCACGTGATTCGCTTGACAGTGTGGTCAACGCAGAAAAGCGCAACATCCAGCAGTTCGTAGCCACTTCACGCGATTTGTGCATCCCTAATACTATCAAACCCTAAAACTATGGCACTCTGCCTTCTAGCCCCAAACCCTAAATACTAAAGACCCTGAAACTCTAACCCTAACCCTTTCATTACCCTCAAACCCTAACACTATGGCACTCTGCCTCCTAACCCCAAACCCTAAATATACTAAAGACCCTGAAACTCTAACCCTAACCCTTTCATTACCCTCAAACCCCTAATACTATGGCACTCTGCCTTCTAACCCCAAACCCTAAATATACTAAAGACCCTGAAACTCTAACCCTAACCCTTTCATTACCCTCAAACCCTAACACTATGGCACTCTGCCTGCTAACCCCAAACCCTAAATACTAAAGACCCTGAAACTCTAACCCTAACCCTTTCATTACCCTCAAACCCCTAATACTATGGCACTCTGCCTTCTAACCCCAAACCCTAAATATACTAAAGACCCTGAAACTCTAACCCTAACCCTTTCATTACCCTCAAACCCCTAATACTATGGCACTCTGCCTTCTAACCCCAAACCCTAAATATAATAAAGACCCTGAAACTCTAACCCTAACCCTTTCATTACCCTCAAACCCCTAATACTATGGCACTCTGCCTTCTAACCCCAAACCCTAAATACTAAAGACCCTGAAACTCTAACCCTAACCCTTTCATTACCCTCAAACCCCTAATACTATGGCACTCTGCCTTCTAACCCCAAACCCTAAATATAATAAAGACCCTGAAACTCTAACCCTAACCCTTTCATTACCCTCAAACCCCTAATACTATGGCACTCTGCCTTCTAACCCCAAACCCTAAATATAATAAAGACCCTGAAACTCTAACCCTAACCCTTTCATTACCCTCAAACCCCTAATACTATGGCACTCTGCCTTCTAACCCCAAACCCTAAAGACCCTGAAACTGTAAACCCTGTGCCAGGTCTTCTTCATCCTCGTCTTCTCGGAAAAAACATTAGTTTTTTTTGTTTTAAAGTTTTTAAAAATTTTTAAAAGTTGTTTAAAGTCTTTAAAAGTCTTTCAAATTCTTTTTAAAGTTTGTAAAAGCTTTTAAAAGCGTTTAAAAGTCTTTTAAAGTATTTTTAAAGCTTTTAAATGTATTTTAATGTTTTTAAAAGTCTTTTAAATATTTTAAAAGCCTTTTAAAGTTTTGAAAAGTCTTTTAAAGTTTGCAAAAGTCTTCTAAAAGTTTCTAAAAGTCTTTTAAAGTCTTCTAAAAGTTTTTAGAATGTTTTTTCTTGCATTTGAAAGTTTTTAAAAGTCTGTAAACGTCTTTAAAAGCCAACTCTGTCGAAAAAGCCCTGTGGATCTAAACCTTGTGGTTCTGGTTCGGTGCAAAGGGGCAATGATATGGCCATGGTAGCTTAAATTTTAAATCCCTTAACAAGAACCATAATATGGAAACCGTATTACCTATAGATCCCTATTATATGGCCATGGTAGCTTGAATTAAATCCTTAGCGAGAACCCAGTCTCGGCTGAGAGGCGTTATACTTGATTTATTGGTCCTCGCACGAACAGGAGGCCAGAAGATTTGGTGTAGGGGCTCTTCGGCTGGCAGGCATAGGGTTTAGGGTTTAGGATTCAGGATTTAGGGTTTAGGGTTTAGGGTTCAGGGAAGGCGGAGAGTTTAGGATTTAGGGTTTGGGGTTTAGGGTTTAGGTCGGCATTTGGGGGCGCTGAGGTTAGGGCTTAAGGGTGCGTGCTGGTCAGTTGAAGGATTCAGAAAGGCACTGTTTCTCTAGCGTTTGGGCAGTGTTCTCAAACCACCAAGCTGTAAGCCAACGGACTGTGATACGATCTGATTTGAAAAATCCGCAATGCAAGCGTTTGCTGCATAACATGTTCATACGTTAGTATGGGTATCTTCCTGTCTTCTTCCATGTATTCACATATTCGATGCTCAAGTAGCTGTTTGACTGATGTATGCCATGCCTGGCCGAAAGACATCAGTGTGCAGAACTGCTCTGCCGAAATCCGTCTCAAAATCCTGCTTTCTTTTGCACGGCCACAAGGCATCTTAATGCATTTACAGTGCCATAGTCGATGATATAGCGAATACGACATGACCAGACCAAGATACTAAGCTTTCATGTTGAGAATTGCTTGAGGCCAAGATTGGGCGGACTGTATGTACTGCGAAAACGACTTCGTTCGAGGAGCCAGTCGAGAAATACAGTGCAGCACAGTAGACTGAGTTACAGTGGAGTACACCGAGTTGTGCTCAACTGTAGCAGGATAAAAGCAGGAAAAGGCACGATGCCGCATCGCAAAGTTCAAGATCGAACAACAGGGTAGACTATCGCGCAATAAGGGTCGATCCCAGCCTCAGTTTGACAGAAGTTGCTGAAGCAGCCAAGCATGAGAAGCTAGCATTGGGTCCAGGCGCAAGGCTTGAGTTTCGGTCAACCTGGATACCGTAACCCCTGACCACTAAACCCCTAAAAACCTAAACCCCTTTACCCTAAAAGCCCGAAAAACCCTAAACCCTAAACCCTAAAAGCCGTAAACCCTAAACCCTAAAAGCCCTAACAAACCCTAAACCCTAAACCCTAAACACTATAAACCGTAAAACCCCTAAACCCTAAAAGCCCTAAAATCCTTAAACCGTAAACGCCATAAACCGTAAAAGCCCTAAACCCCCAAAACCCTAAACCATAAACCCTAAACGCCCTAAATCGTAAAAGCCCTAAACCCACTAAAAGCCCTAAAAACCTCAAAAACCCTAAACCCAAAAACCCATAAACCGTAAACAACCCTAAACCCTAAAATCCCCAAAAGCACAGAGGGGGTGGAAGCCGGAGGCCTTGCAGTCCAAGCGGCCGCTCTTGAAGTTCGTCAGCGCAGGGCTCGGTTCCGGTGAACTGGTGTAGATACCCCTTTAAAGGGTACTATAAGGGTACTAGTACTATATGGGTACTATAAGGGTTCCTTTAAAGGGTACTATAAAGGGTACTACAAGGGTGCCTTTAAAGGGTACTATAAGATTACTATAAGGGTTCCTTTAAAGGGTACTAGAAGGGTTCCTTTAAAGGGCTCTGTAAGGGTTTGGGATTCTCGGGGGTGTAGGGCTTTAGGCTTAATGTAGGGGCCTAAAGGTTGACAATAGAATAGGTTCCTTTAAGGGTTCCTGCTAAAGGGGTCTATACGGATTACTACAAGGCGTATGATGGTTTAATGTAGGGGACTAAACATGACCAGTGCTACTTTGGGCGTTCCTTACTTTGGGTATAGTGTAATGTGCCCCAAAACCCTATTCTAATTACTAAGGCCTCTATATTAGGGTCAGAGGTTCGGAGGTTTGGGGTTTAGGGGTTTAGGCTCCAAGGGTTAGGGTTGAAGGCACAGGGCTTTGGGTATAGGTCTTTGTCGTTTAGGGTTTAGGTTTATGCTTTGGTCCATGTGCCTTGAGGCTTCCTTTGAGGTGTCCTTTGACGAGGGTTTCATCTGGGCTGTATAGGCTTGCTTACAGGGTAGGCTCCAGGTAGAACCACATGGCATGAAAGTCTGACCTTGAAGTACCTGCATCGGAACCTCTTTCAGCCCGAAGTATATACTAAATGGGTACAAGGTCAGGCCGTTAGGGTTGAGCTTTTTCAGATTTGTTGGTATGCGATCGGTGATCTGAAATCTTGAGCCCCTTTGTTCATGAACCGCGGTTGCTATGGGGCTGCTTTTGTTCGCGCCTGCCTGGGCGGGAGTTGACATTGTTTGCTGCAGGACTGATCTAGAATCTACCTACAGTCTCCATTGTAGTTCCTTTTTGGGGGTTACCTTTGAGGATCCTTAATATACTTATTTGGTTAAACCAAAAAAAGGAACTACAATGGAGACTCTAGGTAGGTGGTCTTGTAAGATCTTGCAGCCATATATCCCCTGACAAACTGCCGGTGGCCGGTCTCACCTAGTCGCTGTTGAATAAAGCCTTTAGGTTAAATACCCTTCCTAAGCGCTACATCGGCATGATTAGAGTCCTGGATATATCGTTTATGACTTAGAGTTAGTATTCTGTTACAGTTAGTCTTGTTTTCTGTTTATTAGGGCTTAGGCTGCGAGGTTCTCCTTTGTCGGTTAGCATCCGCGTGAAGCCCTGCACAAATCCCCAAATTCTAAACTCTCCTTCATGCTGTTTGCATTTGTTGAGGGCTTGGACTTGTAATTAATTAGTGGCTGGAGGTATCGGCCAGGGCTTAGACTTGTTTACCGTGATTCATTCAGATTCAGCCTTTGATTCAGGCTTGACGGGTTTGTCGTGGAGAGCCTAGTCGATAATTTATAAGCCCCAGAATCCATAGCACTAGAGCCATAAAGCCGAAAGCAAAACACGAAAAGGGATTCGACTTGCAAGCATCTCCGAGGTGTGAAGATGATCGTCTTCCTGACCTTCTGGCAAGCACTTCTGCTGCGCCGGCCTCTGACCAAACCGTCCCAGATTCTTTTCGATGGGGTACCTAAATAGCCTTTAAAGTATACACCTATACACCCCTAAAAGCCCTAAACCCGCAAACCCTAAATCCCTAAACCCCAAGTAGCAAAAGCGCCCACACTCCCGAGGAAAAAACCCGGAGGTTCTCCCCTTGGAGTGCCGCGATCCGTAGAGGAGCCCGGAATGTAGCGCTTAGAGGAACCCTTACAGGAAACTCCCAAAGAGACACCTCAAAGGAACCCTTAAGGGAGTTTCTGCGGAAACGTTTAAGTTCGGGACGCAGAGGATTTGAGAGTCGAGAGGTCAAGGTTTTAGAGTTTGGGTTTAATTGGGGGGTTTAGAAGCTTAAGCCAGGACCCTAAATCGCGAGAATCGCAGCACGAACAGGAGGTTTGGCTCGCATTCATGCAGCGGCAAGCCACTGGGACGAAGAGGAGAGGCCTGCGGGCTGTCAAGCAATTGGAGCGGATCCGACACCCACAGCATCGTGACAACTTGGCTACGCGCCGCTGTCTTCTTCTGCCTCAGTCCCTTCCTTTAAGGGCGTAGGGCTTTTGGAACAAAGCCTAGCCGCCCGAATGACACCGCTCAACACTCAAGCATTCAGACAACCGAGGCCTCTGGCGCCGCTGCCCGGCAGCACGTCGCGATGGGAGGCGCGCCCTTTGGGTTCAGTCTACTCGAAGAACTCTAGGTCCTAGGGGCTATAGGGTTTGGACTTCAGGCTTGCAGGGATCAGAGGTAAACGGTTTGGGAGACAAGCGGATAGAACCCGCCCCCGCCCCTTCCCAAAACAGCAGGAAAGAACAAGGTAGTCCACTATTTTCGGAATTTAAAGGATTTAAGTGAAAATAGGGCTTAGGGCTGAGAGCAGCCTTCTTTACCAGTAAGGCATTCAGTTTTTGAATCTTCTATCAATGGCTGAGGTTAAGGTATCCCATCCATTCTTTATTTCAGGTATGCATCATTCGTATATACTTTGGCCCCAGATGTACCTAAATCGGAAGTACTTTAGGACCAAAGTCTATACTCATGGACCCTCAGGGAAAAGCTTCAGAATGGGGTTGAAGGTTGAAGGGCCGGATCTCCTCTTCCCAAACCCCAGGCTTGAACCCTACGGCCCTACGGTTGATATAAACCCTGCATTACCCAATTGAATAAGGAATATAGCATAATTCCCATACTCTAAGGTCATTAAGGGTATGCAGGATGTATATCATCAACAGTAAGCCTCAAGAGCCCTGACTCCAAGCCTCCAAAACGTCCCAAAACCCCCAAGGCCTTAAATGCTCAGAGCTTCAAATCCAAACCACTAGAGCCCTATATCCGCAACCTGGAGACCCAAGCCCTATGTGGGTAGTTATCAAAATTAGGGTCCCTTGTTGGGCTCCTATTACAATACGGCACCTAACATCTAATTAGGGTACCCAAAAAGGGACCAGAACTTTGATAACTACCCATGTAATTCAACTCCAAGCCTGCTGCAAGGACTTCATCCTCTCGTTGGAGATGATCGTGCCCTGGCCGGCGTAGGTGTAGGGTTGTGGAGGGCTCTACTGGGCATACGATCCGCGCTCTGCCACAATTTGGGCGCTACGGATTCATATTTTGGGGTTTGGGGCTTGAGGGTGCTAGGCTGTCCGGTTTTGGGGCTGGTTTTGGGGATTTTAGGGTTTCAGAAGTTGGAAACTGTGTTGCAAGCCAACTTCATTCGTCCCTCGGACTGCTTGGGAACCTCCTCGAGCCGCTTGAAGGCGAGCATGCCACACGGGCCAACCCTAAACCCTCAACATCCTTCAACCCTATTCGGTCATTGACCCATTGCTGGGCAAGGTCAAGGACTTTCCACAGACTTTGTCTCTCATCAGCGGCCACTTGCCACTCTATTGGCTGGTGGCTTTCGGTCTACGAAGCCCTCCAGGAAAGCGCTGATGATCGATTGCTTCGTCTCTGGCAGGCCGGCTTCACAGCCACCATTCAGATACATCTGGTGGAGTCGGACGGCCAGCTTGCTCGTCTATGCATTGCTTCCTCTGAAGCGCTGAGAAATTTGCAGGCCAGCAACGACAGCTTGATGGCTTTCTGCGAGAGGCTGGTGGTCTTGACAAAGTCTTACAAACTGCCGAAACAAAGAAGGACGGGGTTTTGTTCCAGGGCAGGCACACCAACTTTCGATCTACAGCCCTGAATATGCCTGTAATTAGAATACTAATTGTTTGTCACCTAAGGAGAGAAGCACCAACCCCAGAAATCCCTAATCCCTGAACCCCTAACCCCTACACCGTTAAACCGCAAGCCCTAAACCGTTTCCTTCAAAGGAGTCCTTGAAGGAACCCTAGGCATCCCGAATCCTCAACCCAAAATACCCGAAGCAACCCTAAACATCCCGAATCCTAAACCCTAAACCCGAAGAAACCCTAAACATCCCGATTCCTACACCCTAAGCCCTAAAACCGTTTCCTTTTAAAGAAACCTTAAATATCCCGAATCCTACGCCCTAAACCCTAAAGCCGTTTCCTTTTTAAAGGAACCCTAAAGATCCCGAATCCTAAGCTTGCGGCACTCAGGTCTTCGGGGTGCTGATGAACGTCGCCTTCTCCTGGCCTTAGACCCAGGATTTCGGGTCTTTAGGGCACTTTAGGGTTTCGGGGTGCAGGGGTTTAGTGTTTGGGGGTTTAGTGGTTTAGGGGTTAAGGGTTTGGGATTTCGGATGGCGGGTTTTAGGCCACTTTAGGGTTTCGGGGCTCAGGGGTTTAGTGTTTAGGGGTTCAGTGTTTTATGGGTTCGGGGTTTGGGTTTTCGGATGTCGGGTTTAGGCACTTTAGGGCTGTAAGGCTTAGAGATTTTAGCCAGGATTTCGGGTTGAGGGCAGTTTAGGGTTTAGGCAGTTTAGGGTTTTGGGGACCTATGGGGTTCCGGCGGTTTCGGGCTTTGGGGCTTGTCTGGTTTAGGTGGTGTAGGGCTTTGGGGCTTGCAGGCTGTAGGAGTTTGGGGTTTAGACGGTTTAGGCGTCTAGTGCTACTAGTTATTTCGGCTACTTGCTGGCAAGACGGTAGTTTGTTTGAGCAATTGTAAGAAGTGCTGCAAGTGGGATCCGGTGGTCTAGTTGCGCAGCTACCCGCATGATAACTCTCGTGCATTCCCGGAAAAGCGCGCACCCCGCAATTCCCGATCGACGATGCGAGAAACACAGACACCAAGCCTGATAGCTCTCAGAAGCTGTGTGTTTCAGTCCAAGGTATCAGAACGCTTTCGCAGTCTGGATCCCACCTTGGCACCCCCAACTTTGGCATACGCACCTCTACATCCTCTCAAAGCTAGTCCCTTTCTGTCGTCATAGGTTCCTTAAAAAACACTCCACAAAGGGAGCCCTTCCTACATTCTGCTAGTCACGATGGGCTCAGGTATTTTGGTTTTAGGTCGTCTTGTTTGTATTCCAGCATTGCATCCTCTTGCCCATGCTGTTGTCGCTCCTCCGAGCAATCGCCATTGTCTTTAAATGAATAGTTACGGTTACGTCAGCCCTGCATCCTGAACCCACCATGACGAGTCCTATAGCCTTGTCAACTCAAAGCCCCAAACCGAACAGACCACTTTTTGCCTTTAGGCGGGAATTCAGCATGGCACCCCCTCGGACGCCGCCAGCGCAGCGGCCAGGCAACCTTTCTGTCTCACTTTATCGGACGTTGGTTTTGATGTTCTTGGGATGTGTGAACTGGGATTGGGGGGGCGAACTCTCTCCACGAATCTTGACATCCTAATCACTAGGTCCTAAGACCCTGCACCTCACACACGGTCGACTCCCAAATCACCGACATTGACTCTCAAAACGTGCTATTCCTAGACGTACTCAACCTATACATCCAAAGCCCCAAGACCAATCCCTGAACTTACCGATGTTTTCATGATGGGGTGCAGGGGGATCGGAGTCATAGTATATCATGGTTTTTCTTAGGTTCCCTTGGCATCTTCACGCGAACTATAAACTTCCTGTCCGGACCTTTCAAGGTCCCGATTTGTAGCCCCCTGAAGCCCCAACGCTCAGAAGTCTCCGTAAACCCCAAGTAAACCCCAAGTAAGGGCCCCGATTGTAGACCCCTCGAGCCCAAAAGCTCGGAAGTCACCCTAAACCCTAATTCACCCTCCCTCAGGGTCCATGTACTCATATAGTGTATACATTGGCCTTAATGTAGTCCCTATATAAGTACATTGGGGCCCATGTATCTCTATATGGGCACATGGACCCCTAGGGTAATAGTTGAATAATATTCAGATATAGATATGGGAGTTTCCGAAAATTATGTAGGGGTACCTTATTTGGGGTCCTTACAAGAAGGATCCTACTATTTCTCTATATGGGTGCATGGACCCTTAGGGCCTAAGCCTCTGAAGCCCAAAAGCTCAGATTTTTGTCAGGCATTGACCTTCTCGACCTCGAGCATGCGAAGACGCCCGATCGAGGCAGAGAAGAATAGCACTACCTTGCATGTACATATATATATATATATATATATATACATATATATATATATGTATGTATTCACTAGGTAAAATGCGCACATCTGTATAATAATTAGGCAGGCCTTTGGGACATGTTACATGATCCCTTAGTGGGCCTAAGAGCCATAGAGGATCTTATGATCTTATTTCCGAGTATTTCCAAAGACTGTAACGGGCCAACCTAGGAGATGGTCAGTGATCGTAGTGATCCTACGTTCCAGACGGCACCAGTCTCTCCAGAGCTGTTAGGTGCAGAGACATGTTACCGACCAAGCAAGGCAACAGACCCTTCCCTCTGCAACTTCTATTTCTTAGGGCTCCTTAGGGTTCCTATAGTGTACGTAATGCCACAAAATGCTGTTCGAAGTCCTCAGGCCCCTAATACACATGCCCACTCTGCAACAACAGCCCTGTGCCCAGGCGGCCGAAGTTTCTGCAAACGCAATAATAATAACAACAATAGTCACAGTCATAACCATGATCAGAATAGCTATGATAATAACGGTACTAAAAGGAACAACACTGCGATTTGAAATCATACAGTCGTAAGAACCGTAATCGTTATGATAACACTAATAGAACAGCAAATGTCATACCAATAATAATGATGACAGTTATGATGATAAGAAGCAACAGTAATTAATCCAAATCAGACCCCAGGGCTCCACCTAAATAAAGGTTCCGAACTCTGTATCGTAAGATGTAGCCCATTAGCCCATTGTTAAGGTGAGGGTTAAGGGCTTACAGGATTTAGGGTTCAGGTTTTCGGGGTCTGGGGTTTGAGGTTGAATCATGATTAATGATGGTAAACATGACCACGCGCATGATGCTGGTAATAGGGGTCATTACTGGCAGGGCTGTAAGCCATCGTGTTCAAATGTTCCCGATAACGCGGGCCCTCGCTAGTGCTGCATGGACCAGAGATCCAGCGTGAGCGCTGAACCCAGGAACCCAAAACACCAAAGCCCGAACCCGAACCGTTAACTACCAGGCATTGTGAACTAGACAGATGCACTATACAGGGGTTCGGAACGTGCCTTAGTTCGCCCTAAGCCAACCCGAACCTTAGGGGTACTTAGAATTAGTTTTTAATTTTTGGTTATTCTAATTCCTAAGAAACAGCTAAAATTATAACTTTTGCTAGGTAGGAACACTTTTCATCTGCATTCAGGCACCGTGCAGTCTTCTTCGGCGGCCCAACCGGCTAAGGAGCGATATGGGTGTTTCAAGGCTGTACTCGCGTTTACCTGCCTGAGAAAGGCTTGCATGAGGCTCACACTTTGAATTCCGAGGCTTAATTATCCAATTGCTACTTTAATCCCTACTGATTTCGGGACCCGAAAAGAACACAAGTTAAATTGGGCAGTACCCGGGTAACGCCAGGGGCAGTTTTTGGTGTCCGCAGCAGCTAAGCCCCAAAGCCCTAAAGCCGCCTCGAATCTCCACGTTCCCAAAGCAAAACCGCTTGAGCCTCAACTCTAAATGCCCGAATCCGTAAACTACTCAAGCCTAGGGTTAAATCTCTAAGCCCTTAAGCCCTTCATCCTTAAAGATTTTAAACACTAGATCCGAGCTTCAACCCCAAACCCGAAATCCCTGGCCTCCTAAACCCCAGATCCTTAAAGCCGAAGCACGAGCTCTTCCGCCCTGCCAGGAAGCTCATGCATAGTTCTAAGTGGGTTTTTTCACGGTTGATGGTATAAATCCTGCATTACCGTAGTGACCCTCAACTATGGGAATTATGGTCTATATTCCTTACGATGGGTAATGCAGGATTCATATCATCAACCGGAAGTAGGTTAACCAGGTGGGTGACTTATGACCATACGTACAACTACCCTAAAGGCTAAACCTCCAAGTGCAAGGAAGCAACAGCTCCGAGCTCTGAAGACCCGGGCCGAGAACTCAGGGACCTTTACCCTGGAGGGTGATTGGGGTGTTTAGGGCTAACAGGGTTTAGGGTTTAGGGTTTAGGGCTAACAGGGTTGATGGGCATTCTAGAGCAACTCCCTCTGAAGGCGCCTGGCAGTCAAAATCCTTGCGTGGCGGTTTCTAGGGAAGTCCCTGTCCTGTGCCCTACCCTACTGGTAAGCCCAGGTTGGCCACAGGTCCTACAAGGACTAGGGTTTAGGGATTAAGGATTAGGGCCAAAGCCCTGCACTCATACAAACGCAGTGGCCTGAACCAAAGCCAATTTAGCCTTAGGTCCCACAAGGCCCAAAAAGCCCTGCAATCTCATAAATGCGGGCCCTTAATCCTAAAGCCCATCTAAACCACAAAGGTTGAGTAGGATAAGGTATAACGTCATATTGTTACCATCTGTATATACCTGTATTCCACTATCAGAGCATATGATGCCCCGCCGATGCCCCTAACCCTGAACCCTAAAGCCTGATCCCCTTGACCACAACAAGTCCATCGTAGCAATAATGCTAGTATGGTAGTCATTATAATGGTAGCAGAAATACAATAGAACAATGGTACGAATAACAATAACAACAATCCCTAAACCCCTTCGTGACTGAAAGCCTGAACCCCAACCCTGGAGGTCGAGCCAGTGTCGTCCAGAATGCCAAAACTGCCTTCTGCTGGGATGCCCAGAAATTGAAGCCGTTCGGTGCCTCACGTTAACAGAACGATGGTTGAGGGTTTCAGGTCTTTTGAGGCTGTATGGCTTTGGCGTACTTAAGCCTGAACCCCGGATAGTCCGTCACCTCTCAGAATGCCCACGGAACCCCTTACAACCCCTTTCAGCAGGATCTCCGTCGCAATCCCAATGCGCGTTTCAACCATGTAGTTCCTAAAGTGTAAAAGCCCTAAACCCTAAACCCTAAACCCTAAACCCTAAACCCTAAACCCTAAACCCTAAACCCTAAACCCTAAACCATGTAGTTCCTAAAGTGTCAAAGCCCTAGGCTTTCCAAATCCCTGAAGCCCGAAAGTTGCAACCCCAACCTGAGCAATCCCTGAAGGTCAGTCACGCCTGCAACCTAACCGTTTGTCATAGTTGGGTAACATTTTACACTTTTATGGGTACTTAAACCCAATAAGGAACAAGAATTTAAATTTTTACTCCCAGCCCGACCATGAACTAGACATCTGCTGAATTTTGTTTACTTAGGGGTTTAGAGAACCAAGCTATGCAAAGGTTGTTGGGTATTTTTGAGTCCAGGGACAAGATATACTAATCCAGAAGCCTGGCCGATTGCGACTGCTGGCATCTGGACCTGTATAGTGATCTTCATTGTTCTGACATTCGTCCTGCTGTTTTCTCATGTAGTAATGTAAGTGCTCAATTGATGTTGCCGCACTCCTGGTTCCTGGAGATAGCCTCGAAGAAAGCCCGCCACTCCCTCAACAGCCCGAGCTGCTTCTGCGCCAGATCCCCGAGACATCGTCATGGATGCCTCGAACAATTTCTCCAAAAGGTACCTTGGCTTCGATGGATTTAGACGGGCCTACCCTAGACACTAAGCCCTCAACCTGCGGGAATTTTGGGTTCGGGGTAGGGGGTTTGAGGGCTAACTATTGGTGGCAAGATTTTGGATTTTGGGCTCTGAGGCTTCAGTCGTCGGAGACTGTGACCTAAAACATAAGGTTTGGGTTTTAGGGTCACGGAACTCCAGTAAGATATTATATACCTCGGTTTCCGTCTGAAAGCTGTGCATCGAAACGCAGGGGTACCTCGATTTTTCGGGGTATCATGTCTCACATGGAACCCGGAACCTCCAAAACCCCTAAATTAAGGAATATACCTTAAAATCATATTAGGGGTCCTATTCTAATTTAAGGTATATTCCTTAATTAAGGGGTTTTGGAGCTCTGGGAAATCCCGAACATAATACACGCTCCATCCGGCAAAGGCCGACCCCCTAAAGCTCTTCAGATAACATGCTCTGTGAAAGTTGAAGCTAGTGAAAGCCATGTCATAGGCGTTCGGGACACTGCAAGCGCAGGAACAGCTTTCATGGGCTTACTTTACCAAATATCAAGGCTTGAATAATGAGGTACCAGCATTCCGCCGTAGCATTCCCCTGTAGTCCCTCCGTAACTACACTATAACACACCTCATAAGCATCTTAGTCCCTCAGTACCCAACCTTTAAACTTTCTTGGCTCTTATAGTGCATTAGTAACCAGAGAGTTTACCTTGTGTCTGTGCCATAGCACACCTCATAAGCATGTTCTAGTTGTCAATCAAGGCACCCTTTAACCCGAAAGCCCTTCGTATCCCGAGACATGAGCCCCAAATCGCACTCCCAGCCCAAAGCCCTGCACCCGCAAACCCAAACCAACTCCCACAGAGTTCCTCAACTCCAAACCCTCAAGCCTAAAGCCTCCTAAACTCGAAACCCTAAAACCTAAACCTTGATAGAGCACATTATACAGCCCGAGGTACAAGCAGCACGTCCTGATCGAAAGTGCGGGGTCTCCCAAAGCCGCAATGCGCGTGGACACCGGTAGATCTATAGAAGCCTTAGAATCTTGAGATGGGAGTTTCCGAGAATAAGGGGCCCTTATAATAAGGCTCCTACTATTCAGGGTACTATATTAGGGTCCCCTACTTTCGGAAACTCCCAAATAGGGTGCTTGAAATTCTGAAGAGATCTGTCAGGGGTTTACTCTGAGGTTCTTTACATAGTCGTGGGGTATATTCCTAGTATGATTAATACAAATAAAGGTGTCGTGTGGTATATTCCTAGTATGATTAATACAAGAAAAGGTAACAACGGTTCCGATCCCGAGCCCTGAACCCTAATCCCTAAACCCCGATGTTGTCAAAAGGTGACAGGCACCCTTCGGCTCCATAGTAGGTCCTGTTTTGGAATTCCCTTATAGGATTCAAAATATGAACCCCCACAAAGGAGCTACTGCTGTTGATGGGCAAAATCCTGCATGACCCATTATAAGGAATGTACCATAGTTCCCATAGTTTAGAGTCCTTAGGATCATGCAGGATTTTGTCCATCAACAGTATGGAGCCTCAGGGCAGTTTGATTTAGGGTTTAGAGATATGAGGAGGACTTAGGGTTCAGGGTTTAGAGTTAAGAAGGAGGTTTAAGGGTATAGAACTATTAGGAGGGTTCATGGTTTAGAGTTAAAAAGGAGGGTTTAGGATCTAGAGCTATAAGGAGGGTTTAGGTCTTAGAGTTATAAGGAGGATTTAGATTTAGGATCTAGAGTTCATAAGGAGGGTGTAGGGGTTTAGGGCTTAGAGTTAGATTTTCAGGTTAGGCCTTCGGGGCCCCAACTTGCGGTTACAACTTGGAGGATCCCCGAGTGTCGTATTTTGGCTTCAGCCTTCGGGGGCTTTCATTACTTTTTCAGGACTGGGGGTTGAGGGTTCAGGGTTGAGGGTTCAGGACTAGGGGGCTGAGGGTTTAGAGTTTAGGATTTAGGGTTTAGGGTTGAGGGTTAGGGTTTGGGGTTTAGAGTTCAGGGTTCAGGGTTTAGGGTTTAGGGTTTAGAGGCTGAGGGTTCAAGGTTTAGGGTTTAGGATTTAGAGGTTGAGGGTTCAAGGTTTAGGGTTCAGGGTTCAGGGTTTGGGGTTGAGGGTTCAAGGCTTAGGGTTCAGGGTTCAGGGTTTGGGGTTGGGGGTTCAAGGTTTAGGGTTCAGGGTTCAGGGTTTGGGGTTGAGGGTTCAAGGTTTAGGGTTTTCAGGGTTTGGGGTTGAGGGTTCAAGTTTTAAGGTTTAGGGTTCAGGGCTGAGAGTTAGGATTTGGGGTTGAGGGTTCAAGGTTTAGGGTTTAGGGTTCAGGGTTCAGGGTTCAGGGTTCAGGGTTTAGGGTTTAGGGTTTAGGGTGTAGGTAGGGTTTAGGGTCCCCAGGGAGCAATGTCACTATCATAAACCCAAGTACTAATTTTCAGGCCAGGCTTTTTTGGACCCTTATAAAGACCCGGAATGAAACCTTTACAACACTTATAAGAACCCTTCAGCCCCGCGTGTCCGAGGCCCTTACCCATAAATCCTAAACCCTAAATCCTAAACCTCAAACCCTAAGCTCTTGGCAAATGGAATAGGGCAGTGCATGACAAGAACAAACCTGGGGTTATGAAGACCCCTTGGTCGTCCCTACACCCTATACCCTAACCCCAAACCCTAAACCCCTAAACCCTAACCTCTAAACCCTAACGCCTACTTCCTAAGTCCTAAACCCCAAGCCCGGAGTTGTACAGACCCCTTTGTCTGTTCGAGGCCCAGGACTACGAGCTGGAAAGGCCGAAGACGCCGGAAGGCCAGGGGCCGTTTTTTCTTCTATTGTTGGGTTTGGGGGTGCATTTTTATAGGTTTCGCTGTTGTTGTGTTGTTACAGGGTGCGTAGTGGGCTTGTACATGCGAGGTTCCAGATGTTGGTTGTGTAAGTCAACCGGTGTTAGTTCTATTGTGCATATTTCTGTGTTTCTGTCCTGTTTGAGCGTTCTGTAAGGGTTTTGCATAGGATTTCTTCTTCATGCAGGAGGTTAGAGTTAGGGTTTGAGGGCTATTCCTGTTCCGGGGAGAGTTGTGCGCTTTGAGGGTTGTGCTGTTTGGGTTTGCAGGTTTTTGTTGGTGGTGTTGGTTGCTTGGGGGGTCAGGTTGAGTTGGATCTTCGTCTTGACTTTACCGCAGGTTCTGGGACCATGATGTCGTAAGTTTCTAACAATCATATTAGCCTTCTAGTGTGTGAATATAGAGCTGTTCGTATTATTGGTTGGGCTGTGCATCTGGGTATACCAGTAGCGCTTGCAACCAGAAGCAAAAGAACACCAGCGTCTTACAGGCATGAGAGTCTTGTGTTCAGCCGCTTCATCTTTTAGAAGGATTCCCTGTCGTGTTTCAGATTGAGGCATGGCGATAAGTATGCCTTGAAGTCATGATCCTGCTGACAACCCTGCCGCAAATGCCCTCCGCCCTTCAGGGAGGTTTCTTTTATCCCAGAGTTGTTCTCAACCCTAAACCCTTAACCCTTGTAACCCTTAACCTCAAACCCTAAAACATTTGAATCCGTGGTCCTGGCCCAAAGGCTCTCTGGATATGGTGCCTTCTCTAAGTTGGGGTACCTTTTCGGTCCCCAAAATAGCAAGGCATCCTCAGAACAAAGGACCCTAAAAAGGGTCCGGAGCTTTTTGGCGTGTATGTGGGTGTAGGGTTTTAAACCTCTTGAGCATTTGGGTTTCGTGTTTCGGGCTCTAAACCTTTTGGGCGTAGGGTTTTCTGGTGGATCCGAATCCCGATTATCTTAGCGTTCAGACCTTACATGTAAGGGGTCATATTCTACTGTTTTGTCGGGTTTGGGCCACAGGTAGGCTTTAGGGCCCAGCAGTTTAACAGGCTTTTGCGAAAACAGGTGTTTGGCTACTTGGAGCCTTCACCCTAAACCCTAACTATCTGTCCGCCTTCAGTCCTGAACCCTGCGCCTCTAAGCAAACGAGCGCTTGGACCCTCAAGCATCCCTAAACCGCAAGAGTTGATCTCCTTGAACCCGCCGCACTCTGACCCCCCCAAATTGGGGTTATAAGTATAGTTACCTTAATAATAACCCTAGTTACTAAGTTACTAAGTGCCAGGATCCTTGAAGTAATCCTCAACCTTGCTATACTATCCCCAATTTCAAACCCCAAGGCCCCTGTGAGATCTAACGCCGTCGCAGGGATCAGTGTGGATCTCCTCGACGATGCAAAGGGCAGCAGCATCGCGCGCAGCGCGAGGAGCCAACCACTCAGCGATTTGGAGTTTAGGGTTTTGGGGTCCAAGGCTTTCAATCGGCTTTGGGTTTGTGGGCTTGGGTTGAGAAGCAAGGTCTATAGCTGGAAGTGAACCAGCACAGCGTCTTTTCCTACTGGTTTAGCATGCAGTTCGGCGATTAGTATTTGACACTGCAGCAACTCATGTTCCTATTGAGGAATGAGCGGGATCGCGCGAATATTGGCAATCGACAACCTCATAACGGTAAGCTTTATACATCCTACACCCTGAGCCCCCAATATGCCCCGAAATCCCACACCCTAAACCCTCCAACGTGGAAAGTGTCAGCTGTAGGCCAACACGAATCCTGAAACCTCCAACCGTCTCCAACCAAGCCTTAAGCCTATAAGGCCCTGAAGCGTAGACCCTGACGCCTAATCCGTACAAAGATACTGTAGAACTGTAGAACCCTAAACCCCCGGTTTGTTGTGGCCATCCGTTCGGAGGCTCCCTGAACCCTAAACCCCTAAACCCTAAAGTCTAAACCCCTTAACCCTATAAACCCTTAAACCCTAAAAGCCTAAACTCCTAAACATCTAAACCCTAAAGCCTAAATCCGATCCGAGGCTCCCTGAAACATCTAAGACCGCCAGTCTTCAAGCTGGGTTGGGGCACCGAGCAATGCCTGCAAAGTTTTTCGGGTTGCAGGTTTAGTGTTTCGCATTCTTAGGTAATATCAGTTTTGGGTTTGTGGTTTCAAGGTTTCGGGTTGAAGGTCTTGGGTTTCGGATTTGGGGTATTATCAGTTTTGGGTTTTGGTGTTAGGGTTCGGAGTTTCGGGTTTAGTGTTTCGGGTTTGGGTTTTTGGTCTTGGGTTCAGAGTTTTAGCGTTTCGGGTGCAGTATAGATCTCGAGCTTCTTGTTTAGTGCTTTGAGTTTGTGGGTTTTGGTGTTGGTTTTGGGTTTTTTCGGTTTCGGGCGTAGTGGCTATGGAATTGGGTTACCGTTTGCGGCGTGGGGTTAGGTTTTGGAGTTTAGGGGGCAGGGCTTCGGCCTTGGGGTTCCCGCTTCCTTACCCAAAGGGTCCTATGTACCGATATAGTAGGCTGTAGGGTTTCCATATTGGGAATTACTATTATGCCTTAGGGAAGCATCCCCTATAACAGTACATAGGACCCTTTGGGTTACAGGGTTCTGTGAGGCTCGTTTAGGGTTTAACGTGTACTGTAGGACTTGGGGCTTCAGAATACTTAGCGTTTAGGCTCGAGTTTTCCCATGGGGGGTTTTGGCAAGGGTTTCACACGATGTTACAAGGTGAAGCTTCTTCAACACCAGAAGGCCATATTGCAGACTTATTGGAGTCTACTGTAAGGGAACGTTGTACTTCCTTGTCAGTGCTGTGTTCACCATATTGCAAGCGTTATAGATCATGGACCAAAATGGAGCTACCACAAGAACCTCAATTTGCGAGTCCTTCGCTAACTAGACCCTATAAACCCTAAACCCCACGCCCCAAAACCCTCTTGCTGAGGTAAGGCCCGGGGGGCGTCGCCAGACAGCGGCGGCAGCCTCAAATCTTGGTGTTTTGGATCTTTAGGGTTTACAGGGCTTATAGGGTTCAAGGGGCTTGTGAGGTTCGTAGGGTTTATAGAGTGAGGGGATTAGGGCTCATGGAGGGTTTCGGGTTTAGGCTTTGAGGGGTGTTTCGGGATTTGGGCTGTCGACGTCTTTGTGTTTAGGAGTTGACCGTTCCGTTTGGTTGTCGGCTTTAGGTGTGTAGGGATTTCGGTGTACGCGAGCCTTGGGCGGCTTTACGATTTCGAGGTGCTGGGTATCGAAGTCAGAGCTCGAGGGGTTTGGCTGGTGATGGTGGGGCCTCGTGGGGTTTATAGTCCGGCTGGTCTAACCCTAAGGGTCCATGCACCCATGTAGTATATACATTGGCCTTAATGTAGTCCCTATACAGGTACATTGGGGCCCATGTATCTCTATATGGGTACATGGACCCTTAGGGTAAATAATCGGGGTTCCTGCGATCTCGACTCTGTCTCAGGTCGAGGCAGCGACGAAGTCCAAGCGGCCGAAGGCAGACAAAGCATTTGTGGACTCTCTTTTTGAAGTGTACGCACAATTCCGGGCTATGGCTTTTGGGGCTTGGATCCTGGGGTGGTGCTGAATCCGTGGGTTTTGTATCCCAGACCAAAGCCCTGAAAAGTTGCGTTTCACAACAGTAAACGTGAAATTAAAGGATACAGCATATCTGAAAGCAACGTGGTGTGTCATCGTCTTCTGGGAATTGTCAGCTCTTTCCTGTGATTCAACCATCCTTCGTCCAACCCCACAGGGTCCGAGTAACTACCCTAATAGTAGGGTTCTAGGTCCCAGGATCCATATTCTGAATGGCTTTTGGACTTCGAAACCTCACTATTTGGGTACTTGGACCCTCATCCAGCTGGACTTGCCAATCCCACGGGAAAAAGTTCCTGTGAATCTGTATTGGGGCACAGCAAGTTTCGTAAACGTGCTTCACATCTTCAAGGAGACTGTAGCCGTGCTGCTCTTAGGACATAACACTCATTACAAAGGACTCATAAATCTTGATGTTTTCCAAAAGCTAGCTACACGTAGCAGAGTTGACGTCCTGATAATTTCACCGTTAGGTTGATGGAATGTTAAGAGAAGTTCATTTGTGGCTTTGTGTTGACAAGATAGGAAATCAAATCGTAAAGTTTTCTTGTCCCAAGGCAGATTGAAATCAACAAATGTCAACACCTACCAAAACCGTTTTATCTTGGAGGCAGCACCTCCCCCGAGGGGCGGAGTGACGTCCGAGCCCCAATTTTTCGTCCGTGCCGGCTTATGCAGTAAATGAAGTCCATCATATGTATAGAAGGTTACTATTCCATATTGGCTGTAAGCTCAACTTTTCAACTTTTGGGGTTCTTATAAGGTAGTCGATTCTGAAAGTATCAACTATTGTTTCAGGGGGTTTTGGGCCAGTGAGAATAAGCCCCTTTGCAAAGATCGCCAATGGTACGGTTGATGAGATGAATCCTGCATGACTCATAACAAGGAATATACCATAATTCCCATAGTTTAGGGTCCTTAAGGTAATGCAGGATTTATATCATCAACCTAAACCCTAAAACCCTATAGATCCCTTAAGGAGCCCCTTCAAGGTACCCTTATAGATCCCTTTACAGGAACCCTAGGGTTTATATCATCAACAGTAGTTCAATATCACTGAATCGTTCAGGCCTAGGAGTTCCCTCGGGATTCGCCAGGGCTCTGCCGAGAGCGTCTCCCGGCTTCAGGACAAGAGCCTCCAAAACCCCTTAATTAAGGAATATACCTTAAATTATAGTAGGATCCCTAATATGATTTAAGGAATATTCCTTAATTAAGGGACAGTGGAGTCTCTGGAGACCCATCTCAAGGAAGATGCGTCTTTCCCCAAGGGTCAATGTACCCATATAGTATATACATTGGCCTTAATGTAGTCCCTATATAGGTGCATTGGGGCCCATGTATCTCTATATGGGTACATGGACCCTTAGGGTTTATGTCACTACCTAGAGTCTCCATTGTAGTTCTTTTTTTGGGTTGACCAGTTTTATGGTTAGGATCCTATAATGGAGATTCTGGTTAACCAAAAAATGGAACTACAATGGAGACGCTAGGTTGTCTCGGATGCAATGTCAGTTCTAGATCGGGCAGCGGTGTTGCAGATCCGTGTCAAGCGTTGCACAACTTCGTTCTTCTGATGGTTTGAAAGTTTTGAGCCTAGCACAGCGACCCTCGCCACGGCTGCCGCTATTGCTTGTGCTGCTGCTACTGCTGTCGCTACTGCAGCCGCAGTTCCAGCGGATACTGCCTTCATGCACTTTTACCACCACAGCCAGCATCTTCACCTTCACAGCTTCCCAATATCTGCGAAACTTCCATCACCGTCAGTATGAGAATGACTCCTGCGCGACACGACCATGATTCACAAAGTCCACCGATATCAGTACCTTGTCATCCAAAGCAATGGGAGCAATGCTAGCGAAACGGAGCATTGCGAATCTGCCGCTCAGGTGATTTGGCCGGATTGGTTGCCTGGCTGCAAGGAATACACTAACATTCATACGTAAAATATGGGGGAGAAGCTCCTGGTAGGATTCCGGGGCAGTTCTTGCTGTCCTGTTCTGTGTCAGCAGGCATTTCTGGCTTTTGTTTCGTAGGCAAGCCTGATAAAGCCTAAAAACATGGTGCCCATCTTAAAGGCGTTGATGCTCGTTTAGATTTGTGTAGAGTTTGGTGGGGTTGCAGTAGGACTTTATGTTGAGGCTTCACCATCTGGACGAGGTTGCTAGTGCAAATGTGAATGCTATTCGTCTATACTATACTTGGCTATGCTATACCATACTATCCTTTTCTATACTGCGCTACCTTCTGCTACATTTCACTAGACTGTACTACACCAGATTCCACTATACCGCAAAATATGGCTGGCCAGGTCCGGCTCCCCTTGCCATGGTCGTTGTCAGCGGGGTCACGACTAATTACCCTAAGGGTCCAAGTACGAAATTATCATATTGACCCCTTTGGATCCCTTGAAGGATCACTCGGTATTGCTTAACCCTAAGGGTCTAAGTGCACAATTATCATCTACTCTCAACAAAAGTAACCTACATAACTACTATCCCAAGCCCAAGTACCTAGTTATTGGGTCCTTTGGACCCCGAGGATAACCCTACGGTTGATGATATAAATCCTGCATTACCTTAAGGACTCTAAACTATGGAATTTATGGTATATCCCTGATTATGGGTCATGCAGGATTTATATCCCCAAACCTGAACCCTAAAACCCTATAGATCCCTAAAAGGAGCCCCTTAAAGGTACCCTTATAGATCCCCTGTACCCTCGGAGACTTTGAGCCAAAGGACTCCAAGCTCTTTCTCAGGCCAGCCCCTGCCTGCAACGGCGAAACGAAAGATGGCAAAGATGCCCCGAAACCTGGGGGGAAGGCACAGTTAGGGGCTTTGGGGGTTTATAGGGTTTAGGGTTTAGGGTTTAGGGTTTAGGGTTTAGGGTTTAGGGTTTAGGGTTTAGGGTTAGGGGCTTTGGGGGCTTATAGGGGGTTTCAAAGCAGTGAGCAGTCGGGGGCTTTGGTTGTTAAGTGGGTTTGTGTGTATAGCTTGGGGCAAGGTTGGAGTTTGCTGTTCTCGGTATGCTTGATGGGGTTCTGTGGCCAAGGTTCAGGGTCCGGTTGCATTATAAGAACGTACAATTTATAGTGCGCTTTAACTGGTAATTCTGAGGCTTTGATGCCCGGGAACCCGGGAACTGCCGGTCACGGACTTTGGGCTGTCGGGCGTCAGCTCGAAGTCCAAGGCCGCAAACCTTTCCTCGACCCGGCTGCCCGAAAACCTGAGCCTATTAGAATCGCATTGGGTTTTGCAATATGCTAAAGGGTCTAGTGGTGGCTATATTGGGGCTCGAAGGGGATACTCGTAACAACTACGCCAAAAAACTCTAAAGCCCGATAGATAGATTTTAGTAGCATAAGTATGCTCTACCGGCCCGGCTGTACCCGATATAGCTCCCGGCCCTCAACCCCAATCGAGACGGGGATTACTTAATGGTTTATCAGACATTTGTATTTAGGGTTTAGGGTTCCTCGAAGGTTTTCGGGTTTAAGGTTCCTTTAATTTTGGTTCCCAGAGCAAGACCGAGATCCACCCTGCCCAGAACTTAGGGGTACTTAGAAATAATTTTTAATTTTTGGTTATTATAATCCCTAAGAAACAGCTAAAATTATAATTTTTGCTAGGGTTCCAAGTTCAGTAGAGAGAAGTTTCAACAGCAGCATGGAGTGATCAGTTTAGCTACGGCACGGTTCTTGGGGACTCTACCTTTTATTGTAGGATCCTTCAGGGAGGGGGGGTCAAGGGAGATTCTACTACCTGTTGTTATGGGATCCTTAAGGGAACGGGGTTCAAGGGGGGATAAGGTTCAACCCTGAAACTATCCTCCCTTAGTGATCCTCGGATTTTGGACAGTTTCCGGAGCAACAAGCGTAGACTTTTCGCAGATGAAACCCTCAAGCCTGAGCCCCAGAACCCTTTAGCTCTAAACCCCGAGGCCCTGAAGCAAAAAGCCCAAACCCGAAACCCTAAACCCCCACAGGCCAAATCCCGAATTGCAAGGCCACGGAGAAGTTGCCGGATGGGCTGTGAGGCTCGGGCCCTGGCTGAGGGTATACTGGGTTCTTGCTAAGGAAGTTAATCTAAGTTATATACCATGATAGGGATCTAAAATAAAGACTGCTTTCCTTATCATGGTAGCTTAAATTGAGTGCCTCAACAAGAACCCAGTATAAGGGCTCGTAGAGTGGCGTGTCTGGGACATACCGGAGGTTAAAGGGTTTATAGAGTTTGATACTTACAGACTGCAATGTTGACTACATGAACATGTTGTTTACTTGTTTAGGACTCATCTGGAATCATGTTGGGGCTTGTTCGGGCATCTGGAATCCACGGTCTTGGCTTCTGGCTAAGTCTTTTGGTCTCAAGTGTAACTTAAGGTTTTGAATTTGGGTATTGAGGTCTGGGCGAACAGATGCACAGAGGCCCATAATTTCCTTTCTACTCACTTGATTGGAGTTCAACACGGAACCAGACATTCGAAGCTCGAAGCGCTCTTCACCCTAAACCAGCAACCATCACCTCCCAAACCCGGGAAGCTTTTCACCGCTGAGGAGCACAGAAGGGACGGGATGAGCGTGTCAACCCCCCTGCTGCGGCGGCTCTGACTCGAGGGTTTAAGTTGAGACATCGTCGTGACTGTATCTAAGCCGAAGTGTGTTTAGAAGTCACAGAACCGCAGCCTGAAGCCCTGAACCTTAAATCGATGTACCCCAAGCTTGCGACCCTACAGAGTCCTGAACACTCCGACCTGCTGTGGAGTTCGTGCCATCAAGGCTACGAGCTTTTGGACTTTCTGCCGTGCTCCAGTGTGTAGGGCTTACAGGGCTTATGGCTTTCCACTGTGACGTGATGGGCTGTCGTGTCCAGACACAAAGTAGGCTCATAGGTCATTTTCCTAGGGGTTTCCTGTTGAATCTGAAGTAAGGAACAGAAGGTAGGAACTCCTAGACCTTACCATAAGCCCCCAGATGACCTACCGCTTGATTATTTATATAAGTGGACAGCACATTGCAGAACCTGAAAAAGAAGGCTTTTCAGGGTCTGGTCCAGGTGAACCCTGATCTTCTTGCTTAGTCCTTCTGCTGCTTTCTCACGGAGAGGGTATGTGGGGTATATTAGAGGGTAGTTTGGGCGGGTCTAGGTAGAACCCTTCTAGAACCATTGTAGCCTTACAGAGCCTTGTTAGAACCCCAAGAAACTCTAGGAAAGCTTCAGGATGCAAACCTCCTTTCTGTAACTCCCTATAGAACCTTGTAGAACCTCTAGAACCCAGAGAAAGCTTTGTGATGCAAGCCTCATTAAGAGCCTGTATAGTATAGAGCTTGGGCAGAGCTGTTTTCAACCCCTCAAACTCAAAAACCCAAAGTGAAGCTCTGAATCCTTAACCCCTAAGCGTAAGCCACTGAGCCGGTGGCTGCTCCTGAAGAGGTCTCATCTCTGTCTCGCTTAGCTGCGGTGCAAATGTCCAACCTCGCTAGTAAGAAGCCTGACACGTACTTTAATGTTCTTCCCGGGGGTTCCGTATTAGGGGGGTTAGGGTTAGGATTGCTATCCTATTCGCATTATCAAGGCCCCACATCGTTTTTCTTGAGAACTAGACATGGGCTTCGTAAATTCATAGGTTTGGCCCTGAGCCGTGCACCCTGAGAGTTCGAAACGTGCCCCACCCCCTAAGCCATGTTTAAAGTTTGGGGCCTATAGGGCCTCAGCCCGACTCGGTTTGCACCATCAAAGTATCCGGATCCTACCTTCGAGACCCTAAGGGTCCATGTACCCATATAGTATATACATTGGCCTTAATGTAGTCCCTATATAGGTACATTGGGGCCCATGTATCTCTATATGGGTACATGGACCCTTTGGGAGAGAAAGCCCTGCTTTCTCCGAGCCCTACATCCTGAAAGTCTTCACTTTCGCATTTTACCCTCCCTAAGCCGAACAAGACCTTGACTTTACACCAGTTTACAAAGCGATTCCGGACATGTTGAATCCGGCTAGCTGGACATTTGCACCGTCCGGGGTGTGCGAGCAAGTCTCTCGGTTTGGGCTTGTGCCTTCCATGTCGACACTGCGAGCGGATTAAAGGTTCATGCCTCAGGTTACGATGCTAGTTGGGCATCTTTTGGGTTTTGGACTGGTGGTGAGTGTTCCTTCATGTACAAGTATAAGTACGCAATTTATTGGCATGCCATGTAGGAATCTGCGTGAGGAATGACAGGATTGTAGGACATTGCAGGAAGCGGGTGCACAACCACCCTCAGTCCTTAGCAGAGCTTTTAATCTGGTTCCGTTGCATTACCTGGAACTACCGAAACCTATTTTTTTGGTCGGGCCCTGTAAAAAATTCTGTAACAGGGCTTATAGCCAGAACCTACAACAAAAGTAGGTTCTGGTGGCTTAAGCTGCGGTCCTTTCCATCCAAGGCTCCCTGTCAGATTTCTACTTTGGGAGTTGCAGAGACAACAAGGGTGCAGCATCCTGACAACGCAGATGTGGATTCTGGATAAAAGGGCCCCAGGACGATACTACTTTCGCAGACCACCCCTCACATCATAATAGGTGAGCACTGGGCTGAGGGTTGAACTTCAGACTGAGGCAGTCCCGGATGATCTTGGTTCTTTATCATGCGATCCTTTCATCGTCTGAAACTCCCATGGTAGGCTTAGGATTTGGGATTGAGTATGTATGGAAAGCACCTAGATTTGTGCATTCGGGTTTGGATACTGTGACAAGGAGCCATCTCTTCTTAATCCTAGCTTCGTGGCAACATGCTCCAGAGACTTGACGTGCATTCCCGTTTTCGCCTGCAGTAAAGGGGCCAGTTTCGCACTGCTCCTCTGCATGCCGATTCTTCACCAAGTTTTAGACCGGCACGCCTGAGGTGCAAGAACCTCGGTCCTTCCCGGTTTAGGGTTTAGGGTTGGGCTTACTTTGGGCGGTCATGCAGCGCACACCACAGAGATCCCACAGAAATCAGACTCGTATTGTGCATGAGTTGGGGAGCCCGTATCCCAACTTGGAGAAGTGCCCAACAAAAAGCCAAAGCGCAAGCCCTCAAGCCCGGAAGCACACAAAAGACCTCAACCTCATGCGACCAGAAGCACCTGGGGTGCCGCTTCACGAACACCGCCGGTCATGTCCGCACCTTCCCCCGTTGAGCGGCTTGGTGTTTTGGGGGGTGTAAAGTAAAGGACGGCTGTGACTGAGGATTAGTTCAGAGTTTAGGGTTGAAGGACGTATGAATAGGGTTTGGGGTTGAAGGGTCGAAGGTTTCGTTGAAGGCTTGAGGGTTTGAGGTTTTGAGGTTTGAACCCATGTAGTCTTTCATCATGAGGCCAACAGCGCTACGCACAGCATCATAACCGGAATTCCCAGAGCTGGTCATCCCCAAAGACTGCCAAACTACCTCAAATAAGAGTAAGTAAAACACCTTGAGAAATCATAGGCGGATCCTCTGTGTAGCTTGATGTGTATGGCGCCTTACAGCCTCAACTCTTCATCGGACAATGCTCAAAGGTTTGGAGTCTTGAGGTTTTAGGGCTGTGAATCGTAACAGATGCCCTCGGCAAAATATTCAAGGTTCTGCCATAGCAGCGTGAGAGCTACATACCTCGTCACTTCGAGACTAGACGAAGCAGATCGACGAAGCATCGTTGGACTCAGCAGCAAAGACACACAAGTGTCTGAATCCGACACCCAAAGCCTAAACCGCGAGGTAGATTTGTCAGGCAGCGGGCTTTTCAGCGACAGCGCGGGCACAACAGCTCCGCAAAGCCGGCAGCCCTTGCCAACCAAAATGCCCAGCTTGGTACACAACCAGACCCTTCAGTGCCCAGGGTAATTCTAGGATTTAGGGACAATTAGGGCCAGAAGGCATCAGGCGTTAGGATTTAAGGTTTCTTGTTAGGGATTTAGGGTCTATAGGCTTTGCAGCTGTTCACGTTTAGCATTTAGGGCTTAGTGTTCAGGCGAGCAGGGTGAAACTTCATGATGTGGAGAGTCGCAGACTTGGTTGGCAATCCCTGCGAGACTCAGTTCTGCATGCGTCGAAAAAAGATCGAGTACCCAGTTCGTTCGGAAGCCACGCCAGCATATTGAGCTCTCACGTGCCTTACAATTGTTAGAGTAGCGTTACCGTATAACCTGCTACGTAACGTGCAGAGCGGGTGCTTATTATTGCAGAACACGTTTCGGTTCTGTTGGGCATGTTGACAGGCGGTGCTATTTAGGAGGAGGGCTGTGAAAGGGAAACAATTCCTGAGAGGAGCAGTCGCAGCAACATGAAAACGTATCCATAGTATCGGAAGTAAGGAATTGCATAGTGGCGGAGAGCAAGAAGTCAATCTGAACGAATGATAAAAGCAGTACAAACCAACGAAAACAGGTACGCCGTTATCAATAGTTATCAATAGAAAAGCTTACTGAAGGGGAGCCGTGGCTATACATCGGACCCTTAACCCCAAGCCCCAGACGAGGAAGCGAGAACCGGATGTCCGACAGAGTAACTCCACAGGCGGCTTAACATGAGCTATAGGGGTTTAGGAGGGTTTAGGGCTTTAGGGGTTAAGGCTTCAGGGTTTATAATAGAGCCGTAAGACATGTCAGGCGTCCAGCAGATCTCGAAGACGGAAGCGAGCTTTGGCAAGCCCATCCCCTCAGAACCGGTGTTTGGGCTTGAGGTCTTATGCTCCGGAGCGTGAGGGGTTATAGGCTTTGCGTTCCTGTGGCGATCAAGTGGCGGGAGTGGTTGAATGCAAGTCTTGGGCTTCGATGGATTTCTGTCTGTTAGTCTAGTGTTTTGGATTTGGCGCCGTGGGGGCTTGGCTTCTCCGGACTCTCGGTTCGTTTCCGAAGTCTACCCGTACCCGGTTCGAGCTCATGCTACGGCGGCAAGGACGACGACGACTGCGACGGCGATGAGTTCAGCGAGGAAGATAACTCCATGCTGCGACTGCTCCTGTTGCAACGTCTACTGCTACCATGTTGGACCTCTACTACAGACCCTAACGACTGCGGACTGCGAACAGTTTTGGTCCTTGAAACGATGGGAGAAAAGCTGCGTGGAACTTATCATGGTGTCGCCGTCGCCATCATCGCCACAATCATCATCACCACCATAACTACAGTCACCATGGTCGTTATGGTCATCACCATCATCATATCACAGTGCGGGATTTCCACTTAATATGGGGCACCCTGTCTGCCCGCACCAGAACTCCGAGCCTTCCACAACCCAACATGTGCATGGCCACCCAGTGAATGTAGGGGTCGGGAAAATATTATTGATAGTCCCTGCAAAGCATTATATCATTATGTCATAAAACTTACCCCGAGTCGCTACTCTAATGATTAAAGGCCTCTATGCTACCTGGCTCCAAAGTCCGGGGCCGGAATCCAAAAGCCTGGCAGGGTTGAGGGCTTAGGCTTTGTTACAATTTGCGCTTTAGGTCTCAGGTCTCAGGTCTTAGTAATTAGGAAGCGGGTTTCTGAACCGATAAGCCGAAACGGTGGAGAGACTGTAGATCCCACATCTTCGGATTAGGGCTTAAGGATTTAGGGAATGAAAGCACCGTGCAGCAGCTTTTGAACCCTGCAGTCCAACCTAAGCTGTTTGAAGACCAGCGCAACTCCACAACAAGAAAACTATTGGGGACCCAAAAATTTGGAAGCCTAAACCCTAAACCGTGGGACAGAAAACTCTAAAAGCCTAAACCACCAAAGCGCTCCCCAAAAGCACCCTCAAGCCCGAAGGCCAAGTCTGACGATCAGAACTTTATTTACAATGCCTTTCGTGTCCGGACTCCGAGGGCCGTTCTTTTCTGTGGAATTCGGGACTTTCGGGCTTGCTTAGTTTTTGTCACAGTTCGTTGTGGGTGCACGTTGGTTTCGGGGGTTGATGGGCTTACGCGTTTCTGCGATCAGGGTTCAATAGCTTCAGGGTGCACGGGTTCAGGGTTTATGGTAGGTTAAAGTTTGTAGGGCTTATGCGTCAGGGTCGACAGGGCTCCGGGTTCGTGCATTTTCAAGGTTTATGGTTTACGTGTTTAGGGTTTATTCGTTTTGGGTTTGAGGATTTATGGGTTCAGGGTTTAGCATTTATTCCCTGAGGCGTTTGGTTTTATGGATTGAGGGGTTGATGGGTTTTGGGGTTTATGTTAGTTTATGTTTTATGGTTTCTTCGGGGAACCCAACCCGCAGTTGGTTTCTCCCCAAAGCAGAGTGTCCGGGTGAAAGTGGCCTTAATGACCACACAGAAGAGTGGTTAACAGGGTTTTACCAGGATTCGTGTTTGGGTGGTCGCGTGCTTATCGCTTCCATGCAGACACAGGTTCTCAACCCTATGATCAAAGGCACCAAAAACCAGTCAGAGTAGTATAGTAATAAGCCTTAAACTGCCCTAAATCCTGGCATATATATATATATATATATATATAATTAATTTGGGACGTAAGATCTTACTGCTTGTGCTCTTGTTGGCCCGTCCGGGCTGGCAGGAGAGATCACCACGAAGCACCACGACAAGTCTGAATGTTTCTAACTGCAGAATCTATGTAATGTTTAAGACTGCAGGTTGAATTATATATTTTTTTAAAGGGGGGGACGGGCGTAGCGCATCTCATCTTCTGGCATTGAAGAGCCCATCGACACCCCAAGCGCAAACTTGCCCGACAAAAGCGCCACATGTACAAAAGATGGAAGCGGCCCTTGCACTGGTCTGGTTGTGATGAGCGTCGCAAGCTGTTGAAGCTTTCCCGTAGCCGTACATCACAAGAAGCTTCAAATCCTTCACCCCGAAGCAATGCGCATTACATCACACAACATAGTGCCTGAGGTAGAGGCAGACTTGAACGTCAGACCATCGAAGGTGCCTCCGTCGTGGCAGTCGTGGTGTGTGTTTCATGATGTTTCCAGGGTTTTTGTCCGGGTTGTGCTGCGCTGCCGATGGCGAAGATGAAAGTGATGATGCTACTATTGATGATGCTGATGGTGATGTTGGTGATGGCGATGATGAAGAAGAAGAAGAATAAGATGATGATGTTCATGTTGTGGATGATGATGATATGATGATGTTGACATATGATGGCCATGAGTTCAAACGATGATAACGATAACAATGCCTAAAAGGCGAGCCGAGGGACCGTGAGGCTGATGACGTCGATGCTGCTAAGGATGATGAGGATGGTGGGCTATCTAATGATGACTATGTTTATGCTTCTGGTGATACCGGGGGAGTTGACGATTATCATGGTGTTGCTGCTGATAAGTGATGATAATGTTCATGCTTGTGGGTGACTTGATAGTGGTGATGAGAGGGTTTAGATGTTCCTGCTGCTTTTGTTGGATTCCTTGGAACTCATCTGCAGGTCTGATTCGGCGAGGAAGCTGCCGCTGTCGAAGCCCATCACTACACCGTCCGCTGTGGTAACGAAGATGATGTTTGCAAAAATATAACAGCACTCCTGACCTTCTCGTCCATGTCGGCGAAATTTATGTCTGCGAAAATCTTGTACTGGCCGTGTTGATCACCACCACCACCGTCATCATCATCGCCATGAAAGCTATTGATGGAATGAGAGTTCATTTCATCTTTCGACTACCAGTATCATTCTTATCATCTTGACGTTCGTGGTCTTCATTCTTCATCATACTTATCGTCATTCTCCTCGGCAGCAGGATTGCCAGCGTGGAGGGTTGAGAAGGGGCCTGGCGATTCTCGTACCGCGTTTGCACTCCCGGGTGCCACAGCAGTGTGCAGGAATCAAACCGCGGCTCGATACCATGAGCACACAGGGCTTTGAGATCGCCGTGAGCCTTGCGCTTGTCCTCATCATCACGTCCGTGACAAGCGCTCGAGCTTTACAATGTAGGGCTCCGGTTACGTACCTCAGCAAACAGTGGTTTAGCGTGTTGCTCATAAATCCTCCGGGGTACCGGAGCCACATATCGGGAGCCACTACAGTAGAGCCACACCCCTCTGTGGCAAACCCTACGCGTCCCACCTGAACACCATTTGAAGACCTGCAAGAGCATGTCGGCCTGTTGTAGCATGTCGTGTCTTATCTTACGGGTGCTACACGGTGGATACGCGATTTTCCGTAGTTTCTAGCACGAATACCCACTGTATAAGCCTAGGATAAGGCGAGCTTCGGACCCTGCATATGTCGTCTGAATATGGAGAGGTCTGATATTGTAACCTTAAGCCCTAAACCCTAAGCCCTATAAAGCCAAAGCCCTAACCCTCAAGCCCTAAACCCTGAACCCTAAACCCTAAGCCCTAAAGCCCTAACCATAATATACCCACCCCGAAATAGACTTTGAAGGGCCCCAATGGCCAGGTGCCGAGCCAGCTGATTGAGGCTGGGCTTTCATATCTGGGGGTGTTTAGGGGTTAGAGGTGTTTAGGGGTTTAGAGGTTTAGGAGTTGCGGGGTTTAGGGGTTTAGGGCCAGATTAGGGTCTAGGGGTTTAGGGTTTAGGGTGTAGTGTAGGGGTTTAGGGCATCGGGACATCATGCTAGCTTGGCGAGGCTATGGAACCCACGTTTTGAAGCGCGGGGTTTGGGTAGGCTCTAAGCTTGCCCCCAGCATGCCAGGTCATTCACACGGACCCCAACCACATCATCGGTTGTTTCGGGCATCCGCTCGGTGCTGAGCATCACAGTTGCTGCACGTGTGTGGGGAGATCGAGGTTGAAAAGAAGCATGAATGGAATTGCATTCACTGCTATGCATCTTTCAGCATCAAGAGGTCGTGAATGCAGCGACTCATGTAGCCCCAGCATGTAATCCAGAGAAACAAGGTCCCGAAGTTTCGCATGTAAGGGAGGACAAACGCCGTCGTTTTGCACTGTCTGCATCCCGGCCCGCTGACTCCACAGATCTTTTGCGGCATACGCTTTCGCCATGAGAAAGATCGTGGGCACTTGTGAATAGAACTCTGTGGTACAGGCAAGTAGCAACCCTTCGTTATTGCTTTATAAAGACCGAAAACTCTTGCATGTAACAGAACTGCACTATAGCAGCTGTGTGCGGCCGAGTTCAAGTACTTGAGCCGCTTCTTACAAAAGTACCCAGGAAGCTTATGACCCCGGTTTGCAAGCGAGTTCCGCAAGCAAGCAGAGTGACGATCAGGGCGATGTAACGTTTGTGAACTGTCTGCGTACCCGAAGGTTTCTTTGAAGGCTAAGCAGCCCCAGCCAATCTGTCGGGTTCTGGTGTGCAATTGAATTCCCACACAGCTAGTGCTCCGATAGTCTCCCCAAGGCCATATTCTAATTCTTCAGATAACTTTGCGATGCTGTTGTCTAGTATTCGGTGAAAGGCCGACTCCATAGTCTTACCAACAACACCGTTTTGAGTTGCCGTTTGGATCCTGGGTGGTTCATGGGTAGTTGTAAGTGTGGTTTCAAGTCCCCTAAAATCCTTCTAGTCACCCCACCTATCTCTACCCATGAACCTCCAAGTATTCGCTTCCTTCCTCATTAAGGGATCCTAGCTATCAAGCTCGTTCTTTAGGCTCTACGTAGTTACTGGAGTTCCCCCCCGACCAAGATAATAATAGGATTCCTTAATCGTCCCTCTATGGTTCACCAAGAACAACTACACATATTGGAGGGCGGTTTAGGGTTTAGTAGGCAGGATTTCAATTTCAATCCTATCGGCCTGAGCCTTGGCCTTTGTTGTCCGGCTGCGTGTGCAATGCTTCATGGTTTGGGGGGTTTCAGGTTTAGCCTCGCATCCTAGGGCCCTTAGTTGCCCGATTGATTTGCGCAAAAGACCCAGACATGTCTTCTTCGTAGCTTCGTGTCTTCGATATCTACCCAAAGAAGCCGGTTATACATTCAACCACAGTGCCAAACTGCCTTCGACATCTACCCAAGACGCCGAATGTGCTTTCAATCACACTAATTCATCGCTGCAGAGCTTTAGGGAAACCCTGAATTCAATGATACTGGGCTTTCTGGGTACCCCACTCCTCTGCTTGCCTAAGGTTCTTCCTGGAAATCACCGAAGGTAGCTCCGGAAGACAGATCTGCGTTGACATAGAGGACCTGGGTTCCGGACCGAAGAGTACTGTCTAGGGAACTTAATATTTAGAGTCAGGTCCGAGCTTAGGGTTTAGGGCTTTTGCAAGGGTTTAGGGTTTAGGGGGTATATCTTAATTACTATAGGGGCCCAAATAATATCGATCCTATGTTGGGGGGGGGGGGTCCTTATTATAAGTATAGTATAATGGGCCCCCCAAACCCTAATTTTAATGATTAACGCCCCTACGTTACATGTGTTGCTTTGCCTTTCGTTCCAGGGTATACAGGACCACTTGTGAAGACGCAGGTTTGGGATTTCAGGTTTTGGATTTCGGGTCACATGTATTTGTGTGTATACAGAGGCCGCTGAACCCTAAACTCTAGATCCTGAACCTAAGCCCTCACCCCGACCCCTAAAGCTCGAGCCCTAGGGTAAGCCCCAATTTCAACACGAAGGACGCTGAGCCCACAAACGGCAGTTCGGAACCGTTGATACAGTGATACCGGAAATCAAATCCCCAGGCGCAATGCTGGAATAAAGAGGCCTAAATCGGGTTTTGCAAGCTTCTATAGACTGTGGACCCCTCAGAACAGTATATACGACGTATTCAGATCGCTATAGATCCATAAACTTGACCCGAAACCTCCTCAAACCCTGGCCTTCATCATAAATAATACCTGAAGCCCGGTTTTTGTGGACCTGAAAGCCTGTTTTTTTGGCCTTAGGGTTGATTCAGGAATCAAGATGTTACCTGAAGCCTAAATGTTCAAATGTTCAATCCAGCCTGTCCCTCAGCAGTAAGCACGAGAGGGGGCAGGCAAGCATGGTGCTGGGTACCTCAAGGTCAAGCCTTGCAGGTCGTAGCAGCGTGCTGGTATGGGTGTGAACACATCCCATACTGCGGCATGTTTCTTTTTCTACTCACCAAGCCGCTTTGTGGCCAAGTCTCGCGCCCATGTCTCAAGCCTTCCTTCATGGAGGCTAGCAGAACCACGGCCCTCCCAATATGCAGCTAAACCCCAACCCTACACTAAACTATCGAGGGATCCTTAGATAACCATGATTTCAGATCCAGGCCTCAATTAGTTTATATAAGGGTTTCTGGGCTACCCTACCGTACCCTACCCCGTTGTTTTATGGGGTCATAGTACTGCTGCCATGTACCATGGCACGCACCCTGGTATCCACATTTTTTAGGGACCCGCCCCTAAACCCCAAACCGCAGGGCCCTACGACCCCCGACTCTACTTGTAGCTTACGCATGAGGTAACGGCTTCGAGGCGAACTTCGAAGATCCTGTGGTCCAACTGGAAGCACTAAAAGCAAGGTTCCATGCGCTTGATCCTAGGGGCGTTAATAGTTGCCTAATACTATTTTGGGGGTTCCTTATCATTTGCGATGTAGTCTAATGGGCCCCAAAGCTGAAGGTGTACATGGTTTACGTGGCCCAAACCCCAGTCCTAAACCCCCTCCGCGAATTATTCGAAGCAAGGGACCACGTGGTTTTCAAGCGAAAGAAGCGCAGTCCTTCGAAGGAGAAGCTTCTTTGGAGTCGGCGGGTGATTCCAGCCTTTTTCGGCATGCAGCCGAGGTGCTTTGCGACATGCGTTGGAGGGCACTCGCACCCTTAGCAGCTTCCATACAGGTACTTCTGAAAATTAGGGTTCAGTTTTTTAGGAACCCAAAACGAACAGTACGGCACCCTTATGAAAAGGACTCCCCAAAAGACCCTAATTTAGAGAACTACCCATGTGCTGCCACTCAAGCCATCTAGCCAAGAGGATAAAGCTTAGAGTTAAGAGGGCAGGCTTGGACTTGCCCCCCTCCAAAACCCAAAAACCTTCGGATTGACAGTTTCAGTATAAAGGACTACTCTGGGAGGCCCAGCGTAGAACACCAACGAATCCCCTCAATGTTGCTAAACTGCTAAACCCCTTTCGTAACATACGGTAATGTTGTATCATTTTTGGGGAGCGCACCAATCTGAGTTCAATCAGCACCAAGGCTACAATATAGGGCCTGTTAGGGAAACCTTACGGCTTGCCAATCGGAGACCTACAAGTGATACCTGTACTTGAAGGATCATGGGACTTAGTAGCTAGGGCTATTCTTGCGGTAATTGTACCTAGAACTACTTATAACCCCAACTAAGGAGTTTGCAACCTGTCTGACTAAGTCCAATGATCCTCCAAGTGTCGAAGCTCACTCTTCTTCTATCTCTCAGAGTGTTGGTCGGGACCTATACTATTGGAACCGATTACTTAACATGATATATTGGAGCTCCCGGTCTCTCGGGCAGAGTTAGGTTTCGGGATTATCCCAGTTCGAACCCTAAAGCCCCAAACCTTGAAACCCAAAAACAGTATTCCCTCAAACCCAACCCTACATGAACTGAGCATGATTGGGATTTCCCTGACGCCCCTCCAAGCCAGGTGTCGCCTTCTGATGGCCAAAGGTGAGCTGAGGTCAAACGACAGAGTGAGGCCATGGGTGGGCTCCAGGGCTTTTAGGGTCTACCCTAAATCCTAACCCTTACCCCCGAACCCTAAACCTAAACCATAAACCTTAACCCCAAACCTTCAACTCCTAAACCCTAAATCTTAAACCAACCAACCAACCAACCTAAACCCTATCCTAGGCTGCTTTATGTCGAGCAGCTGATCCTTTGGATCGGCTGCCAGTTCAGGCTCCCAGTCTTGAGGGTGCCCCTGTGGGACAAAGCAAGGCTTTACTTAAAGGATCGGACGTAGTGAGTGAGTTATTATTAGGAAAACTATACTTATAACCCCCAACTAAGGTACTTATAACCTTACTTACTAAGTCCCATGATCCTCCAAGTAGGGATAGCCGAAAGGGTTGTTGGGATTTGGGTACCCCTCGCAGATCTCCAACTGAGCACTGCATCAGCAACTTGGCTGGGCCTGTAGGGTAGCTGTAACCTGTCTGCTAGACGGTGAACTTCGGACCAAGATTTCTGCGTTCGGTTTAGGATTTATGGTTTAGGTTTTAGGAGGGCATTGTGAGGCCCTTCTTTTTCTGGAACGTATCGGGCAAGACACAGACAACGGCGTCGTCAGAACTTTGGTATGTTCCTCTGAACCCTGGGTCTAAAACCCCGAAGCCCTATTCCCTGAACCCCACAACCTACCAATAGGCCCCATAGTAGTTCCTTTTTAAAGGGTGCATATTTAAAATTCTAGAAGGTAATCCCAAAAAGGAACTACTATGGGGCCTATGGGTAGGTTCCCAACGCTTCAAGCCCTGCAGGTTGTGGCAGGAGGTGAGAGACGACTATCGCTGGGAGTGGCAAGTGCCAAGCCCTTGGGAAGAAGGGTTGCGAGTCTGTTGAAGGTTTTCGTGGGTGCCGTGAGTATTGCGTATATTGTTGCTACTAGCCTTATATGATTATTGCCTTACAGCTTTTATCAATGTTACGACATGCTTAACATTTATGATTTACCCAGGCACCAACTGCCCTTCCTAAAACCGAACTACCTGCGAATTTTCCTTCTCAAACCGAACTACCTGCGAATTTACGGTCTCGTGACTCAGATTGGGGACATCAGCCCTAAAGCAGAATCTTAACACCCTGAACCCCGAGCCAGAATATAGAAGCTCGGAGAATTAGCAGTATCGTGTTTTAGGTGTTCCTTTTCGTGTTGAGAGTAGCATCTACCCGCAAACCCTCCTTCCATTTGTGAGGGCTCCGTGTGTTGAATCCACAGCTTGGAGTTCGGGGCCTTCGATTTGGGGTGCAGGGTTGAGGGAAACCGGCTTCAGGGTTCCGGCTTTATGGCTTTAGAGGCTTACAGGTTAGTGGGTGTAGGACCTTAATGGAGTTTAGGCAAAAACATCATTAGCGTTTCAACCCCAGCCGGGGCCAAAGACCGCGGGTTTAGGGATCTACACCTGAACCCGCAAAAACCCCCTTGGAAACCCTGGAACCTACCCGGCCCCTATAAAGCTTTCTTTCTAAGGTTCCCTATGATGGTTTCCTTATATAAGTCCTTAACAATGTAGGTTATTTTGGATTCAGGTAAGCCGTGTCTGAGGCCATCCGGGTTGTACCTCATGGCACCCGAAGAGAAGAGGCCAGTTGCAGAATGGGTTTAGGAACGACGGCTTCGGGCAGCTTAATCAGTTTAGGCCTGGACACCGGGCACAAGTCCGCCAGAAGCGAAGCCAGCAATACAGGGGCCTCAGTGATTTCCTTTACTATTTTGGAGGTTCCTTATTACAAGAAGTATGGTCTAATGGGCCCCAAGACCCATTCTAAGTATTAAGGCCCCTATAGCACATGAACTAGAAACAACGTTCGTGAACAAGGCGAGAACCGCTTCACATCTCAACGATACAGCGAAGCTTATCGCAGACCGCGCAGTGAACAAACCCTGACATTGACCTCCCAATGCCGACACCCAATCGCGATCAACTCTTTATCCGAAGCCTTCAACCCGAGACCGTAAACCCTAACCTTAAGTTAGGTCGCATGCTACGTTGATTGCTAAGTCCTGCCTAAACACCCCCCTCCCTCAAACACCGACGATGAAAGACCGTAAGGGCTCTGTCACTGGCATTCTGTAACTAGTAGCTGCCCTTACCCTAAGCCCGAAATCCTCAAGCCTGAACCCCTAAACCCTAAGCCTAAGCCCTCAAGTTCGTTGCCTCCAAAACCCCTTAATTAAGGAATATACCTTAAATTACAACAAGATCCCTATTATAATTCAAGGTATATTCCTTAATTAAGGGATATTGGAGTCCCTGGGTTCGTTTGCCTCCTGCAGAAATCAGGCCGACAACAGGTGCCCCTTCTGAATGGCATCCTGACTTCATGTTCCTGGGAATCGAGAGGCCGGGCCAGTGGTTGAGAGTTGGCGGGTTTAAGGGGGTTTGGGTTTGTAGGGGTTTAGGGGGTTATGGGGTTTAGGTGTTTAGGGGTTAGGGCTTCAGGTTTAGAGGCTTAAGGGGTTTAGGGTTTAGGGTTGGTGCATGATTTCCGGTCTGGACTTGTGGGGTTCCGGGGTTTTGGGGTTTGCGTTGAGAGGCTCTGAGGGTGATGGGAGTTTCACAGGGCTTTGTGGCTTGATTTGGGAGTTTCCGAAAATTGGCGGTACCTTATTTGGGCGTCCTCATAATAAGGATCCTACTTTTTAAGGTGCTATATTAGGGTCCCCTATTTTCGGAAACTCCCATGTGGGGACCCCAAATCCGTCTGTTTTTGCGGGTTAAACCCTCTAGCTAAGGTGTCATGACCTACTATTTTGTAGGGCTTGGGGATACAGGGAAGTGTTTAACGAAGGCAAGGATTTAGGTTAGAAGGGGCCCGCCCCCACCCTGTAATAGTGACTATAAGGGTTATATTAGGGCCCTAATATACTCCTATTTTACCACTATTACAGGGTGGGGGCCCCTTCTAAGGTTTAGGGCATGGGCATGGGCTGTGGGGAAGTTTGCCGGACTGTATGTTCCCAGGTCGGCAGACTGGCATTGCATCGGGTTTCGGTCTACCCACAGGCTCCATAGTAGTTCCTTTTTGGGTTTACCATATAGGATTCTATATGTGAACCCAAAAGAGGAATCACTATGGAGCCTATAGGTATGAACAGTGCGAACCCTTTTTCAGGCAAAGCCAAGCATGAGGAACTCAGTGCGAAACCCCAGACCCCGAATGCCCCAAAGCCCAAACACCAAAACCAGAATGTAGAAGCCTTGTAGTAAGGCTTCAAGAGCCCTTCGGAGGAACTCTTCAAGGAATCCAAATCCCCAAACTTCGACACCCAACCTTGGCCCAAGGCTAACCCCAGTCCTGACAAACCTAGGTCCCAAGCCAGTTTCAATTCCAAGGGACAGGGGGTCAGGGTTTTGGTATGTTTCAGTGTTCACATTGAGGCTGTAGGGTTTCAGAACTGGC
The DNA here is from genome assembly GCA_905221615.1 of Symbiodinium sp. CCMP2592. Lineage (NCBI taxonomy): Eukaryota > Dinophyceae > Suessiales > Symbiodiniaceae > Symbiodinium > Symbiodinium sp. CCMP2592. The sequence continues at coordinate 121,226 of CAJNDT010003347.1, read as the reverse complement.
TCCTAAGTATGTAGTTGGTTAAACCAAGAAAGGAGCCACCATGGAGACTCTAGGCACACTGTCACATGAGCAGGAACCATCCCCTCTACCAGTGCCGCACCAGCATCCTGCCACAACGAGCTGGGTGCCTTCGCTGCTTCAGCTCACCCTTGTAATTGCTTCAGGGTTTAGGGGTGTAGGGTGTAGGGTAGCCACACTGTAGTATGCCCCCCGAAACCTTATTCCAACTATGCAAGGCCTCTGTGCTATGGGTCCGGGATGTAGGGGGCTCGATGATTTAGAGTGTGGACTTATGATGTAAGGTAGGCCGTTTAACGGGTGCGACCCATGCCACATCTGTAGGGCGTGGATGACTCGAGATGAGGCTGCAACTTTGGCACTCAAGACAGGTTAAGACCACTGGTCTGTTCCATGACACAACAATTGTGGTGCGGAGATGTCACCTGCGGCTTTGATTCCCGATGACATATGCAGTTGTCCGCCTCTCGTGGAAGAACAGACAACACTGCAATCTAGCATTTGCCTAACTAGGTGTTGTGACATGACGGATGCAAGGCCAAAGCAGCAGCGCAGCATTGCATTCAAGAACTTAATTACCCAGAGCAGTATGAACAAACCTGTAGCTCGTGGTGCCTCCAGCCGTCAATGAGAGTCAATTAGAGCTAAGCTGTCATTGGGCTGCTGTTTGTAGTAGCGGCAGTCCCGGCTGTGATAAGCGTTCGATTCTTAAAAGTTTGCAGCCGCAAATCCTAGAAGCCACCTGTTCTCGCACCTCACGTGCAGGACGGTTTGTACCATAATAACCTTAAAACCCTATACCCCTGAGTAGGCGTAAACACCATGCTGGTCGAAAAGGTGCTTGGATCAGAAACAGCATTTCCGCGAATGAATCAAGCCTAAACTGGCAGAAACAAATCCTGAACCCCCCCCAAAACTGGCACAGGTCAGGGTTTCGAGATCTTGAAAGCTACAAGTTTGAGGTTCCGGGTAAACAGTGTTCAGCCTCGCAGATTCTGAGGAGTACACGCAGATGACTACGCTGAATGACTCATATAAGGATGCTTGGGGGAGTAAGGGGGAGCGAGATAGGGGACTATGTGTGTAGGACCTGTATGTACTGTATGTACAGTGTGTGGATTGCTTCGGGGCCTTTAGCACTTTAGCACATTTGCAGTTTATATTCTTTTCTATGGATTTCGTTTGCCGGTGTTTTGCGGTTTGGGCTCTGCCTGGCCCCGGCCTCAGCCCATCGGTAGTTTCAATGAGTCTGTTTTTTGGGTCTCACAACGCTGTTGCGAGATGTTGCGAGGACTGAAGCAAAACGGAACCGATTCCACACATAATGCGGTTTGGTCCTTGCCACAGGGGACCACCTTTTTCGGCCTCTCCATAAGGGGTATTGAGGACCACCTACGCCCTTCCTCTTGCCTCCTTCACTGTCCCTAATTATGAATAGTGACCCTATACCCTAAATTCTTAAATCCTCAATGTGCTTATGCGTACCGATGCCAAGGTTCTCAGTGAGGCTCTGTCTTGGTGTCCACTACATAAGGGCTCAGATACTCGTAGTGTTGTTCCTTAGGGCTCCGTGGTGAAACTATGACATAATATGCCCCCATACCCTAGTTAAGTTGTAGGCCCAGTTATTAAGATCCTGGTCTCCAAACCTTGAGAACGGCTCTCAATCGGATCAGGGTTCATAGGGCTTGCAGGGTTTAGGGTTTTAGGGTTTGGGTTTTTGGTGTTTTCTGTACTTGAGGAACAAGCCGCTCACCATCAAGGCGGTGTTGCTGGGAGGGAACCCTTATCGCCTAGACCGTATGCGCCAAGCCGCACTTAGTTGCTACCTGAAGGATGAAGTTCTGGCCGCATGGACCACCCTGATCCCTCAGCTAGGGGCGCCCGAACCCGTAAACTGTTTTGAGTTGGGTTCTTCGGGAATGTTCTGGCTCCTGCCTTCACAGGGCAAGATATGGAACCACACTACACGAATACTGCGCCTGTGGGAGCAACGAAAGGGTCTGAAGACTTGGAGGTAATTCGTATGGTTTCCGGTTGCCTGGCTTGTTTTACGTTTGGAGTATGGTTTCTCGTATGTATAGTAATACAGCGCCAAGAAATATTTTTTTGTGCTTATATAGTCCTCAACGGGCGTAGAATAATCTTGCCTTATGACATCCACCCAAACCCTGTTCTAATAATCAGGCTCGTACAAACACCTGATAGAGCGCCATGAAACTTGGTAGAACGCAGAATTTTAAGGCGTATTCTCTACCTTTCTAGTAGGCAATGCGGGGTGAAGGTTTTTTATGACGGCTCTTTGGTTTAAGCTTCCGGGGTTCAAGGATTGGGGGTTAGGGCTTGCAGGGTTAAGGAGCTTCGGGTTTGGTTTTCAAAACAGTGTTGGAGTTTCGGGTCTAGGTGCGCGCACTTGCTTGCATAACGCTTGCAGTGCCCCTCAGAGAAGCAGAACCCTTCGAGACGCTTTGAAAAGATCCTGTGGAGGAAACCCTACGGCCTCCTCACCCGGTTTAGGGTTCAGGCTCCCCAGCCTGAAACTTCATTACTGGGGCCCGTATAGACAGCCTTAAAGGAGCTTCCCTTTAAATGAACCCTAACCCCTAAACCCTAAACGGTTGAAGGAAACCGTAAACCGTAAACCCGAACCCTACAAACGACAAACTCTACCTTAACCCCGAAGAACCCTACCTTTTCGGGTTCCCTATTAGGAGTTCCTTATACAAGTCCTTAAAAAAGGTAGGTTCTTCAGGGTTAGTATACCCTAAACCCGAGCCCCCTAAAAGCTCACAGCCGCAGGCAGCCTAAAGTCACGGGAGGCGAGATTCCTCACAGGCGCGAAGTCTGGGATCGAAGCCAAGGGGTTTGGGGCTGCTCCAAGACCCCCCAAGTGCCCTCTAATATACCCCAAATTCCCACTATTAAGGGTCATAAGGACTCTATCAAAGGGCCCTTGCGGGGTCCTGGTTTTTCCAGGTGTAGAAAACAAGTTAACCTTAGTCCCTAAACGCTTCTTTGATAAGGACCCTTGTTGGGGTTAGGGGGAAGGGGGGTGGGAACTATGCTTCTTTAAATAATACGCCTCATGACGTCCATATTACAGGTATTAAGGCCCCGACCCCCCTCCCCCCTACCCCCCTAAGGGTCTCTTATGATTATTGGGGTTTACTTACCTTTGGTTAGTAGGGAATGGAGGAATGGGGTACAAGTATGACTACTATTACCACCATTCTTCCATTCCCTACTAACCAAAGGTAAAGATCCCTTTAAAGGAACCCTAAACCCCTATAGACCCCTTTAAAGGAACCCTATAGATCCCTTTAAAGGAGCCCCATTCCCTACTAACCAAAAGTAAGTGTAGCATGTCGGGGAGAAAGGCCCGGTCTTCCAAAACCAGGGAGATCCTCCACTAATACCCTCAAGTGTAGTCCGGGTGCTGGAATCATCACTCATCTCATTCTTCAAAGTTCCTGCAAATATGTATATATATATATATGTATATATATATATATATATATGTATGTATGTATGTATGTATGTATGTATATGTACCTGCGCAGAAGTAGGAAGGCAGTTGCCCAGTTCTAGTATAACATGCCCCCAACCCTATCCTACTTGTTCAGGCCCCTTTCCTTTCATTGGCTAAGATGTAAACCTGGGACTAAAACATCTTGTTGAACGGCATATCCTAATCACTCATACCCGTTATCCCTAACCTTTAAAGTGATAAGTTTAACACAGGCTGTGCTTAGGGGTATAGGGCTGTAGGGTTTAGGGTTCAGCATGTAGCTCACAATGTGGCCACAGTCAGGACTAGACCCTCAACCTTCTTACCAAGTTCAATGATCCTTCAAACGCCACCCCGAAGCTCCCCCAAATGGGAGATCCCTGGCGGGAACAGCACTTCCCTGACTCTGAAATAGGTGTCGGAGGAAAGTTAAAAGGCTACTAGATCAACAAATTTAGAAGCGTTTCCATCCAAGCCAGCGCAGACAGCTCGGCCGTTTTGAACACCTGTACGCTCCAAGCCAGCTCGCTTCCTTGATCTGCCTACCAAGGTATCCTTGGCCTGCAGTTACCCTGAACCCTACGCCCCGAAAGGAGCTAGGTTTTAGAATTTGGCGAGCATAAGTAGACAGAATGAAAGCCAAAGTTCTTGGCAAGTTCGGGGGCCTGCGATTGTAGCTTGCTCCCTGCCCAGGGCGTGTCCTGACCTGGATGAACCAGAGCCGAGCCACCTAATCTAGGGGCCTGAATAAATCGAATACGATTCCTGCAGTATATTGTGTAATAAGGAGCCGTATAAGGAATCATATCGGTAATATTCAGGCCCCATACATTAGGGTTTAGGGTTTGGGGATTACAGGCTTTACGGGTCTAAAGGTTTGGGGTTTCAGATGTCTGGCTCGGAGGCTGTGGGAGAAGGTGCTCGCCAGATGCTCCAGTTTAAGCAACCCTAAACCCTAAACCCTAAACCCTGAACCCTAAACCCCTAGACTCAAGTAGACATGGGAGTTTCCGATAATTAGGGGTACAGTATTTAGGGCTCCTTATAGTAAGGATCCTACTATTTAGGGTACTAAATTGGGGTCTCCCATTTTCGGAAACTCCCACATGGACATCCCCATAAAGGTATAGGCCAAATCCCAGCCCTGAAACTGTCAGCTCAGCCCCAAGCCCTCGAGCCTAGTTCTTGGGCGTTCTTCCCCTGCCTCCTGCAGAGCCCGGAGCAAACCAAAGAGCTTAAGAGAGCTCTGCCCGACCGAGCCTCATGCAGTGGGGAGCCAAAATTTGTTGAGCTCAGGGCTTAACAGTCTGATATGGGCTTGATCCTTACAATCGGGCTTTATGGTGCTTTTGTGGAAGGTATCTGTAGGGTGTATACATGCGAGGCTTACGATACAAATCAGAGGAAGGTCTTGGGGTCTGTTGTAGTCCGGCGCTGTTAGGGGATATCCATCAGTTTATGCCGCGCCTCCCATAAATATTGTCCTGCAGCAACTAGGTGCTGACTACCACCAACACCCCCTTCTTTTCTCCTATGCGTAATTTCATTCATGCTTTTCAGAAGAGATGGATCAACCATGAGGAGCCTTCGTTCCTGTTGCCATAGGTCAGTAGTAGATATCACAAGAGTGCTGCCACGGCTCCAAAGTGCTTCGTGGCAGTGGTTGTAGATGATTTTTCACTGTTGATGCAGCTGTTTGAACCCTAAACCCTAAACCCCGGATCACCGACCCAAAGGGTCCAAAGTACCGATATAGTAGAATGTAGGGTTTCTATATTAGGAATTACTATTATGATTTGGGGAAGTATTCCCCATAACAGTACATAGGACCCTTTGGGCGAGTAGGTGTTGCACTTCATGATCTGGCAGAGGCATCCTTCATGCTCGGCAGAGCTGTGCGGGATGAGAACTTGACTTGGAGACGGGATGAGAACCTGTGCCTGTGGGAGGTCTAGTATAGGGGCCGTTACATATACTATTTTGGGGGTTCCTTGTTACAATCCGTGCATGCAATCGGCAGACTATAGAAATCGAGTTGGGTCACTCTAACCTGATTGAGCCGAAATGGGTCTGCAGTTTCCGTTGTTCCGCAGTTTTAAGAGATGTGCAGTGAACAGTGCGCAGCTGAGACGGTCACTTAAGAGAACGGTTTGATTTATGTTCATCTGCAAACTGTGCGGACGAATATCCGTTTTGATCTCTTGCCATGCTTTGCAACCATCTCGGCTTCAGCTGCTTGAGTTGGCAAATAGGAGAAGCAAGATGAGGCAGCAAGAACTGCCTTGACAACTGTCGCGATCGCGAGACTGCCCTCAGCCAGGACCCACACAGCAGCTTCCAAGACTGCAAGGTATGCCTCCACGGATGATGTTGATGAAGCTGAAGACACGCAAAAGGTGAAGACTATGTTCTGGCTTCAGATTGTCAGACCACCCAAAGGGTTAAGTAGTTATATTATAGTAGAACATAGGGCTTCAAAAGTAGGAATGCCTACTAATAAACTTTGTGATTTGGGAGAGTAGCCCCTATAGCTTCGGACCAATTGGGAGCACCAAGTGCCTTGAGTCGCTCCTTAATCTCCCTCAACGGGGCCTGCGGACTTTCCTGCTGCTCCTTGCTTTCGCTGCAGAGGCGATTGGGGGGATATTGGGGTCTAGGGTGTTTGGGGATACATCTGTAGTACAGAAATAGGGTTTAGGGTCGGTTTGGGGTTTAGATTCAGGCTCCATCTGTGCAAACTACGGTCTGCTTGAGTTGCTGCATCAGCCGGAAAGGGGTCAGCATCATCACAGTGTCACGCTTGTGGCTATCCCTCGACTCCAGCGCTAGTTTGTCCTCAAGAAGATCACCGTCATCATAAGCGTCACCACCACCACCTTTGTTCCCAGAACGTCCTTTCTATTCCTGTTCATGCCGTTCTTTGAGATTAACAGGCGTATGTAAGACGGCAAGCATCCGTATCCTCATTCTTGTGAAAGACTGGTCGGGGATGGGTTGTGTCTTTTTTCATTACATCAACACGCTGTTGAACAGTGTGTATAAGATGTTTTCGGTTTTATGGTCTAAGGCTTAGCATGTTTTTGCTGAGCCCCAGGCCCTACCCCTAACAAAGACTTCCGTGTCTCGCATATGCATCTCTGGGGAGCGAGAAACAAATGCTTATCAAGGGTTCCTGCTGGCATTGAGATTTATCAAGTTTTAGGCTCATAGCTGCATGGCTAATGTTTCAGGATTGTGTGGCTTGGGGGGTTCGTGCGTAGTCAGACATTGGGGTGGCCACAGGTTCAACCACTGTCTCAACAATCTCGAAAAAATTGAACCGCGAATGCTCGCCAGTTGTTGTGTCTACTTAGTATACCCTGAACCCTTCGCCCCAATCCCTAAACCCTAAACCCTTAAACCCTAAACCCTATACCCTGAACCCTAAGCCCTCAACCCTACACCGAGTCTGGTGCATCCCTTGTCTTGAAAGCCGTAGTTCCGCATTTGCTTGAAATCCAAACAGGGTATTGCCGACTCCTTGTGATGTAGCAGGCAATTTTGGTGTTTTAGGGTTTAGGGGTATAGCAAAACTCGTGCAGCATGCGTTGGCCAGATGCTCTTGCAAACACCACCACCGAGATTGCTCACCTTTAACTACACTCTCAAGTTCCTTTATCAATATGTTGCAATGTATCGAAAGGATCCCCTAAAGAAGCCCTTAACCCCCTTTAAAGGATCCCTTAAAGGAGCCCCTAAAAGGAACCCGACTATAGAACACCCTGTAAAGGAGCCCTCAAAGGAACTTTTGAAGCCCCTTACTTGAACATGTCCCTGCCCATCCACGGCTTGGATGCAGGTGTACAGCCATGGCAGCAGGGGTGCCCAGCATCAAGGGATTCGAGTTTGGGGTTTGGGGCTTGCTGACTTGCTGTAGGGGCCTAAATTGCCAATACAATTTGCTATTAAGGCCCCTATGATTAAGGTTTGGGGCTTGCGGTTCTGGGCTATGAGGCCTGGGGGTCAGGGTTTAGGGTTTCAGGTCCCTAAATCCTAAACCCTAAACAGGGTTGTGATGTTGGTGTTTTAGGTTCCGGGCTTTTCTTCACAGCCTTTTGGTGTGCTGTGCATAGTGTGTACTCTTGCGATCGGTGCCTTCACTCGTGCTATAATTGATCTTGCTGCTTGTGACCCTGTTCGGGTACATGTTGCTATTGCCATGTTCTTGTTCTTGGGATGTGTTGGTGTTCCTGCTGTTTCTGCTGCGTGTACTGTTTCTGTGTCAGCGGTGGTGGTGGTGGTGGTGGTGGTGGTGGTGGTGGTGGTGGTGGTGGTGGTGGTGGTGGTGGTGGTGGTGGTGGTGGTGGTGGTGGTGGTGGGGTGGTGGTGGTGGTGGTGGTGGTGGTGCTACTGGTGCTACTGGTGCTCGTGGTGCTAGTGGGATGCTGGTGATGATGGCGATGCCGGTGCTGGTGCTGCTGGTGATGCTGGTGCTGCTGGTGCTGGTGCTGGTGCTGGTGCTGGTGCTGGTGCTGGTGCTGGTGTGCTGGTGCTGCTTGCTGCTGCTGCTGCTGCTGCTGCTGCTGCTGCTGCTGCTGCTGCTGCTGCTGGTGCTGGTGCTGGTGCTGGTGCTGTTGCTGTTGCTGTTGTTGTTGTTGTTGTTGTTGCAGCAGTTGTTGTTCTTGTTTCATGTGCGCTGTTATTATTGTTGTTGTTGCTGCTGCTGTTGCTGATGTTGTTGTCGTGGTTGTCGATTCCCAGCCAGCGGTCCATGCATCGACTTGGATTGTTGTCAGCCTTTTCCAGGCATGGGGCGACTGGATGGGGGCCTGGAAGGCCGCGAATGAGAGGGAAGCAGTGCTTGCCAATGATCCGATCTTTACAACTGCTCCTCCTCTCCCTTCTATACTGTACTACTACGACCACCACTACTACTGCTACAACTACTACTGCTGCTACTTATTTTGTTCATATCAGCTCTACTGTTCTTGCGCTCCCAAGTGCTTAGGAGGGCCCGACCGAAGCCTTGGAACTCGCAGGTATTACCAGCTCCTGTGGAGGCTTCATAGAGCCCTTGAGAACCCGTGTATGGTCATCGGGCCTCGGGTTTAGGGTCTATGACCGTAAACCCAAGGTTCACAAGCTACTTGCTGGATCGCGGGACCTCGTAATTAAAGATACTCGTTCTTATAGGGCATCCCCCCTTTGCGGTCGGGGTCGGCAGCGGCTGATTGCCCAGAGCTCTTGCATGCAGAGGGCTACGCCGCATCGTTTGCTGTCTTCACTGGCTTCAGGGCGAACTGATATGATATAAACTGAGAGGTACTTCTGAAGCACTCGGGTCTTCTAGCAGGATTGTAGGACTTCATGCTGTGTGCCAGCATCCCGATCGCACTCGGCATAGCCTCAACTCCTCTGGCTGTATTGACTGGTTCGGGTATCATCTGAGCTCTGAGTTTTTGGGATTTCTCTGGATGTTGTTTATCCACCTGATGCTGCGGCCAGGCAGAGGAGGGACAAATTGCCAGGGACCCAGGCGCACATATACACACGCCCGTGGCAAAAGGAATTCAAATAATCGAGGCTTCATGGAACCGCAGAGTGGGAGCTTGAACTTCTGGACTTTTAGAAAGATATCGCGCGGGACTTAGGCGGGGCCACACGATTGCTAGAGAGCAGCGCTCGCTCATGTGGGGTTTACTTCTTGTCTCCTATGCCTGCAGTTTCCTGCAGTGGCTTTAATGAATAGCCTCCCGCCCCTCCCTAGGAATGAGCATGGGCCAAGCGTGACGGGAGGAAGGGGCGTAGACAGGCAGTCTTCACAGCCCAGCCCCGCAGCCACTAGCTCTTTGCAGTCTCAGTGCCGAAGCCTGAAGACTTTCATTTCTTTCCCAGCCGAACTTCATTCCAATCCTGCTAGCAGCCGTCTGACAGAAACTTGCGAATCAAAAGCTATTTCGTACTTGGGTTCTTTCGCGAGGAAACAAGTTCTCCCAAGCGACATAATGCCCTTAAAGGGTCCTTTAGGTTTCTACAAAAGGACTCTGTAAAGGGTCCACCTCCAAAGCCCCACGTAAATGACCTAAACCATCCTTGTAGGTCGGAGCACTTTGTAGGTAAGATCGCTGCGAGGGCTACTTGTCCGAGAGCACAATACTCCCGTTTGAGGAAGGATTATACACGGAGGGCTCCTCGGGCTTGGTATTCTGAAGGATTATCCCAAGTTCGGGGCTGCAAGACTGGGTATCCCCGTCTTCACGAACCATCAGTTAGTTAATGGACAAGTTAGGGGTATAAATGACAAGTAACACTGTCCGCTTACAGTCCCTATAGATAAACCTACACACACAGATGGGTATATATAGAGTGTAACCCCGAAACCCTATTCCGTTCATATAGTCCCCCACATTGAGTCGGGATCGCTGGGTACTTACCGAGGATGTCGAGCAAGACCGACTGAGCCGCGCACAGGCTCTTTGGTAGAAGGAGGGTTTCTTAGCAGTAGAGTAACTAGGCAACCGGTTCAGGGTTTTGGGTTTGGCTTCTTGGGGGGTGCTATAGTCGTTACATAGTCCCAGCTTAGTTCCGCCGGGATACTGGACAAGTAAGGTTCAGGGATGAAGATGGCCTGTGTTTTTTTTGGGGGGAACACGGTCCAGAGCAGTAGATCCTTTCGCACGTGAGAAGCCTCAACCCTTGAACCTTTAAACCCTAAACCCCTAAACCCCAAACCTTAACCTCACCCTAAACCCTAAAAGTTGAAGAAAGCATCCTGCCAATCATCCGACATGCAAACGTCCGAGTCATGGCAAAACGCTGAAAGCTCGTCTACATGTCTTCAGGTTTTAGTGCGTTTGCTGCCGTTTCCATAAACGCAGTGTAAGTGTAGGTACCTAAAGTTGATAGGGGCACCCTCATGTTCAACATACTGCAGGGGCCTTAATAATTAGAACAGGGTTTTGGGGGTATACTATAATATAACAAGGAGCCCCCCACAACGTTGTTCCATTTACTAAGGCACCTACATTACACTCTAAAGCGGCCTTTGGTCGAATCCGTCTGAACCCTAAACCCCTAAACCCTGAACCACACCCTCAAACTCTAAACCTTCTAGCCCTAAATCCTAAGCCTTATGAGCCCTGAAGCTCTTAATGCCTAATTAGCCATAAACCCTACAGGGCGCAGCTTCTCTGGGTTCGGATGGTGCCTTGCTGAAAGCACCCAGAGCCTCCAAAACCCCTTAGTTAAGGAATATACCTTAAATTATAGTAGGATCGCTAATATGATTTTAGGGTATATTTCTTAATTAAGGGGTTTTGGAGGCTCTGGGCATTGCGACCTCGGAATAGCCTCCATAGTAGTTCCTGTTTGGGATTACCTTGTGGGATTCTAAAGATGAACCCCCAAAAGTTAAAAGGAACTACTATGGAGCCTATGGGTTTACCCTATTCTACCACGCCGCCGGGCGACCAGTGGTGGAAGCAGAGTGCGCATGTCGAGAAGTGCAAGCGCCGTTGCGGAAGTTGCAGCAGGTGCTTGATGTGCTGTAGATTCTTTGATGTGGCACCTGAAACTTTGCCAAGTATCATTATCGTATACACTTAGACCCTCAAAATACCCCCATAAGTATACACCAGTATGATACTTGGAGCCTTAATGGGTAAACCTTAAAGGCCTTAAGCTTGAACCCCGAAGCCCCACCACTAAACCAGGCGGCCTTCGGTGGAGAGACGCTGGCTCGCATGAAGGCGCGTTTCGGTTTTTGCTGATCTTAGCGGTGTATTTTTTCCTGGGAACCCTACATGTTTAGGGACTTGTATAAGGAAATGGTAACAAGGATTCATAAGATTCAAGAGGTAGGCTACTTGGGGTAAGGGTAGGGTTCAGTTCGGAGGCCAGGGGCTTCACAGGAATTGATAAAGTTTAACGGATTCAACTCACGGTTTCATGGTTGCTTAAGGCGCTTCTCTTTTGGGTTCCCACAGAGTTCCTGGAAGGCTTGTATAAGGGTACTACCATTTTGGGTTCTTGCGGGGTTTCCCAACAAATTCTATAAGGCTATGACTATCTAGGGTCTGGGGGGGGCTTATGGTGTTTGTGTCATGTCTTCAGGTTTGGCTCAAGGGGTGTTGGGGGAGGGTGGGGGGCTAGGGCTTAGTTTAGGGGTTTATAGGCTTGGGATCAAATTAGCCCAAAAGCCTCATATAGTATGGTCTTTGGGCCCAAAAGCCTTAATAATGAGTCCTTAGATCCCTAGTTATATAGGGTGCAGGGATCAGCTTTGGGCTTTTTAAGGGCTTACCTAGATACTCAGCTCTGTGCTGTCATGCGGTTGCGTAAGTTCCCCCATCAGAGGGTTTAGGGGTTTAGAGGTTTAGGGTATAGGGTTTATGGTTTAGGGGTTCAGGGTTAAGGGTTTAGGGGTTTAGGGTTTAGAAGTTTAGGGGTTTAGGGTTTAGGTTTCCCAAGGTTGTGTAGTGCACTGACAGAATCGGCGGCGACTACCATGGACAAGCAGCGGTTGCTAGGGCATGTTGCCTCCCAAAGGGTCCTATGTACTGTTATGGGGAATACTTCCCCAAATCATAATGGTAATTCCTAATATGGGTGGTGGTCAAAATTATGGTCCCTTTTTGGGTACCCTAAATATTAGGTGCCGTACTATTTTAGGGACCCAAAAAGGGACCAGAATATTGACAACCGCCATATCGGTACTTTGGACCCTTTGGGCCTGAGTCAGCGGCTTGGCGTCAGCGGTTCCTCGCGTTCGGGAGAGGCAACCAAACCCCTGCGGCGCCAGAGAAAACGGCGACCTTCGTCCCTTGAACCAGTGCCCAGCATGCATGTCGAACCGTTTTGGGTGGAGGCCATCCCATTCGGGTCTATACAGCCTTTCATCGCGGATAATTATGTATCGCTGAGATTGATGATGTGCAGGATGCCTCAGTGTGACCTTCTGGGGCCCATGGGATCGGGTGGGTTGAAAGGGAATGCAGTTTACCCATGGCTTCATATGAGTTCCGATTTGGGGTGACCTTATAGGATTCTAAATATGAACCTAAAATAGGAACTACTACGGAGCCTCGTGAAACCTCGGCCTAGCATGAGCGATACTTGCCTTGAGCCCTGAGATTTGTGTCTTTAGGAAACCTGTACTCTACAAGGAAGCCTGAAATCCTACAGGCTAAATTCTCCTGGGAAGTTTGGGATTGTCTTTTGGGATGCATTTCAGTAAAGCCAACAACCTGATCTTAAAGCAGTCTGAACCCTGAAATCCCAGGGCCTCACGCTAAGCCAAAGTCCCTGGACCCTACACCCTCATAAACCACCCAGATAGCACCCGTACGGAATCTGTAAAGGAACCCCATCGGAACCCTTGTAATGCATAAACCCTCCTCAATTAAGGCCGAAAGCAAATGGTAGTACTAATTGGATCCCGGTTACTCTACTACTCGACATACCCTGACTCTAGCATCCCAAAGCCCAGACCGTGTCAGTCCCTAGATGTCCCTAGTAGAAGTAAAGCACAAGCACCTTTTCTGCCCCTTTAAGCCTTCTGATTCTTCCTGCCCCGATGTTACATATGGACCCCTAAATCCTAAACTCTGAACCCCAAACCCTAAACCCTGAATCCTTAATCCCAAACCCAAAACCCCAAACCTTAAACCCGCAACCTGGAGCGGCGAGGACATCAACGTTCTTGTTCTTGGCTGCCGAGGGGTGGGCGCCCGGACCTCGGTGTTGGCAGTGGCTCTTTTGGTTTTTGTGAGCCTTGGGGGCGGGAGGTTATCGGTATACCAGCCTGTCTAAGGTTCCAGGCATTGGTACTCGTTTATTGCTGTTTTGTTCGCGCAGGTTTGGTTGTTTAGATTGGGGTATGTTTTTGTGCGCTGGATTGGGGCAGGGTGAATCCCTTGAAAGAGAAAGAGTCTACTACAGCTCAGATGTTTCAGGCAATTGCTCAGTTCGTTGGTGCATAAGTATTTTCAAGACACCAGCTTCCAAGACAAACGTATTTACTCGTCGGAAGCGCTTGCCATTGTTGGGGGTGGCATCCCAAACCGATATGCAGCATCCTAATAAGGTTGGTAAAAATCTTCATGACATCATAGGGGCATTCCTCACAAATCTAATCGTTGTACCGTAGGGCTTTATGGGGTAACATGGTCATCATGTGCGCAATGTAAGCAAAGGTATGAGCCATCAACAAATGGTACTATGTCGGGCTCGGGAGGTTTGAACTCCGTTTTGGGGGGAGTTTTAACAAGATATCCCAGCTCTCCTTGGTCAATTCTCTGAAATTGCAGGCGGAAGATCAGGCCAAATCCTAGACTCTATAAGCCCCAAACCCATTCCTATCGCAAAGCATATGCCAAGGTTGAGACAGCCAAGAACCTGATCCTCAGCAATGCACGGCCCTCGCAAGAAGTCTGAGGATCTGTCCGGATCTATCAAGTTTGGTACGGCAGCAAGCTTCTAATGCAGCGCACGGGCTTTGGTGTTCGGCTACTGTACCTAGAGGCTCCATAGTAGTTCCTTTTTGGGGTTCATTTTTAGAATCCTATAAGGTAATCCCAAACAGGAACTGCTATGGAGCCTATGGGTAGACTCATGATTTACGACCCGTTTTGTTAAAGAGGTCCTGCGTTCCCTAGTGTACTCTAACCCTTCGTGCAGGGCACGGCGTTCACACATCTAGCGCATTATCCCCGAAGCCTATTTCGCAGAATAGAGGGGACACTGCTTGAACGCGAAGGGGCTCAGAATAGGTGCCATTTCAGCTGTTACGCACCTTGCATGGTACTGACCTTTAGCCTACAACCTTCCAAGCACAGCTAGGTTTGTAAAACCCGACATAGGGCCGACATGGAACATCTTACAAAACCCTACATACCAACTCGCAAACACCTTGCGTATTACCTTGAATGAGACCCATCGTAACCACCTTAACCTTAAGAGTGCAAGACAACAGAAGACGAATCAAACTCTAAGCATCCCTAAACCCTGCAAAGCTAAAGCCCCCTAACCGCCAAACCGTTCAAAGGGCTTAAATAAATCCGCTGCCTTATAAATCCCTATCAGCCCCATATACAACACCCTCTTTCAGGCATCGAACGAACTCGAATGAACCAAACGTTTGCGTAACCTGCATTCAATGTGGTTATAACACTTGTATAACTGTATAACTGTACTTGGAGGTTCAGAGGGAGTTGTAAGAGTGCGCTTATCTGCCCCCCAAATACGCATGGGTCATAAATGCATTTATGTTACGAAAACTTCCACTTATAACTCCCCTAAACCCTGTAAAACCTAACTTCTAACTTCTAACTTCCCAAAACCCTCAAACCCCTAAACCTCAAACCCTATAGCCTTGGAGGAACCCTACTTGTGAACCTCCGAAGAGGGCCCTTACGCCCAAAGGGTCCTAGTTACTATTATATGGGGTATGTTTCCCCGAATCATAATAGTAAATACTATTAAAGAAGCCCTACATTCTATAGTCTACAGGCACTTTGGACCCTAAAACCCCGAACCCTTGTAGTACCGTTATAGAAACCGTAAAGGGACCCTGAAAGGAACCCTTTAAGGTACTTAGGAGCCTTCGGTACTTTGGACCCCTAAGCCCTAAACCCTAAGCCCTAAGCCCCAAACCCTAAGCCCTAAACCCTAAGCCCCAAGCCCTAAACCCTAAGCCCTAAACCCTAAGCCCCAAGCCCTAAACCCTAAGACCCTTTGGAAGAGAAAGGGAGCCACCTCAGGTCGGCAGCGTAAGCCTCTGGGATCCCTTCCCAGCGACGGCTGAGGAGACGGGGCTTTCAGGATAGGGCCTTTAGGGCTTTACAGGTTAGGGCATCCAGAGGTGTAGGGTTTTAGGGGTTTGTGGGTTTAGGGTTTAGGGGTTTAGGGTTAAGGGCTTGGGGTTTATAAGTTTAGGGGTGTTGAGCTTTAGAAAGGGCCTTTATAGGGGTTGTAAGGTTTGAGGTTTAGGGCCGTTAGGGGTTTACAGGTCTAGTTTTCAGGGCTTGGGGCGTTGTGTCTAGGTTTGGCGGTCTATGTTTGGTTCAGTGCTTGTGTGACGCACAGGTGCACGAGTCCCACACCTCTCCAGGGTGTAGGGTTTAGGGTATAGGGTCCCCGTGCGATTCCTGGAATCCTTTCACTAAATCGCCCCAACCCCTCCGGCCGCAAGCAGCCCGCGAACCCGGGCCCTGCTTAAAGACGGACATTAATATTTGGTGTGCCCAAGAAGGGACTACAATCTTGACAACCACCCATGTATTTCTTTCCTTTTGCTGACTAAGGATCTTAAGCATAACGTGGATTTTTACAGAAGAACCTGATGCACTGAAGCCCTTGATGCCTTGGAGACTTGAAACTTATCCGCAAACCCTAAACCTCAAGTGCCCGAATCCTTGCTAAAACCCCCAACTACCCTCTAGTAAGCCCTAAATTAAATACCCACTCTTAAGTATCATCAGGGCTCCGTTTGAAGGGCACTTGGGGTCTTGCTAAACCCTGAACCCTCAACCCTAAACCCTCAACCCTAAACCCGCTAAACCCGAAATCCTAAACCCTAAACCCTAACCCCCAAACCCCTAAACCCTTAAAGCCCAAGCCCCTTCGTTGTTTGCAGGACCGAGGCGCCAACTTCTACCTGACAGAGAGCAGCGCAGGCTGGGTTTAGGGTTTAGGGTTTAGGGGTTAGGGTTTAGGGTTCAGGGTTTAGGGTTTAGGGGTTTATGGTTTTGCGGGCAGTTCGGGGATTAGGGTCTATAGAGTTTAGGGGTTTTGCGATTTTGGAGTTTAGGGTTTTAGGGCTTCGTGATTTTTGGTGTAGCGTTTATAAGGCGTACATATGCGTTGAGAGGTTCAAAGGAGGACTTGCAATTGGGATCGCTAGCTTAATTACAGGTTGCTATGGCGTTTAGGACTTGGTTTGATGGGTGGGGGGGGGTTTGGAGGGTCCAAGTACCCAATTGGTATTTGGGGTTCCCGATACTACACCCTGATTGTTGTTGGGGGCTTGAGGATTTAGGGTATCGAAACCACGAGCCTTAGCCCTGAAATTCCCGAATTAACCCTAAGGGTCCATGTACCCATACAGTATATACATTGGCCTTAATGTAGTCCCTATATAGGTACATTGGGGCCCATGTATCTCTATATGGGTACATGGACCCTTAGGGTAAATCTTAGCAGTTCTCTCCTTGTTTGTGATGTAATCGTTTGTCAGTGGTGAGCATCCTACAATGAAGAAGCGAGGTAGCCCAAACATGCAGGAACAATGGAGACTCTAGGTAAGCCCTACGCTTAGAAGTCGAGGACTTATCAGACGCCATAAGCCCGAGACCCAAACCAAACCCTTATTGCTCCCAATTTCATGACTCACCGTCTCGACCCCCCTAGGCCTGGAAAAGGGCCGTCACTAAACCCCAGACCCGAGATCGTGCGCTAGAAATTCTGTCAGGGAAGCCACGTGCAGCCGAGTGCTTGGCACAGCTGAAGTCGTCCAAACCGACTTGTTTATCAGGGCTTCCCAGACTTTCGAGGCTTCGGGGTTGAGGGCTGAGTTTTTGTTTGGGGCCTTTGAGGTTGAGGGGTTTTGGTTGTGGCGGGGTGTAGAGTTTGCGGGCTTTAGACAAATTTAGTTTTTTTGGTTAAAGCAAAGAGAGGCTGCAGTTCTCGCCATCAGAAATGAACGAACTTCATGTTGAAACAGAACAGAGATCTGTCTGGTGTACTACGAACGGCGGCAACATGAGCACCTCTGAATCAGTAATACGTTAGGACGGATTTCAGTACAGATTAATTAGTACACCCGCTGTTCTGCTCTTAAGAACGACTAAGAGAACCCGAGCTTGTCTCATAAAAAGCCCTGTCATTTCGAACAAATGAAGAGACCTGGCATAATCCAATTATGATATTCTCATATTATATTCTCCCTGCATGTCTTGATCAAAACGGTGCAAGCATCTCAATATGTCTCGTTTTGCATCGGGAAACAGACACATTCATTGCATCATTGCATCTCAAGGGCTGGAGAACATCTGGCCTCAACTGTTCGATACGGAAACCTTGATGACTCAAGGGCGCAAGAGCGCATTACCATGGTAGAAATAATAGCTGTGGTAAATTAGGGTTTGGGCCCCGGTTGGGGTGAAGGCTCGCAAACTCGATGCGTTTGCAGCTGCGTGTCTCGAAATGCCAAGGGATCCACACTGCCAAGAACATGCAAGCCCTTTGATACTGGCAGAATGGCTAGACGTACCGTACCTACCGTGGTTACGACTCACAACAATTGCAGTGAAAGCACAATATCGCACACTTCCGATCCCGAACTGGGGCATCTCGACATGAGAAGAACAGCTCCTCAAGCATGATGCACGAGATCTCCACATTCCTGCTTTTGAAATTCTGGGTATTCTGGAGCTTTGCCGATGTTTTTCCCATCAGTTTGCAGCAGCATGCCACCAGTCTCAAGAGTATCCAAAATCGCCCAAGCCTGAGGTGCAAATCCTTAAACCTCCAAGCCTGAACCCGCAGTGCTACTGTTCATGATAAAAATCCTGCATTACCTGAAGGACCCTAATCTATGGGAATTATTGTGTGTTCCTTATGGGTCATGCAGGATGTATATCATCAACCGTAGTATTCCTGCCAGGCTCAACCCCTACTGCAAGGTGGAGGTCCTGAGCGCTGAGGAGGCCCAGCAAGTCCCACTTGAGGCTTTAGGGTTTATAAGTTTTAAGGGTTCCTTTAAGGGATCTATAGGCTTCTAGAGTGGTTTCTTTCGAGGTTCCATAAAAGCATCTACAGGGATTTAGGGTTCGAAAGTTTAATTGGGAGCTTTATGGCTTTAGGGCTTCGGGGTTCAGGTGTTGAGGGTGTCTAGGGTCTCTTCTCTCTGGGGTGTTGGGTGTTTTTGGGTTCGGGATCTAGGGACGTGATTGGGTCAACGGCAGAGCTTCCTAGTGAAGACGTTTAGATGTATGCATCTAATGCAGGGGCTTGAGGAACCAGCAGCGCTACAGCACATGCCCTTGTAGAAGCATCAGCAGCATTAGTAAGTAGTATACGTATAACGTATCTCACACCCCGATTTTAGTTCGGACGGCTCCAATACCCTGTTTATAGATCCGAGCCCTTCAGAGAACCCCATTGTCTTCATTGACACTTCCTGCCAATGAAGGCTTCAGTTTTGGATTTGCAAGTGCGCCACTACCCCCCAAACGTCAGGGTCCTGGCTGGTTCTTTTCAGAATTTGTGCTCTCGGGATCCATGAGTGACAGTTCCTTGGCTCCTTTGTCGCGTCCGCAATCAATGAACCTTGAAACCTAAACCCTTTGAAGCCCTAAACCTCAAACCCACGAATCGAAATCTGGAATTCCCCGCGTCTGTGGCCACCGAACCGCAACTCCTCAAGCTTTTCATGGCCATTTCTGTGGAACGAAGGAGGTGCATGATTCTTACCTTTCAGAGTTTCAGTACGTCTGCAAAACGATATGCATGTACCAAACAAGTGACAGCTCATACACCTCATCTCTCGTCGTAGCCGAATAGGTTCCGTTCTACCTTCTGGGGTTCATATAACCTAAGGTAGAAGCCAGAAAGTTGGAATATGATTATCCTAAACCCTTTATGGTAAATTATAAGGTATCCTACCCTGAAACCATATTCCAACTTTCTGGAGTTCCCTGTAGGCCTACCATAGCTGAAAAGGGAAGCCTTTTTTTCGCGCTTCCCTAAACCCGAAACCCCCTTGGGCTTGGGTGCCCAGACCCCTAAGCTCAAGAGTCTCCATTGTAGTTTCCCTTATGGGAGTTTCCGAAAATTAGGGGCACCGTATTTGGAGGTCTTTATTATAAGGATCCCACTATTCAGGGTACTACATTAGGGTCGCCTGTTTTCGGAAACCCCCTTACAGGCTCCTAGAAACAGCGGTGGTGAAGCCAGAAACGGAACGACGATGAATACTATAGGTAGCATTTCGCTGTGGATACTCAGCCCCTAAGAACCCACAGACTCCAATACCCCTCAATTTAGGACTATACCTTGAGTCATATTCGGCATCCTACTATAACGTAAGGTATATATATATAATATATATATATCAAGGTATATCGGAGTCTCTGGATTACCAGGCGCAGCTGCCTGGATGCCTTGCAGAGGTCCTCGGCTGAGCTGTAGCGGTTCAAGTTCTGGGATTTAAGTTTTAGGGTTCAAGATCTTTCAATAACTTCTGTAGGGTCCTTTCTTGGGTTTAGGGTTTAGTGTTCAAGATCTTTCAATAGCTTCTTTAAGGCCCTTCAGCGTTCCTAGAATGGCTCTGTCACTGGGTTTGGGGCTTCAGAGTTTTGCGGTTTAGGGCCTCGAGCTTAGCGGGTTAGGGTTCAGGGTTAAGGATTTTGAGATTTTGAGGTTTGGTGTTCTTCTACTCACCCTGCGCGCTAGACTTCATGCCGGGCCATTCCTCGGAGGCCTCAAAAGGTGGGATGAAGGTAGGTGGGATATTCCCAAATATAAGTCCTTATATAAGGGATCCTTAATCCTACCTACCTTCATCCCGCGTTTTGAGGCCTCCGAATCCCGTAGCTTATAAGATTTATGTGCCGATCTTGCATGCCTGGCTGTTCGTTGCAAGCAGTTTGGGTTTTGAAGTCCTGGGTGGAGTGCAATGCTAAGTTTCCGCAACCCTATACCCATAAGACCTCAACCCTAAGCCCTAAACCCTAAACCCTAAACCCCAAACCCTAAACCCTAAACCCTAAGCCCGAAGTCCTAGCATGAGCTTTCACTTTATTCTGTGCTGTTCGTTGGGTCGGAGGGGCTCCCAGAGACCCCGAAACCCCTCAGTTCAGGAACAGACAATCAAAAAGAAAATATACATAAATATATATATATATATATATACTTATATTTATATTTTAGTTATATTTACATGTGTATTTATAAGATGATGGTGGTGGTGATGATGATGATGATGGTGAGTTGTATATAATATCCATATTTGTTTCGGTTTATGCCTATATACGTACATGTTAAATTGATTCGGCGTATATTCGTTCATTACGGGTTCGGAGCTTCTGAGGTTGTTCCTGCAGCGAGTTTGAATGGAATCCTTTCTGGAAGTGCAAGTCCTGTTTGCTATGGGGAGTCGGAAGAGCTAGTGATAGTACCCCCCCCCAGAGTTCCCATATTGTAGAACTCTGTGTACCCTAACTAGCCAGTGACCACCATTGACTGAAACTCCACATTCAAACAACCTTTGTAAAACCCTTAGACATCAAGGCGAACGTTCTCAGCACCGGCAGCACCCTTAGCAGAGGGAGCTTGGGCTAAGGCTAGGGGTTGTTGTGGCCGAGTATGCCAGGCAGTAAATATGCCCTTACATCGAGACCCCAACCTCTGCAAGTCCCAAACCTTGCATCCTACACCCTCTAATTACACCCGAAAGCCTGTAAACGCGTATGGAACTTGGGGAGGTCTAACTGGGAGAAGTTCTGCGACCGGGGTTCTCGGAAGTCTTACTAATGGAGCAGAGCATAGCAGAGCTTCACAAGGATGAATGACAATGGAGGGTTATAATATGAGGGTGCACAGGCTTTGTCGTGATCCTCAGTTGTACGCAAAGCACATTCATGCCAATGCTTCCGAGAAGAGAAGATCCTTCTTCATCTAAGACACCCTCCATTCAAACTCTCCTGCCCTACTGACACTACGTAGTAGTTGAGTAGGTAACCTAAACTCCTAAACCCTAAACCCTCCTTTAACCTGTTGGGGTTTATGTAATCTACAATCATTAAGGTTGGACTAAGCTCCGTTGAAACTGGCTACGTTGCCAGGAAAGGCCGCTTACGGAGCGAAAGATTCATCAGTTTTCCGCAACTGACGAGCTGAAACTGGCCTTACCACGTGACGGCTGTTCGAGTTGGAGAGGAGGGTTTCGATTTACGACGGCGCTCAGCGCTTGGATGTCGTTCAGGGTCCTCTGAGGGGTTTTCGTTGCTGGTTTGAGGTCTGCTGGCCTACGGGACATACCGCCAAGCAGATTAACTGCTGGAATGGGGTTTAAGGTTTTGGGGTCATCGCGGTACCCTAAACCCTAAACTCTAAACCCTAAACCCTAAACTTCGAGACGTTCAAGTCCCTCCCAAAGCAAGCTCCTGCAACACCCGGCAACCCGAACTGGAAGCCGAAATCTGCCAGGGCGTCCCTGAAAAGCCTACCTTTGTAGGGTTCCTTATTATATTCCGTGCTATCAATGATTATCCTTTTCGATAATTCGCCGAATCGGGCTTTACCTTGGCATCGTCGACGGGTCGCGGCCTTAGACACACAGTGCAGCAAAAAAGTGAGGGTTCCTTATTATGATTTCGTTATACAAGCCCTTAAAAGCGTAGGTTGTTCCGGCTTAAGGTAGACCATGGACCATAAGCCCGTCGCGTTCAGGGCTGAAGAAAGCATTGAACTTCGTCATCCCCTAGGGCTCCAGATGGAGGGTTTAGGGTTTTAGGGTTTAGGGGTTTAGGGGTTGAGGGTTTAGGGTTTAGGGTGTAGGGTTTAGGGTTGAGGTTTTAGGGGTTTAGGGTTTAGGGTTTTAGGGTTGAGGGTTTAGGGTGTAGGGTTTAGGGTTGAGGTTTTAGGGGTTTAGGGTTTAGGGTTTGTAGGCAACTATCCATACGGTTGATGATATATAAATCCTGCATTACCTTAAGGACCCTAAGCTATGGCAATTATGGTATACTCCTTATTATGGGTAATGCAGGATTTATATCATCAACCGTAGTATGATATGTAGCCCGGTAACTCAGTGCTTAGGCAAGTGGAGCCCTGGCTCTCAGCGAAACGCAGGGTCCCCCCGGCATGCGGGGCGTCTATCCTGCTGTCTACTATCGCCGTCAGGCTCAAGGATCAAACTAGTCACCAGTCTTCCGCAACTCTGTTGAAATCTTTGAGTTAGATCTTACATCCATGCTGTGGGCCAGATCCCCTCGACCGGCAACCATAGTACTAGGTACTGCAGATTCCGGGTCAATCCGCCCAGAAATATCGTTTCCTGCTGCCATGTCGGCATCCATGTTCTCCGGCGTGAAGTGGCCAAAAGGTATACCGGAGAAGGTTCGAGGCGTGGGCTCCTTGTGTTGCATAGTTCCCACAACCATGTTAAGGATATCGTGGTCTTTGCGTGTATGAATACCATCATTGCTACGACAGCCTGGTACTTCAGAGTAGTCGCTGTGATCAGGTTTAAACCTCCATGTTCTAACTTAGTCATGATCGCTGCTTGCTGGGTTGATTACCTGCCCACTTCCAGTACTACCCCGTCATGATATTCTGTTGTGTTTTCTTCTAAGCGCCACTGGTAGTTGCCCCTTTCCTGACGCTCTCGCAGTCGTATGGTTTTGCGAGCTCCCTCGGCCGAAGGCTCCACAATGGCCTTCATTGGCTTCCTGTGTATGTACCCTGGGGTCGAAGTATGAATTAATTATAGGGCACATAGGGGGTTTAGGGTGTAGGGCTGGCGGGCTCTTAGACGTCTCTGCTGCAGTTCATGGTGTATGCCGCATTGGGCAAACCTTTGGGGGTACATCCCAAGCCTTGCAGGTCTTGGCCGTGCCGCAAACTCCTTAAATCTAAATTCTAACTTTTTTAAACGATTTTATTCCGCTAATCCCTCATCCCTAATCCCCCAATCCCCTAAACCCCAATCCCTAAACCCCTAAACCCTAAACCCTGATCCCCTCCATACACCGCCCAGATTTCAAAGGCCGACCCATGCCGTCGGACAACATAGCCCCTGCACGGGCTGAAGAGACACACAAAACACATTGCAAATTGCTGTTGAAAGCTTTTGCAATCGAGCTTCAGGATACCAAGCTGTCGATAAGAAACGGCCAGTGGTTCATCAATCTGCACCGATTCCATATACGTGTGCGTAAACTGTCTACATGTGTGCATGGATATGTACATATATAATATGCGTAGATCATGTCGATTATCAAAATACGCGTATAACAAGCGTCTACGAGAATTTTAGCCCGACCGCAAACGGGTAGGGCTCTGTAAGCGATGTATAAGGGTTCTACATCACGTTGGCCGGCATCTTCACTTCCGCCCCACAAGGCCCAAAGTGTCGCACCGGAGCGGCACTTCGACGCCACATTGGTAGCAGCTTGTCACATCAGCCCTGAAGCTTGGCTTTGAGACTGAGCGGGGAGTACGCGACTCCTTGGCATTCTCAAGTTGCTCCTGCCTCCAAAGCCAGGATGCACCATCCAGAGAAGGGCTCCACTGGAGGACAAGGTTCGCGCGATGGATGCAAGGCTCCAAATGTGCCAGAAGCAATCGTACTTGTCTGGCTGGCGCTGGGTCAGATACCCTACACTGCCTCGCAGTGTGAAGAACGAGGCAAGGCGAGTGTTCGACGCGCAGGCTATGAAGCCGCAAAGCCTGGGGGCATTCCTGAGTCATTTTGACATGCTTTCAAAGATGATCCACCCAAAGGGTCCTACGTACCGACATAGTAGAATGTAGCGTTTCCATATTAGGAATTACTATTATGCCTTAGGGAAGTATCCCCCATAAGAGTACATAGGACCCTGTGGGCCAGGAGTCAAGTCTGTTTATACTTTAGTGTGTGATAGCGTAATTGTGACGGGTCAGCCGTGTCAGAGCCGCCCAGCGTGAATGCAAGGATTGTCAGCCCAGCTGCCACTTTGTTTGAAGATGTTCACGGAGGTGTGTGTAACGGAACAAGACGAGGGGTTTTGGAATGTTGACTCCACAGATACACTATCAAGTAGGCCGCGACCAACCCTGAACCCGAAACCCGATACTATAGTCCCTAAACCTTAAACCCCTAAACCCAAACCATACACCTCCCTCTCAAACCGGAGCCCGACGCTAAACGCACTGCCCCTCGCTGCCGTAGACTGGACCGACGTGTGCCTGCGGAGGAAGCATAGTCGCCAGCAGGCCGGGGTCGTTCTAAACTTACTTGGGAGTTTCCGAAAATAGGGGACCCTCATATATTACCCTAACTAGTAGGATCCTTATTATAAGGGCCCCGAATAAGGTACCCCTAATTTTCGGAAACGACCACTTCGATGCTTAGAATAGGTTTTCAGTCCTATATCAAGACCCACAGAGCAGTACGTAGGTTTTGCTATGTCAGGACAAGCCTTCGACCATAAATCGACAGAAGTAGCATTGGCGGTTTAGAGATGTTTGATGTAGCATGACAGTCGATGGTATCGGGATGCAACATCCTTATCAAAATTATAATACAACGGGCCCCAAAACCACCATTCTGATTATTAAGGCTCCTACATTTGCATGTATGACCCAGACGGTCCAAGTACCCAAATAGTAGGGTTTTAGGTCCCAACATCCATACTCCGAATGGTTTTTGGACCTTGAAACCCTCCTATTTGGGTACTTGGACCCTTAGGGTGAGGATGGCCCGGCTGGGACGCGCACATGCTCGCAGAGTTGGCTTTCATTCCAGCTTCGGCTCGTTGTCCTCATCTGCCTCCTCCTCCTCCTCGTCCTGCTGGGTTTAGGGTTTGGGGGTTATAGGGTCTAGGGCTTAGGGGTCAGGACTGAGGGCTTAGGGCTTAGGGTTTAGGGGATTCTGATGAGAGTGCTGCTGCTGCCGCCACCGTCCTCGTCCTCTTCATCGTCATCTCATCCCAGTTGCCGCGACAGCCATCATCATCATCATCGTCATCGTCACCCCCTGCCGAGGACGGGTAATGCTGTTGATGACGCTGGTGAGAAAAGTATCACCCGACCTATACCCAGAACAAATCAACTCTGTATATCACCCTAGTTGCAACAAGCCTCTAGAACTTTAAAGTCGCATGAAACACTGTGGAGACAGTTCCTAAAGTGCCCTACCTATAGTCTCCATTCTAGTTCTTTTTTTGGTTTAACCTGTATTATATTAAGGATCCTAAAAGGTAACCCCAAAAAGGAACTACAATGGAGACTATACAGTAAAAGCCAGAAAGTTGGAATATGATTATCCTAAACCCTTTATGGTAAATTATAAGGTATCCTACCCTGAAACCATATTCCAACTTTCTGGAGTTCCCTATAGGTAAACCTAAGCGCTTGTGCAGATCCTGCTCGAAGCCTCTCGCCGGGCTTTGCGGAGATGCAAGCCGGAATCAGGCAGGGATTCATGGGTTTGGGGTTTAGGGTTTAGGGTTTAGGATTCATGGGTTTGGGGTTTAGGGTTTAGGATTCATGGGTTTGGGAGGTTTGGTCACACCACAATCACTGTGGCTACGAGTCTCTACCCTGAACCCTGAAGCCCAAACTGGGCTCGATGTGGAAACAAACTCGAGCAACCTCGCGAGGCTTTGGAACTTTCGGCGCTAGGGGCTACGAATATTATAAAAGTTCCCTAGAAGTACACTTTCTTGCTGTTCAGGGGCTACTCAGGAGCCTAGTATAGGTTCAGAGGTTTGTACGGGTTGGAGTTTGGGTTTGGGGTAAGGCTTTGGCTTTCAGGCACAGTAGTAGTAAATTATAACTGGGACAAGTATATATAGAGCTATAGTCCATATTAGGGGACTTGTTACCCTAGCTATAAAAACCATGAACCTGCAAGTACAGCCGATAAGCCCTGATCGGACTAGTGAACCTGATTCTACTGTCAAGCTACGAAGCCATGGCACAACATCGTAACTCAAACATTGATCCCGAAACTATCAGTTCCTAAGCCCTCAATTAATAAGTGCCTAAACCCTAAACCCTAAACCCTTTAGGCTTTTTAGGCCTTACTGCTGATTGTTACGAGGCTCTGAGAACCTAGTTCTTCTGCTGCAGATTGTTGGAGTCCATACGGTTGATGACCTAAACCCTGCATGACCCTTAATAAGGAATGTACCATAATTCTCATAGTGTAGGGTCCTTAAGGTAATGCAGGATTCATATAATCAACAGTAGTGTGCCAAACCCCACAACCTTGCCATCTAGCGTTGCTGTTATAATGCACATCGCACACATGTCACCACACTGCTGTCACAGCAGCAGGTCCGCCCGCCTTCTACCTGTGCGCGATCGCGCAGGCTCGTGCTGACGGTACATGAGCCGTAAGCTCCTGAACCCTAAAGCCCGAAGCCCAAATATTCTGTATATAAGCAGCCCCAGACCCTAAACTGTGCCTTAACCCCAAGTAATTAATTAACCTAAATACATTTTTTAAGGACTCATACAAGAATTCATAACAAGAGAACCCTAAAACGTGTAGGTTCCTTAGGGTCCAGGTACCACCTGTAGTCCCTGTTCTGCAAAATCCAAACCTCAAGCCGGCGTTGTGTCGTTCGCCCTTTCTGTTAACGCTTGGCCCATGCCGAACAGGCAGCCGTCAACCCCACCGGGCTGAAAACTAGCCGTACCACGAGGGTCCATAGATACTTCGACTACGACTTACTTACTACTAATAATAACAATAACTACTACTACTACTACTACTACTACTACTACTACTACTACTACTACTACTACTACTACTACTACTACTGCTACTGCTACTGCTACTACTACTACTACTATTACTACTACTACTGCTACTACTGGATTGGGGGGGTCCTCCACAATTGGAAGAAGTAGTTCGACTCAACTTCAGGCCTGGACAACAAAACCCTATGTAGTAATAGGGCTTAGGGGTTTAGAGTTTAGGGCTTTAGGGGTTTAGGGATTAGGATTTAGGGTTTAGGGGTTTAGGGATTAGGGTTTAGGGTTTAGGGGTTTAGGGTTTAGGAATAGCATTCTTCTTCTTCTTCTGATATTTGTTGTTATTGTCATTACTTAAATTAAACCGGTAAGCCCCAAGCCGCCTGAGCCCGAAAGCCCCAAGCCTTAATACCCTGAGCCATGAATAAAACTCCCGAAGCCCGAAACCCAAGTCGCCATTCCAAAACCAAAGTCCGAACCTTAACCCTAAGGCTCTAAGGACTCGTATTTCAAATCTTTTGGGCCTAAAGACCATATTATACATGGCCATCGGGCCATTTCGAGCCTTAGGGTAAAGATAAAGCACGAGTTCAAAGCAAAGATCCCAAACCCAAAAGCCCGAAGCCAAGACCACAACCCTGATGCGCAAGCTCAATACCCTAAACCCAAACCCCAGAAGCCTGAACGGAGCCCATCAAGAAACCTTCAGGGAATCTGTGTAGGGGCCCTTGAGGGAACTTCATATCTACCCATCTATTTATCCATGTTGATCCACCTGTTTATGTAAATTTATGTGCATATGGGTGGTTGTCTGAATTGGGGTCCCTGTTTGGGGAACCCTGAGTAGTAGGTGCCGCATTATAATGAGCCCAAAAACGGCCCTAACTTTGACAACTACCACCCCTCCAAAACAAGTACATACATAATATATAATATAGTACATCTATACATACATATATATATATATATATATGTACATACATATGTATAAGTATATGTGTATATATATATATATATATATATATATATATTTACACATATCTATATATACATGTATAGACGTCTGCCTTCCCAAAGCCGCAGATGATGGAAAGCCTGGAGCCACTGGAGGTGAAAGCCTGGCCTCTGGAGCACCGCTGGCAGCACTCCAACCGTTGTTTCTTTACCCTAAGGGTCCATGTACTCATATAATATATCCATAGGGTTCCTTTAAGGGTACCATAAGGGCTCCTTTAAGGGGTAAGGGTTTAGGGTATAAGGGTTCATGTACTCATATAGTATATACATTGGCCTTAATGTAGTCCCTATATAGGTACATTGGGGCCCATGTATCTCTATATGGGTACATGGACCCTTAGGGTTAGTTTATCATAGGAGGCCAAAAGGGGTTTTAGCCTATGGGGGTTTAGAAGGTGTTAGGGTTCCCTGTTCATAATAAGGAATCCCTACCCCGAGAGTCTTAAACTCCCCTTTTGGCCTCCCATCAGTTTACTGTTTAGGGCTCTTTTTGTTAGGGGTTTAGGGTTTACTGTTTAGGGTTCTTTTTGTTAGGGGGTTTAGGGTTTAGGGTTTGCTCTTTAGTAGGGTTCTTTTTGTTAAGGGTTTAGGTTTTCGGGTTCCTTTTGTTACGGGCTTAGGGTTTACCGGTAAGTTTTTTTGTCAAGGGTTGAGGGTTTAGGGTTTACTGTTTAGGGTTCTTCTTGTTGGGGGTTTAGGGTGTACTTCTTTTTGTTAAGGATGTGAGTTTTAGGGTTCTTTTTGTTAGTGCCTGTTAGGGGTTTAGGGTTTAGGGTTTTTGTTGAGGGCCCCCAACAGCCCTACACTAAACCCCAAACCCTAAACCTTAAACCCTAAACCCAAGGCGGAAAAAGGAGCTCAACAAAAACAAAATAAAAATCCTAAACCCAAGTCCTAAACCCTGAATCCTAAATCTCAGGTTTCTGCTGTATGAGGTCGCGGATGGCAAAGCTGAGGAGAACCTTTCTGCAGATCTAGCCGTAATCCTACAACCGAATGATCCTCGTTTTGGGTTTAAGGCTTGATGTTGTGGGTTTACCGCTCATGGATTGGGCTTAAAGATTTAGGGTTTGGGGTCTTAGAGGTTTTTGGCTCAGGATTCAAAAGGGTTTGGTTTGAAGGTGTTGGGGTTTGGGCTTAAGGGTTTAGGGGCTTGCAGTGTTCACTTCGAGCAAAAAAACCTTGCTCTTATTTGGAAAACGTGAGAACAAGTGGGTTGCGCACACTGTAGGTATTCTTGTGGAGCCAAAAGCTGTCTTTTGTATGCTCTGCAGACCTTGAAATTGACAAGCCCCCATTTCTTTTCAGGGCATGCATAGCAGGATCTCTGTTGTAGGTCGTAGTCTAATTAGAAAGTTCTCCAGGGTCCAGGTTTTGATATGATATGATATCCAAGGCCATTGTGTCATAATGCGCGAGATTATGAATTGAAATTCCATGCTTCATGGTTCTTTTGAGATATAGTGAACCCTAAACCCTAAGCCCCTAAACCCCAAACGGTACATATGGCCCTTCTGGTGTAGACGAAAGAGGCCAAAGCTTCCCCCAACCCCGGGGCGAGGCTTGAGCAAAAAGGCGCCCATGTCGTGCTTCAGTATTGTATATGGGACTTTCCGAAAATCAGGGGTACTTAGGGTTCCTTTACAGGGTCCCTATGGGTACTATAAGGGTTCCTTTGGGCTCTATAAGGGTGTGGAGTTGCCGAGAACTAGGGGTACTTTCTTTTGCGGTCCTTACAAAAAGGATTCTGCTACTTGGGGTACCGTATTGGGGTCCCCTCTTTTCGGAAACTCCCAATATGAACCCTTATAAAGCCCTTTAAAGGAACCCTTATACTACCCCGATTCTAGCCCTTTAAAGGAACCCTAGGGTCCCCTCTTTTCGGAAACTCACAGATCTCCAAAGCCTGTCCTGATCATCAATGAACCAAGGCATTTGCATTCGACCTTGCAGCATTTACTAATACGATCAAATATTCTCCGACGAAGTTCGCTTAGGATCTGCTGCAGGAAGGTACCACAATGGAGAGTTTAGGTAGCTCCAGCCACTTAGGCTCAGATCTCAAATCCTAAAACCCTTAAAGCCTTACGCCCTGAAGCTTTCACCTGCAAGCCCGGAGTCCCGCAGGGAGGGGTTGAGAGTCAGCTCTCCAACCGAGCATCTCTTTAGGCCTATAAGGGCTTCCACAGACCCCAATACCCCATACCTACGACGAACGCCTTACATTGCCTTACATGGTATAGGCCGTCTTCTATTGAATATTGAATAAACATCCACTTCTCCATCTTGCTCGCTTCGAGAAAAAGAATCCCATTATCGCTCAACCTCTGCACCCTAGCATCCTTGACTGGACCACAAGAAACCTGCCTTTTTGTTGCTGAGGGGGGGGAGGGAGGGGGGGGGCGGTGGTGATCCTTGTTGTAGGTTCCTTTGATGGTGTCTTCTTCACTGTTCAGGTAGTATAGGAATCCTGGTTCAGAAACTTTGGGCCTTTATCTAGGGTTCCGTATATGAACCCTACTCTTTTGGGGTTGTGAGCACAGGGTTTCTTAATCAGGTTCCTACATTACGGCCAAAGACATCCACCCATGAACCTCTTGCATAGAAAAGCATAGGGTTGAGGGTTAGGGGTTTAGGGTTTGTATACTTGGAGGTTCATAGGTAGTTAAAAGTGGGGGTTATAAGTAAGATAAGTATAGTTACGGCCCTTATTAGCGGACCTCTAACCCCTTCGTATAACTGCCCGTGAACCTCCAGGTACCTCTAGTCTCCATTCTAGCGCCTTTTTGTTGCTATCTTCGAGGATCCCAAACATAAAACTGGTCAAACAGCAAGCAGGAGCTGCAGCGGAGACTTTATCCTAAGGGTCCATGTGCCCAAATAGTGTATACTCTGGCCCTATTGTACTTAAATAGGGACTACTTTAAGG
Source organism: Symbiodinium sp. CCMP2592 (assembly GCA_905221615.1). Taxonomy (NCBI): domain Eukaryota; class Dinophyceae; order Suessiales; family Symbiodiniaceae; genus Symbiodinium; species Symbiodinium sp. CCMP2592. The sequence continues at coordinate 90,309 of CAJNDT010003347.1, read as the reverse complement.
CCACATGGACCCGTAGGGCTACGTACCCATAGGCTCCATAGTAGTTCCTTGTTGGGATTACCTTGTAGGATTCTAAACACTAAACCGGACCCTCTAGGTAGCCCCATGCTATAAGTACCTGAACCCAGCTCCCGAACCTTACTTGGAGGTTCATGGGTAGCTATATCCGAATTTGGAGAGCTGCCCTTACAGTACCCTTAGATCCCCTTAAGGAACCCCCAAAAGGGACCCGAATTTAAAGTACCGGGTTATAGGTAAGGTTTTTTTTATGGGTTCTATAGGGTCTAAGACTCGGATTTAAGGCTTAGGGTTTGTAGTATAGTTACTAAGTGTTATAAGTAGGGTTAGACGTCCCCTAGTATGAGTTATAGTTATCCTACTTATGACCCCACTGAAATACTACCCATGGACCTCCAAGTAATCCCAAAGCTCGAAAACCTCAGACCTGAACAACAACAATAAGATGCAGGATGCAGAAATCCTTCATGAATTCATCTATACCTGCAACCCTGAACCAAACCCTGTGCATCATAAGGACTCTAAGAGGGGTAGGGGGAGTTGGGTAGGGAGCCTCGAAAAAAGACTTAATCAGGCCTATTTAAGGAAGTATAGTCCCCTACCCCTCTCCCCCTACCCCCCCCTAAGCGTCCCTCTGAATGCAGGAGGCAGGAAACTACATCCTCATGTCCAGGGATATCGAGGCTAGAGCAAAGCGCGAGGTGGACGAGGGGAGGAGGCGGGCTGTGGGATTCACAGCCTCAGGGTGTTGGAATAACCCTTAAGGGCTTGCGGCGTGAAGTGTTTCAGATTTAGGGTAGGGTTTGACTAACCCTACCCGTCGTAGGATAGCAGGGTTCAGACCTAGGCTAGTTGCACTTTGCGGTGTCTCTAAGAGTCTAGGCTTGTAGGGTTGATTGGTCAGTCCAGGTCAACTGAAGTCTGAGGGCCCCAAAGGCTTAGACAGGAGCAGAGATGCCAACATGGTTAATTCGACTTGGGTTTCCGGCGGGCTTGAGGGATTCCGGTGAGGGGTTGGGGGGGAGGGGGTGCAAGTACCGGGTTGTTTGAATCGAACGATTTCCGACATCCTTCTAATTTCCATGCTTTAGGGGAAGCCAAATCGCGCCCCCTAGATTTTGCAACAATACTAAACTCAGCAATCTTAAACCCGAAACCCTTAAACCCAAAACCTCTAAACCCCTAAACTCGTAAACCCTAAAGGAAGCCACTAATTAACCCCACATCGAACCCTGTTCGAGCCAGCAAAGGAACCCAGCAAAGCCTCCCCAAGGCGCAGACACTAGCATGCTGAGCGCAACAATCCTATGCCCTTAACCCTTGCATCCCCCAAAACTATTGTAGAACCCTACCCGGAGCCATAAACCCTTAAACACCTTACCCTAAGGGACCAAGCACCTATTTAACATATGATGCTCTCCAAAATAGTAACCTACATAACTACAATCCTAAACCCAAATACCTAATTATTGGATATTTTGGACACTTGGGGTAGGACACCCAGAGTCCCTAAACCCTAAACCCTATAGATCCCTTGAAGGACCTTTCTAGATCCCCTTACCGAGTACCTCATTATTGGATCCTTTGGACCCTTGGGGTTAAAGCCACTTGGAGGATCATGGGACTTAGTAAGTAAGGTTATAAGTACCCTAGTTGTGGGTATAAGTATAGTTACCCTAATAATAACTCTAGTTACTAAGTCCCGTCACCCTTTAAGTAGATCCTAAAGCCTCTCTTATAATAGAGCCCCTTTAGATCCCTTAAAAGGAGCCCTTTCAGGAACCCTAGTTCCTAAGTCCCATGACCCTTTAAGTGGGGTTAAAGCCAGGACGAAAGACTTCCTGCAGACCGTCTCATGGTTCACAAACCTGCTCAGACTTTTCAGCACTCAGCTGGGGGACACCTGGCTTCAATTCAAGGGGTTTCTTCTAGCCAAAGACGGTTAAGGCTAAGGTTTAGGGTATAGGGTTTAGGGTTGGTTTAGGGTTTAGGGAAAGGGTTCTACGAGGGTTGTTCACGAGCTTTAAGGGCCTCGATTTGAGGGTTCACTGGGTTTTCGGGTTAATGTATACGGACTCTTGACGACTGTAGGGCTCTTTGCTTGGGTCCTTCACCCCTCAAACCCCCAGGCCACAAAACAGTGAAACCTTCAACCTGTCCTTGAATCCGACGGCGAAGCCGCGAATTGTTGTGCGTACTTTAGGGGCCTAAATAAATACCTACACTATTGTTTTTCTTGAGGGGGGGGGCTCCTTATTACATAATGGGGCCCGAACCCTGGCCAAACCCTATTAAAATCATTAAGGCCCCCTATATCAAAGGTTTTCCGTGTGTTCACCCTTTTAAGTAGACCCTAAAACCTCTCTTATAATAGAGCACTTTTAGATCCCTTGAAAAGGAGCCCTTTAAGGAACCCCAGTTACTAAGTCCCATGATCCTTTAAGCAGCTGTGCATGGACCTGATCTCCAATCCGCAACCTTGCAACTGAGAAAAATAAACTCTGAGCCCCAAGAGGCCGTAGTCTGCATGGTATTGTTGATGGTAATAAATCCTGCATTTCCTTAAGGACCCTAAACTATGGGAATTATGGTATATTCCTGATTATGGGTAATGCAGGATTTACATCATCAACCGTAGCCCCTTTTAGGGGTTACCTTTTAGGATCCTTAATATGAAATTGGTTAAACCAAAAAAAGGAAACAACAATGGAGACCATAGGTATTCTGGATTCTGCGCCAATGCCGCCCAAATCTATTCAAGCGATGTAGGCCTTCAAAGAAATGGCTTTTGCACATGCTTGCATCAGCGCCGTGCCACAAGTTCAAACCCGAGCCACTAAACCCCATATAAACTATGACTAGGCCTAAGCCGTACACTACTTGGAGGGTCGGACGGGAGACTTAGTACTGGTCATTTTAGGGACTTATAAGTACCATAACCCCAATTAGGGTCCCTCTTAGGGTACTTCTACTTACTACCTACTTACTAAGTCCCCCGACCCTCCAAGTAGGGGGCTTGTAAGAACTATCAGGGGCCGATCTCCCAACACTTTAACGGTTAAAACAAACAAGGGTTATCAACCCCAAACTCGGAAGCCCTAAAGCCCCAAGTACCAAAACCCCAATTGTTCTTAAATCCCAATCCCACAAGTTCAAGCCTAAACCCCAAGACTTGAAAACCCCAGACCCCGAAATCTTGCATCACGTACTCCGACCAGCACCCTATAAACCCTAAACCTCGCAACCTTAAACCCCCAGGCCCCTCTCGGAAAACCCTAAACGCTAAGACTCTGAACCTTGGTTACACATCCGTGCCCTCAAAGGAACACCTGCAAGGAACCCGGCCCTGGTACCCAGAGCCTCCAAAACCCCTTAATTAAGGAATATACCTTAAATCATAATAGGATCCCTACTATGATTTGAAGGTATATTCCTTAATTAAGTGGTTTTGGAGGCTTTGGGTACAGAACCCCACACTTGACAAAGTTCTCGGATCCTCACCGTGCGAGGTTTTAACCGGGGAGATCAAACACGTCGAGGAGCTGTCTTAGGTTTTAGGGGTGCTTTGGGGCTTTAGGGTCGTAGGGGTGCTTAGGGTTTATGGGGCTTTGTCTGTAGGCTGAGGGTTTAGCGCTTCCGGGCTTGAGGGTTTGTTAGCTATGCCAGGGCTGTTGGTGGGCGTTATCAGGCTCACAGTGGCGTACGAAGGGCTTTATGATGTTGCTTCATGCTTTTCAGGATGTAATTGTGTTTGACTTGTTTTCCGGGTTTGGGGTTCCGCAGGCTCAAGAAGAGTCGTCTAAAGGTTCTTTTGAGCGTTCTATCAGGGTTCTGGGATTTGGGCATTTGGGGTGTGCGATTTAGGGTTTTCTTCCTAAGCCCTAAACCCTAAACCCTAAACCCATTGCTGTACATGTTCGTAGTTTGGAAGGATCTTGAAGTCAAAAAGAGGTTCATGAGTTTCGGTCAGGGTGCACCATTGCTTCTGGGTTTAGGGTTCAGGGTTTATGGAGAAATGTGAGATGAATGTGAAGAAGAAGATGACGAATGATGACTTTTGTTGTCATAGTCCTGGTCATGGTAGCAGTCAGCTTATTATCTGGTAATGACGGCCGTTTTCGTGGTACCACAAGTGGTAGCAGTGACCGTCCGAGTAGCAGTGATGTAGTTGCTAGTCTTACCGGGCTAAGGTCTAGATCAGATTGTGTGTCTGTCCCTGAATCAACTCCAGCTGGGGTTCGGCTTACGTTAGCGACCGACAAAAGCCCGAAATCCTGAACCCTAGAAGCTACCTCTCCCACCTCCACCCAAACCCTAAATCACCCGAGGCCTAAACCATCTATGTAGGTAGTTGTGAAAATTAGGGTCCCTTTTTGGGTCCCTACTTTAATACGGCACCTAATATGTAGGGTATCCAAAAAGGGCCCCAGTTTTTGACAACCACCCATGTGTTGAGGGTGACATCCCAGGAGATGCACAAATGCTCCGAAGCTGCACTCAGAGATCAACAGCACCGTTATGCGGCTACCGTCTTCTGGGATCGCCACCACCATCATCATCATCATCATCATCTTCATCATCGTCAGCAGCAACAGCAGCAACAGCAGCATCAGAATCAGAATCAGTAGCATCAACAGCAGCAACAGCGTCATCGCCTAAAGACGCCCTCTGCCGCACCATTGTCCGTCATCCAACTACTGGCCCGGCGCCATCGGACTAAGGCATCGAGAACAACATGGAAAGCAAGCCCGCTTCCGGTACGCTCGGGCCTCAGCCATATCTGGAGTTTTACCGAGAGGATATCAGGAGACTTGGTGAGTAAGTTATAAGTGGGGGATACAAGTATATCAGTTGTGATTGATGTTTTGCGCCTGGGCCAGATACCACTGTTTCTGCTTGGAGAGCGTAGGGTTCAGGTTCAAGATGGACGACCGGAGAAACCCCCAACACCGAAAGGCTTGAAACACTAACATGTCTAATGTAGGGACCTGATTAAGAAACCCTGGGCCTATAACCCCAAAATCGTAGAATTCATACAAGGAGCCCTAATACACGCCCAAGGTGTCTTAAGCAGGTTCCTACATTATGTTGCTTTGTGTGGGTGTGTGGCCTTCTCAGTGTGGAGTCATCGGAGGTCAGTGCCTCGGACCATGACTGCAGTAGGATTTGTATATGGTCTTATGAGTTTTTGTTTATAGTTCTTTCGCCTGGGGAACCGGGATTTCTCTGGCTCATATAGCTTTTTTCTTTTTGAGTCCTTCATTCCAGCCAAATAATAGGAACAACTGCCCTTATCAAGCAAGGTTTCAGGAGCAATCCTGACACCCGACGGCCCTCGCTCTATCGAAAGCTTGAGGCCTTTTTGAAGGCTGTGGATTCAAGACTCATGGCGTTTACTATGAGGCCCTCAATAACTAACTCTACTATTTTGGGAGTTCTACATTATGAATAATAGTATAGTGGGCCCCAAAAAACCCTGTTCTAATTTTTAAGTCCCCTATAATATAGTACCTTTATCGATCTCAGCCCTACTAGACCCGTTCAAAGGAACCCTATTCTAATCATTAAGGCCCCTCTAGTAAGGTGTGAGACTTCTGGTCACTTTTAATCGTGATCCAAGCTGAGCCCCTAGATCCGAGCAGCCTAAACCCGCAAAGCCTACATCCCAAACCCCCTGAAGCTAAATCCTAAATTCCTAAAGCTTAAACCCTAAACCCTAAACCCTCAATTCCTATACCCTAAAGCCTAAATCCTAAATTCCTACAGCCTGACAGCCCAAACCCGAACCACTGTACGACCATGGCCACTCGGCAGATCGGCCCAGAAATCCCAACGCCCTAGAGGCCCTAAACCCGAAAACCCTGAACCCTGAATGATACCCTTATGGTAACCTTTTAAAGGGAACCCCTATACATCCCTTCAAGAGTACCTTAAACCCTAACTCAGATTCCGTGGCTCCTCCGGCGCCTTCGATCTGGAGGTGGGGAAAAGCGGTGCAGAGGTTTGCTGGCGTCCTTCATTATTAGGGGTCCTACTAGGATTTAAGGTATATTCCGTAATTAAGGGATATATTCACCTTGGGTTAGAGGTTAGAGTTTATGGTTTATGTACGAAGGTTTCGGGTTTAATGCTTCGGGTTCGAAGTTCAAGAACTTTGTGTTTAGTAGGGGTTAAGGGCGGAAGAATGGCTGTTGTGCTTAAGAGAGGGGCCGGAGCAGGTAGAAGCATTCTTCCTCACTGCTCCTGATTATCATACTCGGCGAATCACAGCATAATAACTAATCACGCTTATTCTAACCATTGAGGCTCCTAAACTATAGATGTCTCATAGAGCCCTGAAGGGAACTTGTTTTAGGGAACTTTCGCTATTATGAAGGCCCCTAAATGTTTGGTTAATGGGTCCGAGTTGTTAACTCCAGAGGCTTCAGTCGCTGAGCAGTGATATAGGGGCCTTAGTAATGACAGGACTTATGTGGTGGTTCCTTACTATGATTATGGTATAATGGTATAATATACCCAAAACCCGATTCTATGTATTGAGGTCCGTACAGTGTAACAGTCAAGATCAACAGAAAAGAGCTTAACAATTATGCTTGAGGATGCCGGGTTCAGGATGTTTAGGGTTGGGGAGGTAGCGGTTTGGGGCTGAGTAGCAAGGGCACTCACTCATCACATGTTTGTGTTTGCACTGCAATACATCTTACACCTCGACAGCCGAGAACCTTGCACCCAAAGGTCTAGTCATCGGGTTGATCTCTGTGGCTTCGTCTTATGTTGCTCCGCCTACCGCCAACCGTGGCTCCAGTGGGCATTGCAGTAGACCTTTTGCAGCCCAAATTCTTTCCACGCTTCTGGGCAGCACTCCAGGATTTTGCTGTAGGGGTTTCGGGGCTTGGGGCTATGCTATACGATTTAGGGTTTAGGGTAGGGGATTCATGAAGTGAAGCCGTCCAGAAATCGTTGAAGCCCCAAGCTGAGACAGAACACATTTGTGTTTAAAACAAGGCGTTTTCGCTGGATTAAGGCGGCCCCAATACCCCTCAATTCAGGATCTTATATACCTCCATTCATGCGAAAGCTATCTTATACCAAATGGTGGCACTGCCTGTTTCCATGTAAAGGACACAACTGATTTGACGGGTGCAGGCTTTCCAAGTCCACCTGAAAGCCTTCGGATATTTATGAAAGCGATGCTATAGTTCGGCGACCCAGGCCCGTTCTATTGCCTCTGTACGGGCTTCGGGTATCAAGCACTACATGTATTTTTGGCGACCCCTATGTGGTACAGAACAAGGGGTCTGTATGAGGAACCCGATTTGTGTGTTTCCGGTTCATAGATCAGGAAATGTGGTCAACTCCGTAGGTGCCCGACAGACACCACCAAGCATCAACTCAGCCTCAAGAGAAGCTAGAGCAGCATCTATTTCAGGGCCCATCATGCACTCGACCCCATTGGTATGATGTTTGAACCCTAAACCCTATAAGATGGATTCACACCTGCCAGGCTTTAGATGTGGAAGATAAGAACCCGAAAGCCACAATTTTGAACCCTGTTCGGCTTGAAACAGGCTTTGAGGTTGTTTACTAGAGGCGCCTTAAATACAATAGTATCTAATAATTACCTGTACCATTTTGGGGTTCCTTATCATATTTATAGTATCATGGGCACCAAAACCCTATTCCAATCATTAAGGCCTCTACATTACCTAGACCTCAGAAAAGTTGCTTGGCACTTTGGACTGGTACGATTTGATACATGTGGACGCCTGATCAATGAACTGATCTTTGCATTAGGTCAAGGATCCGCTCCAATTTTCTTGGTTAACCAGTGGTCTGCAGTAGTAGCAGAGGTATGGCGGCACCCAGAATAACCTTCAAGAACGACACGAATGACGGCCATGCTCCGTATGTTAGGGTGGTCAATGAACTTGTCAGACGTGCACAAGGCTAATATGTGGCTCATGATCAACATCGCATTAAAAAGCTTAATCGAGCAAGGGGCAAAGAACACGAAGTCGTTGCTCTTGTTACATGGCGGGTCGTGACGAGTGGGACTACCGCCTGTGATTGCAGCTGAGCCCTGACTTCACCCTTCCTACTGTCTTACGTTGGTCGTGGGACGAAGTGCAAAAGACCATCGAATACTCTGCGACGGATTCTGCCAGGTGCTTTCGAAGGTGGTAGTTACACATGACAATAGAAACAACGGTTCATAGAACAGTGCAGCCACCACTCATTCCAAATGCTGCGAGAATGCAACAGCGACTGCACAGTTGAACCGCGCGTGAAATCAGCTCCAAACAACCGCATCCGTAACAAGAGTAACTTTAGCTACAAGAGCAACAGCACCAGTACCAGAGACCACTTGCACTGCACACATACGCACGCACGGACACGCACACACAGATGTAAATAAATAAATACATAGACAAACAAAAAGACTAGATTGGTAAATAGCTATAGGTACATGTATCTCTATATGAATATATAATATATACATACACACACAGTGTTTGTCTATGTTCTCTCTCTCTCCCTCCATCCCTACAAGGCTTTATATGAGCGCGATTCAGTGACTCAAGGTCCTTTCCACGTAGATTTGGTACCGGCGAACTCTGCGGACCATGCTCGTGAAGATCTATCTTAAGCCGCCTGGACCGGATCGGAAATTGACTCGTCTGACCTTCCTTATAGCTCTAAACTCTGGAACCCTCAATCTCGCAAAAGCCTCAAGGACCAAAGCCCCACACGGCCGGAGCCCTGACAACCCAAGTTCTTAAACTACCCATGGGCTCCATAGTAGGTCCTTTCGGGGGGTTCAGATTTAGAATCCTATAAGGTAATCCCCACAACGAACTACTATGGAGCCTAAGGCGAAATTTGGCCCGTCTACCTACCCATAGGCTCCATAGTAGTTCCTTTTAGGGTTCATATTTTTTTGAATCCTAGAAGGTAATCCAAAAAGGAACTATTATGGAGCCTGTGGGTAGTTATGATGAACCCTAATACTGACTATCGGGACCCTGCTTAAGGCTTAAGTAAGTACCAATACAATTTTGGGAGTTCCTTACTATAAATACTGTATGATGGGCCCCAAAACCCTACTTTAATTATTAAGGCCCCTACATTACCTGCGTCTTTAGAAGCGAGGTCGTGAGGGCTGCAGACCTTGCGATTGACTGAATCGGCGTTTTTTTGCGATGCCCACAATGCTGCGTCTCTCGTTTTGTTCAGGACCGTGTGCGGAACCCTAGCGAAACCACGCCTAAACCTCAAGAATCCTAGGCTCGTAGCTGCCCTGGCTGCAGCGAAGTCTCTGGCGGCAAACTTGCCCGCAGAGCTGGAAGAAGGCCCCGGGAAGGCTTTAGGTTACTTAAACAGGTTTCTACATGGGTTCATCTAAGGTAAAAGCCAGAAAGTTGGAATATGATTATCCTAACCCTTCTATGGTAAATTATAGGGTATCCTACCATGAAACCATATTCCAACTTTCTGTAGTTCCCTGTAAGTGTTTCTACAGGAGACCCTTCTTTGGGGGGGATACGGTTGCATGAGGGGCTTCTGCCTCCTGGTTCAGGGGCCGAGAAGGGCTGTAGTCCAAAGGTTCTAATTTTCAATAGTAGGTCCAGGGTGTATACAAGAATATATATTGTAGGGGAAAGTAGCATTTGGTTAACATGGGATAGGCATAAAACCGTTTCAACGTGCTTCCGGAAGGCTCCACATACCTGCTGCAGACCTCCATTTCGCCGCCCAGCTGCTTGCGAGCCCTCAAGACCTTGAGAGGAGCATCTAGGAGCTCGAGGCTAACTGAAGGGCGTGGCTTGCGCTTGGAGGGCTTTCCGGTTTAGGATATTGAATCTGGGGCTTGTATGATCTATTTCTTACTGTCCACTTCGAAGTCAAAGCCTTCGAGGCAGATTTTGCATAGTTTTGGTAGGACGGCCAGGAAATCCACCAGGCTTTGTACCAGGTGTTAGATTCCCACGATGGCCGCTTTATTGTTGCAGGTCGAGGCTTTAGACAGTAGTATCAATCACCGTCACCAGCTTCTTCATCATAGCTATAACAGCGGTCATCGCATGCACTAATGCATGCACGCATACGGGCCATCACATGCAATAGTTCATATACATATGATAACACACATCTGAAATGATCACAACCCCCAGAGCATTACCCCTCAGCCACTTCAGTCAGGTAGACTCTCAGGAACCAGGAAGGATTCGGTAAACAGGATGTGCATCGTCGTTGGATCTCGTTCTGGGGATCCGGGTTCTATTTATGCGATTCTCTACATAGATCCCCTTTGCTTTGGGTCTCACAAACTTTGCCTCGCTCTCGCACTCCTACCTCTAACCGTAACCAGATTGAGCAAGGCTACAATCCCCGCACCGTCCTGAACCGCTCAACCCTAAATTCGCGAGGTGCAACGCAGAGAGGCTAATACTCCTCCAGGAATGTTTCTAAAGTGCAAAACTGCGTTAGTAGCGTAGAGTGTCCATGCATATTACCACGATGCCTTAGGTGCAAGAAATCTTAGTGGGGATGTGCACGAGGATCATCTTTGGCTTAGTCTTAGAAAGGGTGTAGGGTTAAGCCTCAAAACCTCATGCACGAACCTCGAATCTGCATTCTTGAACCAAGGCCTGGAGGTTAGGCCTTAGAGGTTGCAGCTTAGAGTTTAGGGAGCAGTGTCGAATAGCATCTGGATGTCTCGCAACAGCTCTCCAAGGTGGGTAGGTCCCACTTCGGCGCTGCAATTGCAGACAGTCGAGAGTACAAACGAGGCATGATCTGACTTTGCCTAACAAGGACAGTTTCTGGCCTAGGGTGCTACAGGAAAAACGGTTTTTGCCTATGGTTTTGTACAGTTGTAACGTGAGGAGTTTCTGGTGGTTTGTTGAAGAACTTAGACTTACACAATAAATTCAACACACTTGCGGTAGCAATGCGACTAAATTATAGTTGTAGCAAATCTACTAAGCACAATCACAACAATCGTAATAGTAACATAAATACCCAATGTGATTGTTTGACAGTAGGATACGTGCAGTTAGCAGCAATGATAGGATTGATGGTCTTGTTTATTGCTGTTACAGAAATAATAATCGGGACTAAATAGCAGTAATGATAGGCAAAACAACAATCAGGAAAGAACAATCGATTGTTAGCATGTGTATGTATTGAATGCACATGTGCGTGCGTGCAATTGTATGTAGTAGCTGTATATATATATATATATATATATATATATACAAATATATACATACATACATACAGAAAATAACACATGTATATGTATATACAATATATGTATACATATATATATATATATAGAAACATATGGCTTCAAAGTGTAGGGATGAGGGCTGGGGAATTTGCAGCTTCCGGGCATCTGGTACATACACCTTGGGTGCATGGCCTTGAGGTTTTGGAGTTTCTGATTCTTGAAAGGGTTGAAGGTACTAGTACTTGCAAAATCCGTCCCATGATTTGCAGTGTCCGGCTGCAGCCCTGTCCCCTGGAAAGAGCGAGTCATTGCATCGTACTACAATATTGCTATATTACAATAATATTGTGGTGATATACTCGAAGGCTATAGTATACTATACTTTAATGCTACAAAATGCATTAAATTCCAATAAGTTTTCTTCACTTTGGCCTCCAGTGCAGGGAGGCCCGTACCTTTCCGTGGCCCTGGGCAGGTGACGTCGGAGACACTGCCGCCACTGCCGCCGCTGCCCGGGCTGGACCGGGCGTCGGGATCCACACCCTGCCCCAAAACCCTGAAACCCTGAACCTTGAAGACCTAAACCCCTAAACCCTAAAGCCTAAATCCGACAAGGGGTCCAGGTGGTCCTTATTTATGGTTGTTGATGCTTAAAAAAGGCCCTAAAGTCCTATAACAGGAAGTACTAGGACCTTCCGGGCTACGGTTTCGGGATCGGGGTATCGGGCTCAGGGCTTCTTGGGTTTATTTTTGTTTTGGCAGCTGTCGATGCGACCCGCATTCTTAGCATCTAGGGCAGAGTTTGTCAGCTCCTCCATGGTGCCCTTATCATCTCGGAAGGGAATCGCAGCTTCCATACGTCAGCTCGCGAACCACCTTCCCCCTTTGCCCTCTTAGTTTGAGGCAGTGGGGCAGAGACCTACCTTAAACCAAGCCTTAAGCCTTTCAATTGCACTTATGAGCTAGACTTCGGCTAGGCAATTCGCACCAGGACGGCAACACATCATTCGACCCCCAAAATGTGAGTGGAGCAAAGATTGCTGCCTGGCCGGACATGGTAGTCTTCTGGGTTTCTAATGGAGTTTAAAATGGTTTGATAAGGGTTTTACGTGTTTTACTCTTTCTTGGGCTGTACACGAGCTTCATAAGGCACTTATACAGAGTTTGTTTACTGCCGGGTTTTTGGAGTAAGAATTAAGGTATACCGGGATTTGGAGTTCGGGACTTTAGCGTTTAGGTCCGGGATAGGGTTCAAAAGCACTCTGGCCCTAAATGTCATACCGTGACAGACACATGCCCTGAGGGTCCACCCAGTAGTATATAGCGTGGACCTTGGTTGCTAACCCCCCTACCCTGTATAGGGATAATAGCAGAGATTCTAAAGTTGGGGCCTTTGAGGAAGGCGTTGATTATTCAGGGTCAGCATCTCTCCATTGCCCTTTTACCCCGTACGTTCCGGACAACGAAGCCTCTCCATTTCACAAGAAGTCCAAAACCCCAAAACATTCAACCCAAGACAAGTGGCCTAGCTTCGTGAGGTTGGCATTACCTTCAATGCAAAGGGTGACTTCGCCGCATTCTGGGCGGGTATCATGACGAACATGGTGATGGCTCTGGGCTTCTTGGCAGAACCGGAACGTCCAGAGCAGAACTACTTCCATTAAGGAATGGCCCTTACATAACTCGGGGCTGACTGCAGTAGTGAGGTTTATGTCCTTCGTAAGTTGGTGGTGCAAGGATATGATTTCAGGTGCATTCCTGGTTAATTGAAGGGCGTTGGCCGCTGTGGGGGAAGATGGGTGATTCGACAACAGCGAGCTTCGCGCTTGTGTTTGTCAGGGTCTGGGGTTCATAGCTTGCGGCTTGGATGCATGTCTCTGTATAGATATACAAACACATCTGCATGTATGTTCCATTGCAACATATTACATCATATACATATATATATATAGTAATTAGTACTCTATTCTATTATAGTGTCACATATTACAATATACTATAGTAGTTAGACTAATCACACACTTAACTACGTCCTGCGGTGGAAGCCCTGAAGCCTCGAACTTAGCCCTTGAACTCCGAGGCCTAGGCTTCCAGCCCACCCCATCATAATCCTAAGGGTTCCTTAAAGGGATCCTTAGAGGGTTGCTGTCAGGGTATGTACTGGGGTTCCCCAAAAGGGGTTCCTTTAAAAGGGGGCTACAAGGGTTACTAGAAGGGTAATAGGGTTCCCAAAAAGGTTCCTTAAAGGGGTTCTTAAAGGGCTACTCTAAGGGTAATAGGTTTCCTTGAAAGGGTTCCTTACAGGGGTCCTTGAAGGAAGGGTAATAGGGCTCCCTAAAAGGGTTCCTTTAAAAGGGGTTTATACGGGCTACTATCAGGGTAATAGGGTTCCCTAAAGGGGTTCCTTTAAGGGGTCTACAGGGGTTACTATAAGGGGTATTGGGGCCTTAAAAATTAGAATTTGGCTCCTCCCAAGGATTCCTCAAAAGAGGGCCTTATAGAGATCCATGGTATTTAATGCAATTCTAAAAGGATTCTATAATATAGGGGCCTTAACAATTAGAGTAGGGTTGTGGCATATAGGTTATACTATACTATACCCATATGAAGGGACGCCCCGCTCCCAAATAGTATAGCTTAGGTATAGATACTAAGGCCCCTATATTGCACAATACGAAGCCTAAGTCCGAAGCATTCCACTCCATCTCATCAACATGGGCCCAGGGTGATGAATATTGGGGTTTCAGAGTATGGTCAACACCCATAAATTCCAGTATTCCCGAAATCAGGAATACTACCATAACCGGAAACCTACTATGATTTAAGGAGCATTCCTTAGTTAAGGGACATTGGAAGATCTGGGAGCAGCCCAGACATGAGCACGTTTCTGGTTGAAGGAATTATAGGGCGCACAGAGAGCCACACTCTTGATGGACAAAATCCTGCATGACCCTAAGGACTCTAAACTATGGGAACTATGGTATATTCCTTATAAAGGATAATGCAGGATTTTGTCCATCAGCAGCAGGACAACAGGAGTGTCGCTTCCAAGCTCGTCTTCTTGAACTGTCGATGTTATGTTTGTGTCCGACTTGCAGATGGACCCTATAAGTCCTACAGTGTGTTGTCGTTCTGGTGCCCAAGTTCTGTACTGAATTCGAATATGGTCTCCTAGTATCGTGGTTCTGCTTCAGGATATAGATGTCTGTGTTCCACGGTTGAAGGTTTCGGCGTTTGGGGATTCACATTGTTCGCGGTTCTGGGTGAAGGCTTGTAGATTTTGATAGCGGTTTGAAGGCAACTGGCTCAGAATATGTAGTTGGAGGGTTCAAAGGCGAGCCTCCGCGATTTCGTGTAGACATGCCAAGATCACTGTTGAGGTTGCTTCGTCTGCTTCTTGTTCCTCCGGAAGATGTACCCCAGCATGTTCCAGCACAACCAGGCACACGGTTGGGCCTTCAGCCCCACAGTGCGGGATGAGGATATCGGATTCGTGGAAGAACGCCACACAAGTTGAACCTCGAAGCCCTGTAGACAGGAGCTTCCTTGCCATTCGTGCAGCGGGGTTATACAGTTATATGCTGCAGCGACACGACAAATCACAAATCTTGTTTTCTCCGTAGTCCACGAGCACCATTCAAGTTTCTGTCCGCTTGTTATCTCTCGGTCTGTCTGTGTGTCCTCTTGTCCTGCATTTGCAATGGTTAAAGCTGAGTACATACATAGATCAAGGTTTGTAAGTTGTCAATGTATATATATATATATATATATATACAATGTGTATTTTACATACATTTATGCAAATATGTACTCAAATGTGAGTGTGTGTATATATACATATGTATGTATACGTATCATATATATATATATATATATATATATATATATGCGCAGGTCATGTGACCATGTTAACTGGTCTAATCGTTCATGCAGCGTTCAATGCATGCGGGCTCGTGTGAATACTTTTTTTTTGCATATGTGTGTACATGCATATGTACGGACTCACTTTCGTTGTGTTGTTAGCACCGCCTGAGTTCAAGAGCCTTTAAGGGTTGTACCTGTACGTCATGGAATTAAAGTTTACCTGCAGCCGAATAATTGCATGGACCGGCCAGCAAGCCAAGACGTATATGCAATCACGCACGAACAGGTGCACATGGCTATCTATTTGTTTATTTGTATTTCAATATACACATACATATATCTATATATATATATATATATATATATATATATATACATATGTGATTATTGGTCATGCCTGTCGCTTTTTTCATCTTGCTATACATCGTTATGCTACTCGAAGTCAAAAGTGTGGGAGCAGAGAGGCGGAGATGTGTCTTGACACTGTCTTTCCTTGGCTTCTTTTTGTGCTGCTGGACTGCCTAGACACGGACGAGAAAATACCCAAGGCGAGAAAAGCAGAAGACCCATCCCATAGCGACCATTTACCGCCTACATGCTGTTATGCGAGCCGCTTGCAACAGCCACAGGAGGTGCATGAACTCTTGCAGAACGAGCCTTACAAATTGTCGGACGGCCTCCTTGCGCCGGCAGCTGGGCGGCACTCTGCTTTTATTGTCTTGGGTTTGAAGGTCAGATGCTTGAAGTGTTTGGTTCTGGGTATGGGTCTGCGATGCGGAACGGTTGTAGGGCTTCGGAATCTCAGCCGGAACCCCTGTCTTGTAGTAACCCTAATAGCAACCTCATGGCGTGGTAACCCCATGTAAAGCTTAATGTAACCATTCTTGTTACTAGGCTCAGTTGCGGTTGACTTTGCCGTATCCAAGCCCTAAACCCTGAACCCTAAAGCGTGGCCCCTGCGAAGGTAAGCTCGAAGCCTGAGTAAATATATCAATAATAATAATATTCCTGAGCGCTCCTTTTCCAGTATTGTACATCAGATGTTTTTAGGGTTCGGGTAAACAATCAAGGGGTCGGCCCAGCTGGAAGTCTGTCGGATTTAGGAGCTTTTAGCGCAAGCAGCCAAAGATAAGAGATGCTAGGGTCGGGGTTTGGGGTTTACTGTAGGCTTTCAGTTTAGGGTTTTAAGGGTTTCAGGGGTTTGAGGTTTGGGTTCAGGATTTTGGGTTGCGACATAGGGCATAGTTAGCCAGTTTCAAAGTGGAAGCCACAAGCGACAGCATGCCACCAAAACGCTGCCATGACAGGATTCCCGTAGCTGTCGTGTGGAACGGGAGTAAGGGGACATGATGCTTTCAGTTGGGGGAATTGTCATCGAAACGCAAAGGATTGGTTCCAGACAGAGGGCGTCACACGAGCAGAAATCAGGGAAAGCGTTGTCAGCAGTTTCGCGAACTACGCACATGATTGTCATGGAAACCACATTGTGTGAGGTCCTTTAGAACTCGTGGCAGTGGGGGTGTAAACTGTGAGTCTGAAGTATATATATATATATATGCATATATATATATATATACTGTATCCCAAGGAATAGCAGCTCGAGTTCGGGTCGGATAGAACTGGTTGTAGATACGGCCGAGGGTTTGCAATACAGACAGGTTGAAATCTGAGCCGTGTCCTCCTAGCTTGAAGCCCTACATAATCACCCCTTAATGATTAACTATACTTTTTGGGGTTCCGCATTATAAGTATAGTATAATAGGTCCCAAAACTGTATTCTAATTGTTAAGGCCCCTATAGTAAGGTGCTGGCGCCCTTGAGAGTCAAAGTTGACGATGCCATCGAGATTGCCGGGTTGGATCACGGCTGCCCGGCTACAGCAGACACCACGTAGCAAGTCCGGAGTCAGAATCATGCTGGTTTTTGTGGCGAGGAAAAGCAGTGGTAGTTAGTACCGGTAGAAGTACTTCATTTGCCCCTTTGGAGTGCCATACTTTAATACGTTTTCTTAAAGGAACCATTGTGAAATAAAAGTTTATACTTTTTTCTCCTTGATTACTTTAAAGCCCAATAATGGTTGTGTTCTTATCATGGAAGTGGTCATCGTTGCTGCCGCCGTCGCTGTCGTCGTGTCTGTCGTGGCCCCGGTCGCGGTAGTGAGGCTGCAAGCACGTAGCCCAAAGACACGGCGCTGTCAGTAGACTTATGTAGGGTTTTGGGCTTATACGGGGTTTAAGGTTCTGGGAGACACCGAAACTCAGCAATATTTGTATATTTGGATGCTCAGCGTCAAGATGCTGCAGATTAAGATGCTCGTGATAATTGCAGACCCTAAGGCCCCAAAGTAGTTCCTTTTTGGGGTTCATATATAGAATCCTAATAGGTATTCTTAAAAAGGAACTACTTTGGGGCCTATGGGTAGTGGTGACCATGCGAGGCGAGGTTGCCTCATACACGCTTCCTTCGGGCTCACTAATACACGTATACGGGAGTTTCCGAAAATGGGGACCCGAATATTGTACCCGAAATAGTAGGATCCTTATTATAAGGACCCCCAAAATAAGGTACCCCCTACTTTTCGGAAACTCCCATACTGTGCATAGACTTCAGCCCAAAGCCCTTTTCTCATTATTCAGGCCCCTATTTTAGCCGTTCATCGTCACGCCAATCATCGTAACACCATGCATCAACGAAGCCATGACAAAGTGAGGGGTCAGCAAAGTATCTCACATGTTGCAGTACGGCATTGTGTCGAACTGTTCATGCTCGAAAACTATGCAGGGTAGTCTATCCATCACGAGATGGCACCATATTTTACATGAAACATCAGCATGAACCTGTCAAGCGAGTTGACATGAGATTGCTACACTTGGAGTCTCTGGCTAAGTGTGATGTCATTGAGCTTACGTAAAGGATCATGGGACTTAGGAACTAGAGTCATTATTAGGGTAACTATACTTATAAGCCCATTTGGGGGTACTTATAACCTTACTTACTAAGGCCCATGATCCTCCAAGTAAGAGGGGATACCCAGAGCAGCCCAGTTTTCCTCCCTGCAAGCATCCACAAAGCTCAGATGGCCAAGAAGCTGCGGGGGTCTGCACCTAAGCACTACCTCAATCCCGAAACAACTTACCATGGCTTATAGAAAGACATCACAATGAGGAAACCCAACCCCTACCTAAAACGGTGGCTTTTATGGGTTCCAGGTAAACACCACTAAAACATCAATTTAGCTCACCTTGGGCTATTCGGAGCGCTAATGTTGCATCCCCAGGCCCTAGGATCGACATCCTAAGCCCCGAACTCCTAAACGCTAAACCCTACGGTTGATGATATAAATCCTGCATTACCTTAAGGGCCCTAAACTATGGGAATTATGGTATATTCCTTACAATGGGTCATGCAGGATTTATATCATCAACCCTAGCCCCTGAACCCCTTAACCCCTAAACCCCTGAACCTCTGAACTCCCAAACCGTCGCGCTGGACTGCCAAGGGCTCCTCATCGAGTTCGCCCAGTTTGCCGGGGCCCCATTCTGCAGACTTCCACAGCCTGCTCTGTTCAGTAGTTTCGAGAGTGCTTTCGTGTAAAGGATGGCATAAGGGATCCAGTCAGGGTTTATAGAGTTTGGGAGGTTTCTCGTTTCCGGTGCTGGAGACGCATGTTTCGGGAGTCTAGCCCACAAGTGTCGAATACGCGAGGCTTTTGAGGGCTGTGGCTGGTCCTGAACTTGAAAATAAAACCAGTGTGTAATACAGGGGCGTAGATATTTACCAACATCATTTTGGGGGTTCCTCAGTATATTTATAGTTCAATGGGCCCCAAAACCCCCATTCTGATTATTAAGGCCCCTGCATGACAGTACCCTTATAGATCCTGTCTAGACCCCTTTAAGGGAACCCTATTGTACTTCTTGAGGCCTCTATCTGGGTGGTTGTCAAAATTAGGGTCCCTTTTTGGGTCCCTAGTATAATACCGCACCTATCATTTAGGGTACCCAAATAGTAGGGACCCTAATTTTGACAAGCATCCATGTGGCGGATCAGGGGGGCTCGGGTCGCTAGTGACCACTTCGGGAAGACCCATGCCCGAAGGGTTCGCATCTTTCAGGCGCACCATGGCTTTTTGGCTTAGACAAGTTAGTTCTTGTTTTTTTTTTTTTTATTTGTGGGTCCTATAATCCTTAACAAACAGCTGAAATTATAATCTTTGCTCAGGATCTAAGTTCAGTATAGGTCAATGCATGTTTCGGGTTGCGCCTTTGTGTACCCTTCTCCACCGGGATGATGGCCCCGGAGTTCGCTCACATCTCAGCTAGAACAAAGCCAGACGACACCGTTGTGCACAGGATGTAATGCTACCGCAAAGCATATGAAGGTCTTGTGGCTCCTCGGTGTATTCAACACACAACCCTCTGGGACAAGACAAGATTTTGAGAGGTGAGCCCTAACCCTAAACCTTAAACCAGCATCAAGGTTATGAAGGTGATGCTGCTTATTGGCGCTCCAGCGGTGTGCGTTCTCAGTGGCGACCTTGGGGTATTCGTATGGAGGGTGTTCTTTCAAGGCTTTGGGAGGTTCCGACCCAACAAACCCCATGCCAAATCCGAAATTTATGTTGAGGAACTCGGAGGGAAAGTCTTGTCTAACGTCTTTGGACATTCTCACCCTGAACCCTAAACTAAACCCTAAACACTAAACCGTAAAAGTGTGTTCTTTGTTGTCCGTCTTCTTCTCGATCGATCTGAAGTTCGAGGGGTTACAAGTAGGGTTTAAGTGTTTAAAGGGAACTCCAGAAAGTTGGAATATGGATTAATGGTAAGATCCCCTATAATTTACCTTAAAGGGGTTACGAGAATGGTATTCCAACTTTCTGGCTTCTACTGTAGGGTTTGGGGCTTGGGCCCAGCCCATAAGGTGCACAGTTTACAGCAGGACTGCTTCGGTCGTACTTGCGGAACTTCGTTACTGGTTATTTAGGGACTTATAAGTACTATAACCCCAATTAGTGTCCCCTTTAGGGTACTTATAGGTCTACTTACTACCTACTTACTAAGTCCCCCGACCCTCCAAGAAAGCAAGGAAGGAAGGCAGCAGGGGAGCAGTGCTCTCAGTGATTAGCTTCAGCTTCAGGTACCCTCGGGAATCGTAAGCTTTTGCGCGGGGGACCTGTAGACCAACAGCTCTGCTTTTTTTTTAAAGGGATTGTGTATAGGTTTCATAAGAAGAAACCCTTTAGGTGTCGACCCCCTTTGTTCTGGTAGTTTCTTCTTGTTGTTGTTTCATGGTTATTGAACTTGAGTTGTAAGCATGGAGCTCGGCAGTGGCGAGTACGGGTTAGGGTGTGGAGGCTTTGGGTTTTCAGGGTGACGGACTACTGGAGAGTATTTTCCCAGCTGATGGTTCAGCAACACATTCGTCATACTGCAGTGCAGTATGAAATCTCTTGCGGCGATCACACATGTATTGTGCATCATATTCACAGGCACACCACAGGTCACTTCTGGAGATGACGCTATGTCAGTGACCTCTGAGCAACGGTTGAAGGACCGAAACGGCCAGGAACCGGGACACCTGGAACCTAAACCTTAACCCGGAGACAGCATGCTACGCACCAAAACCCTGAAGGGAAGTATGGGCTTACCGCTTTCTGATTGCGGGTTTGAGGGCTCTTGCGGATGTGCCTGCCCCTCAGGCAAAGGCCTCTAGCCTGTCTTCTTTGCTAGGCCATACTGGGAACTCCAGAAAGTTGGAATATGGTATCAGGGTAGGATACCCTATAATTTGCCATAAAGGGTTTAGGAAAATCATATTCCAACTTTCTGGCTTCTACTGTAACGCTAAAACGTAAAGACTTCTTTAGGCCCGGAGCTCGAGCATCCTCTCTCAACCCAACGCACAGCAACTGATCGAGGTCCACTATATGCTTTTAGCGGTGGACACGCAGCAGACAACCGACTGAGCTTGATCGGCTTTGCCAATGTGAGTGAGTAACTTGGCTACGGCAGATGCTTTAGAAAAAACACTCATGAACATTCTTTCGTAGGCATCCCGAAAACCTTGATAACAAAAAAATCAGGCCTGAGTAGTTCGCTGGGTTCTGTGAAGTTGACGGTTTTCTTCCGAACTTGCCCACAGCTTGACACCTGAGATTCTGCTAAAATTCATTGGGCCCCAGATGCAGATAGACCCATTTACAGTTTTGCCTACATAGTCTCCCTACTATCCTGGTTTCTTGGTTACCTTGTGTTGTGTTATAGGATCCAAAACCCCAAACTTGTTGGCCACGAAGAGGAACCGCACTGGAGACTACAGGTGGATAGCAGCCTCGAGCAAGAGGCGTTCTGTTGCGATCATGTTTCCACCCACACCCAACACCTTCTGCCGGCTCTTTGTAGGGAATGAGGGAATGGGTTATAGGCACTACTATAAGGGACTGCCATAGGGTTCCTGCATTCCCTACAAAGAGCCGGGGAGCCCTCGAACTAGCCGCCGAAGCCGAAGGACCGGTGGCTCCTCCAGCCCTAGATGCCCGAAGCCGCAACACCACAGACTTCCCAAGGCCCTATAAGACCCGAAACCCATAAATCCCACACCCCAAACTCTTAAACCCTACATAGACTGAAATCCATGACCAGATGCCGAAGTTGATGAAAGGCCTTACGAGCAGTATACACACAACATAATACTGAAAGTCTCGTTATGTCTTATTCCTTTAAGGTTCCGTATTATACTTTCATGATTAGACAGACCAGAAACCGACTTCTAATGTTCAAGGCCCCATTTCCCTGAGGCTACTGAGGCCGATACAACCTTATAGTAACCCTCATAGCAACCCTTGTAGAAGCCCTTGTACAGAAAAAACGAACAACCCAAGCATGCTAAACCCTAACTAAGGGGAAGCCTGGTCTGCTGGCCGGTTTCCCTCTTCGTTTGGTATGTGGTGTGCGGCGTGCAGATGTTGGTCTTTCACACACAGGCGCAGTGTGCAGGGTTCGCGCAGTTAGTGCTTAGGGTTCAGGGTTTAGAGTTTAATTACAGTCTAGGGTTTAGAGTTCAGGGTTCAGAGTTTGGGCGCGGAGTGGCGTATCTAGCCTGAAGCCTGCTGGGGTGGCAGAAGAGTCGCCTTCAGCCAAGAAAAGCAAGCAACATTGTGTAAGTTTCGGTAAACCCTACGCCCTACACCCTAAACCCTCAGCCACAGTGCTGATGGCTGCGGCTAGAGCTTTGAGCTGCTGACAGTCATTGACATACTGTAAGCCTTTGCCCGAAATTTCACATATAGCTCTGAGGGTGCCATACGGTTCTTTTCCCGGGCCAGCCTGATTGAGGCTCTCTGTACCATGCGGTGTAGACAGAGGCCTTAAGCAAGCAATGTCATAAGTTTCAAAAGTCTGTGGACGTCCCCATGTCAAGCCGCAAGTTCTCACTGAAAGAAATTAACCATACTCGTAACATCAGGGTGTTGGGTGTCTCTGGGTACGGTGTGTCAGGCAATAGCAACCCGAAGTGCAGCTAAATCCTAAAGCCTAGACTGGATCGCAGACCCAATCCATGCGCCGAAGGAGGCCTAATATAGTAATCGTACATCACAATTCCTTGGGGTCTTTTGATAATGATAAAGTACGATTATGCTGTACTATGTCCATCAAACCTGTTCTAATCATTGAGGCCCCTATGCCAATGCCCTGGTCTTTCCGCAAACCCGAAACCCTACTACTATAGAGGCCTTGCAATTACCTACAATTTTTTGCGGGGTTTCATTTTATGATTACAGTAAGTATAAGATTAAACCCTAAACCCTAAACCGGGCCCCTACATTGCACCGTGTTCCAAGCAGGAGACGAAGTTCGAGGACCGTCGGAAGCAGTGGCTGATGAAGATGCCCCTGCCTAGGGCGATCCTCGGATGAAGACGCAATTAGCTCAGGGTTTGGATTTTGACGCTTCTTATATGTGTCACCCGTCAAGGGTTCTATAAGGGTGCTTGGAGGATTTTTGTATTTAGATCCTAAGCCCTCAACGCTAGAGCCTAGACCCTGACACCCTGACACCTTGGAAGCATACAAAGGAACACTGTGCTGGTGGAGTTCATCCCCACCGAGTGACTTGGGATTCAGCCAATGGTGTTGTTGTGGTGCTGGTACTGTAAAGGAGAAGACTAGGGTTTAGGTTTTACAGAGTTGTTTACGGTTGGGAACCCTGAATCTTTAGATACGCTGGCTTATGTTGGATATTGTTTTAGGTAGGGTTTAGGGCAGTAAACCCTGAACCCTAAACTCGTTCGGCCCTGAATCTTGTCGCAAGGAGGAGAGTGCAGTTGATGAGCAATTCAGGTTCAGAGGACGAGCTAATGGCATGCATGGCTCCACACGGAAAGCATGAGTCCTTCGAAGCCCAGTGGAAGACTTCAGGGAGAAGGGCCCAATCCCAACTTAGGTTTCGCACTGTGCCTGCGCTGACCACGTCGCTTGCATGCAAGCTTGGCCTTGTGAGGGCTGTACATGTTTATATACTGCATGGGTGTGTGTGTGTGTGTATATATATATATATACGTATATATATATATAGATAGATATGTAGATAATGTATATGTTAGGTCGACGCAGTGTGATGCTACGTACTGCAGCTGCTATTGTGAGCCACATCCCACGTTTCGGGACCTGAACGTGGCACAAGAAGCAGCTCATGCTCCCATCCAAGCTTTCCTAGCCCGCATACCTGGACCCTAAAAGTATATGAGTACCCTAAGGGTCCATGTACCCATATAGAGATACATGGGCCCCAATGTACCTATATAAGGACTACATTAAGACCAATGTATATACTATATGAGTACATGGACCCTAAAAGTATATGGAATAACAGGCTCTTTATAGGTATCGGACCATGATTTTGCCTGATTTCGGGGGTCCAGGTAGACCTCAGCCCCCAGATCTAAACAGTCAATGTCGTGCTGTCTCTGCAAGGTTTTACCAAGATATCTTCGGCCAAGGACGAGATGCGCAGTCAGGTTTTGAGAGCTTCCGGGCTTATAGGTCCCTTATTTAGAGGTGAGACGGACGACCCCCAACCCTAAAGCCTGTAGGTTATGTAACTTGCAGCGAAGCCATAGACCCTGAATCCTGACAACCTGTCTGGATCTTGCTTGGAGGTTCATGGATTGTCATAAGTAACGTCATAAGTCAGATATTATGGATTATGAATACGATGCTATAGTTATCGTACTTATCACCCCACCTCTCGCTACTCATGAACCTCCAAGTGCGCCCCAAATTTAAAGCCTAGCGCGATGGACCCTTAGCTACAAGTCCAAAACCCTCATGCCAGGATTAGTCACTCCCAAACCCTAAAGCCGAAACCCTAAACTCTCTCAGGAGAAAGGGCCACACTGCACTTAAGCTTAGAACAACTCTTGACGGGTACTTGTGCGTGCGGGCCAACCACGAGGAGCCGTGACCTCAGTGAGCTTCGTTAGAGACACCTCGCAGCTGCAGGAATGCATCCCGGCAACTCCTTAAAGCTTGTATGGGGTTTACGGCTTGAAGATACTTCAAGGGTTCCAGACTTGGATTAGGGTTCATGGGTGTAGGATAGGGTTCTTTAGAGGGCTGGTTTAGGGTAATCGGAAGGGCTCTATGAGGGCTATACGCCGTTCGATGGGATCTTATGTTGGGTATTACGAGAGGTGTAAACGGGCACAACTGTGAGGGTTTATAGAGTCAGTGGTGGCTTACATGTGTGCACCCATCAGTGGCTGTGTAGTAGAGAACATTTAGCCTTTAACTTCCTTTGCATGCATGTGCCACATGAGGGTGTATACATGTGTGTGTATATATATATATATATGTTATGTATATCTGCATTATACATGCATATCTGAACCCCAAAGTGAAGTGTCTTACATGTGTGCATGTGTAAATGGCTGTGGCAGCCTGTAGCTCGTCATGTTACATGTCTTCAGATAAATAATATACTACGACAAAATATACGATATACAATATAGTAATATAGTATAGTATGACAGAATATAAGATATATGTATGTATGCATGCATGAATGGATGTATGTACATCGACGCTACCCTAAACGGAAATCTTAAACTCTGAACCCTGATTTGGGCCAGGGGCATTAGCAAGTGGGGCTTGTAAAATGGCAGATCTCTCGGAGCCGTTGTTCCGGTTTGGGGGTCTTCGGCGGTGTAATTATTCCTTCATTAGGATTACTGGGCGCTCTAGATGGGAGTTTCCGAAAATTAGGGGTACCTTATTTTGGGGTCCCTATAGTAAGGATCCTACTATTTAGGGTCCTATATTAGGGTCCCTATTTTCGGAAACTCCCAGATGGACCTTGATCTAGTAGGTGCCAGCTTATGTATTCGGGGCTGGCTTCAAGGATCTCCAATGCCATACATGGAGATGGGGAGAGGATTCAGGTGACCGCGGTGATGTCAAGATTTTTGGGTCTAGAGTCTATACTTAGGGTGTAAGACATCGACAAGAAACACTACTACCATAACGTTGGGGCGAAAGATGAAACAAGTAACAATACATCAATGACGGCAGTGTTGAGGTTGTAGTTGATGCTGGCAGATGCTCGCGATCATCATGGCGATTGTGGCCATGATGCTGATGATGATGGTGATGGTGCTGGCGAGAATGATGACAGTGATGTTGATGGTAACCGTAACCGGAACACTCAAAAAATAGGCTCTATGAACACTAGTGCCCCAAAGCCCTTAAACCCCAAACTCTAAAACCCTAATCCCTAAACCTTAAAGCAGTAATCCCTAAACCCTACTCCCTCAAAAACATAAACCCGAAAACACTAATCCCTAAATCCCATTATTCCCTAAACCACTAACCCCTAAAGCCTACTCCTTAACAAAACTAACCCTGATGGCAAGGCATCAAGACTCGCGACGATGCGAGCCAGGACCTGCACGAAGCCGAGTTCGCCTGGGACAAATCAGGCAGCCACGGAACCACTCCCATTGGCCTTAATAATCAGAAAAGGGGCCCCTTTAAAGGGGTCTGTATAAGGGTTACGAAAAGGGAACTATACTAGGGTTTTATAATATAGGGGCCTAAATAATTACCTATACTACGGTTGATGATATAAATCCTGCATGACCAATAATAAGGAATATACCATAATTCTCATAGTTAAGGGTCCTTAGGGTAATGCAGGATATATATATATATGTATATATATATCATCAACAGTATTTTGGGGGTTCCTTGTTGTATTAAGGCCCCTACCATTACCAGATTCGGGGTTCACGACCCTTACCAGATTTTGGGGCTCAGGCTTTCTACCTAGAGGCTCATACCCTACCCCTTCTTTGGGCGCCTACTTTTTAAGATAACAGATCCTAACCATAAGACTAGGTATCCTAACAAAGGGGTAGGGTATGAGCCTCTAGGTACGGGGCTTCCAGGGCTTAGGGTTGTTAGAAGTTTGTGGTTTTATCTGCTTATGTTTTTTTCTGTTCCTACTTGTGTTTCGATTAGTGCTACTACTACGTATATTGTCTGGCGTTTCGCACCATCTTATCGTTGTTGCTAAACCCGTTCTTATTATTCTGGTTATGATCGCCGTCAGTGTCGTCAAAAAATATAGGGTCTGGAAGTGCAGGCAGATCTATTGTTCGCCTGTTCGAACGAAGACGGTGAAGACGCCATGCAACATTCTACTGCAAGGAGAACGAAGAGTAATAACGGGATCGCAAAGAGCAGTGCTGGGAAGCCGTTAACGGGGAAGTGCAGGTCTGCAATCTCAGCGCCGACGAACCGCAGCAAGGACATGTAACTTTCCTGCTCACCAACAAGCAAAGTTCAGCCTAGGTGTGCGATCGTAGCTGGAACACGTGCGCAGAAAAAAGATAAGAGGCCGGCCGGGCTCCCGGATAGCCGACCAATGCTGAAATATGTTGTGAAAACCCACTTCTGTGTGCTACTATGAAGGTTAGTTACCCATATTGAGCTTTAGCGAACAACAAGACTGTTGCACAACAACCCCGACTAAAACACTCGAGGCGAACCCGACGAGAACATGAGAACGAAGCTGGAGTCGGCTCTGGATGAAGCGGAGAAGAAGGCATTGGTAGGGCTTTAGATGTGGGTTGTAGGACCTGGCTACCAGAGGCTTCAGAGGGATCGATTGTGAGGGTTCTTGAAGGGGGTGAGAGGTTTGTAAATAGGTTCTCAGGGTTGGCAACATACACTACGTAGCTGAGTAGGTAATTGTTAGCCTTTCGGGGTTTACATGATCCTACCATAATTGAAAAGATCAATTTTTGGGGCTAGGGTACTCGGCCACTAGGTACAAGAGGCTTGCTGGTACGGCTGGTTTACAGAATCCTGGCTTGGCAGGGTCCTGTTCGCCTTTTGGGGTTTGGATGGGCTGTAGCGGCACTGTAGCGTAGGGGCCTTAGTAATTCGAATCGGGTTTTGGGGCCGATTATAGTCTAAATACAAAAACTAGGACCCACCCAATAAAAAAAGCAGTGCAGGTACAGTACTATAGTAAGTTGAGAGGCCTTGTCCAGAATTCACGGATTACTGTCGTAATTCCCGCAGCTTAGGGCACTTAAGGTGACGAGTTTGCAGGATCTTGTCCCATCAGCCCTGTGCCTCTTGACCCGGAGTTTCCCCTAAACCCTAAACCCAGCCCTGACCCAAACCCTAAAGCCCATCGACCCCTAAACCCTAAACATCCCTAAACCAAACCCTGAACCTTAAGCTCTGAGTGCTTGCGATTGAGGACTTTTGAGCTGGGAGTTGGGGTTGAGGCGGTCCGGAAGCCGAACGAAGCGGAAACCTGGAACCCTACACCCTGAAACCCAAACCCTAAACCACCCCCTAAACCCGGGTTGCAAGGGCTCTTCCAGGGTTCAACATTTACAGTTTACGGTTTAGAGCTTGAGTAGTGTTCTGAAGCAGACTGCCTGCAATACAAGACCCTACAAGAATGACCCTAAATCTCTTAGGCTTTGAGGAGCCATGTCAGATGGTCTTGAGCCGCAGAGCTTGTTCAGAGCCTCTAATTACTGTTGCACCTGCTGAACTTCGAACCCTTCAATCTTAATCGTTTGTCTTATCTTGGTCGTCCAGCAAGTAACACAAGCTGCTGCTTGGTTCAAAGACAAGTATCATGGTTGCCTCCAGTTAGCATCAAGAAGGATCCCCAACAAACCGGGACATCACACTTTACGGTTTGGGTTTAGGGTTTAGGGCTTGGCGGACTGTTTATCCCGAACGTGAACCCCCCACACTGTCCTAGAGAAACTTGCCTAGACGCCCTCGTTAAAGTTCAGCCTTGACCACTCAGATCCGCAAAGCCAAGCCTAAATTCCTTTTTTGAAGAAGTTATTCATCACTAAACCCCCAACCGACAGAACTGAGCCCTCTTGAACCCCACAGCTTCTGCAACATCCCGGAGCAGTGGACAAATTGATGGGGCCCTGAGCCCCCAAACCAGAGCTTCCTGATGGATCGAAGGTGGTGGAATGGAGAGATAACCTCTTGAAGTCACCATCAGGCCCGTCATGCCTTCTTCTGAACTGTAACGCTGTCCTGTAAGTATTTGAACGTATGATTGGTTATCGTAAACATAGTGGACAGTCTTATCTCCAGAATTTCAACTTGTGGATTCAACGATCATTCTGAGTGCCGCTCTACCCATCTACTATCTGCATACCTCTCTGGTGAACTGGTGGGTAGAATTGCTTCAGTGTTCATCATGTTTTCTTCTTGGGGTGAAAGCTTCGACATGGGTGACGGATCTGCGTCCGTCCTGGAGTCTCCGATGTAATTTGAGGGTCCTTCAACAAGGTTCTTTTCTTAGCGTCTTACAAGGGTTCTATAGAGCTTTAGGAGTTGAGGTTTGTATTCTGCGAAAATTATCTGCGGAGAGGGCTTTTTTCATTCAGCTGTACTAGTTGTGTTTGTACATGTGTTGTTGAATTGTTGCAAATTGTCTGCGTAGCAGCCCAGGATCTTAAAAGTAGATCTGGTTAAATACAGGAGGATCTACATTGAAGACATGAGGAGGGAAGACCTGTGTTTATCCGTCGGAGGTAGCTGATTCTCTTTTTAATGTCTACCTGAACCGCTACGGTTTCCTATAAGCCACAAAATGGTAGGTATTTTTGATAGAGGTAGACCATGGTAGACCCGACAGCCGCTAAACCCTAAAGCACCCTAAACACGAAAACCCGATGAATGCCAACACCCTAAACCGACGGACGGCTTTGAGCCGAAACGTTTGAGCCGCATCGTGTCTCGCACCGATAGTTTGGGGCGGTTTATGATTTCGGGTTCAGGGTTTGACTCTTCAGCAAGCTGCCGCTCGTTATGTACGTATCGTCAACTTTCCGGGATGGTTTTTGACTTCTCCAAAGGCAAGTCCTCCACCTCCAATGTCCTGCTTGAAACATAAATCCCTGACACCTAAATCCTAAACCGAGTGTCGCGACATGGGAGTTTCCGAAAATGGGGGACCCTAATATAGGATCCTATATAAGAGGATCCTTATTATAAGGACCCCCAAATTAGGTACCCCTAATTTTCGGAAACTCCCGCATGGAGGTATTAGCGGCTCTGCCTTCGTGACCTTCAAGGATCAGCAACAATCCATCATGGTCCCTGACTCAGCATGGTCCAGCTCTCGAACAGTACAGCTACGGTTGATGATATAAATCCTGCATGACCCATAATAAGGGATATACCATAATTCCCACAGTTTAGGGTCCTTAAGGTAATGCAGGAGTTATAGTTATATCATCAACAGTAGGACCCAGGGTAGGCCCTTGTTTCCTTTTTTCAGGGTTTAGGTTCCCTTATAAACCCCCTTTAAACCAAAAAAAACAAATCCTAGGTTACTCTTAGGTCTGGAAAACCTTGGACGTTCATCTGTCATGGTCTGGTCTGGGAGGGAGGTTCTCAGAGTTGTGCTTTAGGCCGGAACGTTTAGGATTTCTGCTTGGGAGTCGAGAGGTTGAAGGTACATATGCGGTTTAGGGTTTAGGGTTTAGGGTTTAGGATTTAGGGTTTAGGGTTTAGGGTTATATGGGTGGTTGTCAACATTAGGGTCCCTGCCCTAAATATCAGGTGCCCGTATTGATTTAAGGACCCAAAAAGGGACCCTCATCTTGAAAACCACCCACATAAGCAGTCATGCTTTCGTTTCTATATCCCTAAGGGTCCATGTACTCATATAGTATATACAATTGGGCAATGTAGTCCCTATATAGGTACATTGGGGCTCATGTATCTCTATATGGGTACGCGCATGCCAGCGCGGCACAATCCCCAGAGCCTACTGGACCTACGTCTACGTCCTGAGGCGACTCTAATCCACAGCCTTCGGCCAGCTGTGTTAAACAGGCAAGCCCATATGGGTCCGAGTACCTAATACCCTAAGGCTCCAAGTATACAAATAGTACCTACTTTGGGGTCTAAAGTCTATAAATACTACCTACTTTGGGCTATTTGGAGTCTTAGGGATAATCGTATACTCTCCCCAGTGGTAACCTACATAGCTACTATCCGAAACCTAAGGACCAAATTATTGGGTCCTTTGGACCCTTAGGGACCCAGCATTTACGGCAGCCCCAAACCTCAGCTGCGGAACCCACCCCAGGCTTTGAACATGAGATACACAGCCGACGATGCAGCTTGGCTTTGCTTTGGGGTTTGGTTGTAGTGTGGCTTGTACGCGGAGCTTTCAGAAAATAGGGGTCTCGTTTTGGGCTATCCTATATACGCACAGCATTTATACAAACACACGCGCGCACACACACATGTAATATATACACACACACATGTTTATACACATATGCAGCGAGAGAGAGAGAGAGAGGGAGTATGCACAATATATATATATATATATATATGTGTGTATATGGGTATGTATGTATGTATGCATGCATGTATGTATGTATGTATGTATGTATGTATGTATGTGTTTATGTATGTATGTATGTATGTATGTATGTACACGTTTATACACACATACAGAGAGAGAGAGAGAGAGAGAGAGAGAGAGAGAGAGAGAGAGAGAGAGAGAGAGAGGGGGAAAGGGAGTGTATGCAAAATACAATACATATACCCAATATTTAGTTACATATATCTACACATGTATTCATCTACACATGTATATGTATGTAAATGTGTGTATGTATATGTAGGTGTTTAATACATCTATATGTTGAAGATCCGATGATCGAGTATCTCATTGAGAAGTTTAGGTCTCGGAAGACTCGGAAGTTAAATTCTGCTGTCAAGTGGACGAATAACAGCAAACCCTCAGCTGCTGCCTTTGGACATCTAAGGGCCCTAAGCGCAAAGCCCTACACTCCTAAATGCGAAACCCGGTGCAGCACAGCGGAGGAAGAGTTTTTGGTCTCCACTCCACCGGACCCCTCCGATGTGCGCTTCGATGATCTTCAGGCTGCTTACGCGGGCTTTGGGGAATCTGTGTTTTATTTCAGGGGTCCTTCCGTATACTCAGGAACCTATTCAGGGGGGCTACAGTGCATGATGTAGCGGTCCTAAAGATGAAGATCCCACTACTAGGGGTCTACACGAAGAGTTTCTTGTTTTCAGCAACTGCCATGTGACGGAGCTCTCAAACGGATCTTGCAGGGAGCGCATCCTGGATTGTGTCAGTCATTGCAGGGGAGGGGGTTCCGTTCTGGGCGTTAGTTATTCGATGCATTGGATTTCCATGTGTTATGCGTTCGTAGGGTCTTCTTGTGGGCGCTTTGGGGGTGTAGGTCTTCCTGGTGCCTGGGTTTTGGGATGGCCTGCCCATGCTGTAGGAGGAAGGCTTCTATTACGTGTCGTCTCCACTACCCACCTTATTAGGAACTTCCTTACCCAGTATCCTTCAAGCTGAGATACCGCATGTAACGCATGTGCCACTTTGATGTCTCGGATACATGCTTTATGGTTTGATGGTGTTGGGCTTGGATTTCAGGATCTGTTTCGGTCTATTTGTCGTTTCTTGCATATGTGGGATGGTTTATTTGGGGAATTCGTGGACATTCGTGACGATTCGTTGCAATGGCTGGGCATGGGCATGTGACGGCATGTGCGAAGAGGTTACGGTTGATGATATAAATCCTGCATTACCCATAATAAGGAATATACCATAATTCCCATAGTTTAGGGCCCTTAAGGTAATGCAGGATTTATATCATCAACCGTTACCGATGCTTGGTAGCATGTCTGCTGCAGTGTAGCTCTGAACCCCCGGGATCCGAAGCCCAATCCCATCCGGAACTTGAACCCCTCAACTAGGACCCAGAGTAGGCCCTTATTCCCTTTTTAAGGGTTTAGGTTCCCTTATAAACCCCTTTAGACCAAAAAGGGCACCCTTTTTCTTCCTAGGTTACTCTTGGGTCTAGTCAACCCCAATCCTAAACCCCATCCGCAATCGTGAACCCTGAGCTTCAAGTGTCAAACTCACCCCTTAGGGGTACTTAGAAATAATTTTTAATTTTTGGTTATTATAATCCCTAAGAAACAGCAAAAATTATAAGTTTTGCTAGGGTTCTAAGTTCAGTACAGACCATTCTGGTCCTCGACCCGATGTTCAGGAGGGTTGAGGGGTTGCGGTTGCTGCTTGCTGGATGGATAGAAAGCATGGCTGCAGGTTGATTATCGATTGGAGACTGCTCGCCATATACTGGGTTACGGCAACTCGGCCCGCATAATCAGGACCAAGTTGGACCAATTAGTGCAATAAGCAAGCAGAGCTTGCATGGGAAGCTCTTAATCCTATTTACTACCCTGCAGCGGTATGCCCTGAACGCCGTTCATGCCTAGATCGGGTTCTTCACTTTATCCTCTACCAGAACCAGCGCGAGATCCAAGATCCACGAAGCAGGAAAGACAGCAATCACCAGTCACCATCGCCACCATCAAGACACTAGCCAGCAGCAGCAGCAACAGCCGACTAATGTCAACCCTGACATTAGTGGCCGCCAAGGCTATACATGCTACACCCCAAGGAATGCGTCCACATCGCAGCATATTTGTTATCGGAACGAGAGTTTCTTGGGGAAGGAGATGCTGCTCACACAGGAAGGTCGCTGATTGCTTGTACTAGCCGTGCTACAGCGATGACGCAAATGACTCGAGGCAACAACTAGGGATTCAGGCGGGGTTCTACAAGGTTTTTTTTGTTTTTGGACGAACAGCGCACTTCTTAATGTCCTGAACATGGTTGAGTTGCATATAATTACCATCTTCCCAAGCCAACCCTAAACGAAACAAGCCTCTTGTTTTAACGGCCCCTCGTACACACGACCTCCGACACTAGGCCCTAAGCCTTCGAAGCTCAACGTTGAAAACAGCAAGGTATGATTGCTGGCCTGTTCTTCGGCTTTATTCCCATCGTGGCTGGCGTGACGAACCTGCTGACATTAGAAAGCATCTCCAAGGCAGGTCTGGGTGGGTACATGGGAGCTCTAAACAATAATTAGAATAGCTTAGAAGGGGCCCCCACCGTATAATAGTGGTATAGTAGGAATATAATAGGGCCAAAATAGACTCCTTATAGTCACTATTACAGGGTGGGGGCAGCTTCTAAAGAATAGCGTTTTCGGGTACATTATTGTTGTGGTATGTTGTATGACACCAGGCAATAAGGAACCCTCAGGACTCATGTAGTAGTGCTTACTTGAGGCTTTCTTGGGCTCCATAAAGGCACAGGGAACCGTTAGGGTTTCGAGGTTGCCAGCCTGGGGTCATAAACTATGTTTGCGGGTTCATGACGATGGTTCTTCCTACACACCCTTCAAAGGACACGGGAACCCTAAACCCTAAACCCTCACTGGGTTTGCAAATCAAGGTTGCTTCAATCTGCAAGTAGGGGATTTGTGCGCAGTCCTTGCTTCGCTTCAGCGTTGGGTTTTCGGTTCGAGCTTCTCGCTTGAGGGTTGGGTTTTTTCGGATGCTTTTGGTGCTTTAGTGCATTGTGAAAATTGGGGTCGCATCAGCACGACGCAGTTGCGTGGTGCAGCGCACAGTGTTGCGCAGACCTAAACCCTAAACCCTTAACCCTAAACCCTAAATCCTAAACCCTTAACACTTATCCCTAAACCCGAACCCTAAATCCTAAACCCTAAGCCCTAAACCTTAAACCCTTACAGTACGGATCCTCCGCTGTTCTTTACTTAGGACCCAGAGTAAGCCCTTACTCCCTTTTTTGGGGGTTCAGGTTCCCAATGGTTCCGATCCCGAGCCCTAAGCCCTAATCCCTAAATCCCGATTCCCTTTCTTCAGGGTTTAGGTTCCCTTATACCCCCGCCTTTAAACCCAAAAGGGCGCCCTTCTTATTCCTAGCTTACTCTTAGGTATAGTTTATCATACAAGACTGCTGATTGGTCCCTTGTCGTCCGAAGTTTTCGAGCCGTCCTTTCCTGTCGAAGCTTCTATCTGGGTAGAGGGTCCCTCCGACATCAATCCAGGGTCGAACCATCTGGGTCCTTGTCAAAATTGTGGCCCCTTTTCGGGTCCCTAAACATTATATAGGTGCTCATTATTGTACGGGCTCACAAATTCTAAACGGACGGTTGAGGGGTTTAGTGTTAAGTTGGGTTTAAAAGCCAGGCTAGAGCTGAGACCTAGCTGTAATCCGCTCGAATCGAAAAAATTCGCGGCCTAGACTCTACCCCAGCTTTTCCGCCCTTCGCCCGAAGCAATGTAGGAGCCTGAGTAATTTTCTTACCAACACTATTCCTGATAAATAGGGTTCCATATACACAGTCATCATACTATAGTATACCCCACAACCCTGTTCTATCATTAAGGCTCGTATGTCACATGTTTTGGAGGTTGGATTTTTGGGAGACTTCTTCGATAACAACCCATCCATGGCCGCGATGTGGAGTTCTCTGGATCCTTGCCGGCATTGGCAGGACATTTGTTAAGGGTTCTCGTACATCCTGAGATTGAGGGGTTCGTCGTTAAAGGATCCCTGAGAAGTTGTTGCAGCGTTTAGGGTTTAGGCCCTAGGAATTGAAATCCGAAATCCGAGGGTTTAGTGTTACGAGTTTCTCAACATCCCCACATACCTGTGGCATGAGATCCCCGTCTGGAAGCCAAAAGACGAAGCCCCAAGTCTTACACTTCCGAGCTGAAAAGCATGAATTCTGCGTTCCCAAGAACCTTCACATATGCCTTATGCGACACGACAGATCAGAGGACGGTGAAACTCGTAACGCTGCGATCGAGAACAACAAATTGACAGCATCATCCTGGTTCATGTTGCAAGCGAATGGAAACGGCATCGGGCTTGAGCTAACAAGCAACATGATTCCCTAGGCTTTCCGGCTTCAAACATACACAGTAAACCCCTGAAGCCCTATTCTGGTTCATAAGCCGCCTGTTCATACGTACCGTACTACAGTTATAAAGCCCTTTCCAAGCCTCTAAACCGTCTGAGCCCCTCGCCAGACTGTGTTCAAAGCGTCTGCTAGTAAAACCCTGATAAGGCCACTATGGAGCCTAGATCATTAGTTATACTATCTGTTTGGGTTCCTTGTCTTGTGATTGCAGTATGACATATGCCCACAGCCCTGTTCCGGCAGGCCCGCATACTGCCCTTTTGGTTCGACTGCAACATGGACAGCCGACAACCCGACTTCTGACCCAGAAACAAATACAATAAAGCTCCATGCAAGGGTTGGTTAAGGCATCAATCCATTCATCCATGCAGCATAATTAAACGTTGCCCTGCAAAGGGGATGCATTTGGGTTTAGGTTTCAGGGTTTCCCTGAACTTTGACACTGGGAAAACAGCAATCAGAGCCTCACATTCTGCCCAACGCATAGAAGCTGATGCTGCGAGCAGGTAACCTTTAACCTCGTGGGGTTTATAAACACCTACCATACTTGAAATTGGAAGGTTTAGTTTTTTTGGCTAGGTTACTCCGCCCCTAAGATAGACGCTTACCTTTGCGCTGCCTTATTGGACCCTTATCAGGTCCTTATTGGGGGTAGAACCCTAAGGGTCCATGTACCCATATAGAGATACATGGGCCCCAATGTCCTTATATAGGGACTACATTAAGGCCAATGTACATACTATATGAGTACATGGACCCTTAGGGCCTTTTGACTGAGGCGGCGAGTATGGGCCTGACTTTGTTCATGTCCTTCTTGCCCACTTTCCTTGCCACTGGGCGAATATGTTATCCTGACTAAGGGCCCACAGAGGTTTTTATAAAACCCTTGCATAGAGGTTTTTATAAAACCTATATATGTTATCCTAAGGGTCCACAGGACTCAACAATTAGGTACCCGAATTTAGGATAACATGTATGTAGGCAGCGGTCTCATGGGGAGTATATTACGATAATTATGTACTTGGAATTTGAGGGTTAGTTGGAATCGACTAATTGGTGCTTCTTCGGGTTCAGTATTTCAGATCGGTTTTTGCAAGAGGAGTACCCTCAACCTAGCCCTAGACCCTGCAGATCACCAGTAGCATCAAACAGGTTGGCATCGGAAAAGGGATTTGAGTGGCAATTTTAGGCTGCAGCACTATTATACAGACCATCTCTCAGCCAATAAGCGTGTATCTTCGAAGCAGTCACATAGATGAGACCCTACAGCCCGTAATTAACGCCTAGGCTCCCCCAGCAGTCCCGCTTTGCCCTTTTTCCCTTGAGATCTCCTTTTCGAAGCAGGGTATTAGGAAAAAGGGTACCCTTGTTACTAGGGGGGTACTGGGGAACCTAAACAATCCCTAAACCCTGATCCCTAAACTCTAAACCGTCTAAAGCAGGACCTACGACTTGACACTAAAGCCTAAAGGATAATCGCTTTTCAGAGGTATTGGGCAATTGAAGAAATAGCCACTCAGACGTATTAGAGTATCAAAAATAGCCACTGGGCCATTAGTTGACTTGTCTTTGAGGGTTTAGGTAAACCCCAAGATCAAGGCCTTCCCCCCTGCAGCTTCCAATCAGAAACCCCAAGGCAGCATTCCCGAAGCCGCAGAGCTCTAGGACGTGAAATCTCAAGCTTCAGACAAGTCTAGGTCGCTTGGAGTAGAAAAAAACACGTGATATGAGGGCCTTAATAAGTAGGATGGGGTGTTGTGGTGTGGCGTGGTATCCCTTATTACAAGGACCCAAGGGACATTATTGGATATGATTCAGGCTTGAATATGAGGTGTTGACGTTGGTCTGACCTTCCGCAGCGTCATTTGATCATACGAATCTAGGTCCGCAGGTCCAGCGTCAAGGTATGCGTCTTGAGATTCTGGTGATTTGGCCATCGTAATGACAGCTGAGTCCGCAGTAGCAGCAAGCCTGCCAAAATCTCCCGCAATCCGGGGAGGTTTCAATCCCAATGCCCACCCGCCCCTGAACGCTAAATCCTAAACCTTGGAACTTTTGTTTTTTGAGTACGATGTCGAATGCAGTTTAAAGTAATCCAATCCTACTCTTTCTCAGCTATCCTATGACGGACAAAAGTCTGGCCAGCTGCGGAAACTTTCTCTCTATCTGTATCTATCTGTACATGTCTGTATATTTATACACAGAGGTTTACATACTTCAATTTCATATCTTGCTTTTCTGATCTTGTCTGGCTCTCCAGGTGCTTATCTTCAGCTACTGCTTTGCGCTGAAGGCTCCCCTCCTGGGGTTTCCGTATTCTTGTGAGTAAGGGTCGGGTTCCTTCCCCAAAGGGTCCTATGTACTGTTATGGGGAATAGTTCCTCAAATCATAATAGCAATTCCTAATATAGAAACCCTACATTCTACTATATCGGTACTTTGGACCCTTTGGGAGGGTCGGGTTCCTTCTGAGGATTACTCCCGAGGATTCCTTCTCGGGAGGCTCGAGGGCTTCGGGGCGGAGTTTGCGTTTGCAGGGCTCCTAACCCCTAAACCCAGGGGTTTATCGTTTAGGGTTTAGGGTTTAGGGGTTACCCTAAACGATAAACCCCTAAACCCCTAAACCCTAAGCCCTAAACCCATGCTTCATGGATTTGCGTTGGATTTTGAAGCCGGGGCTTCGAGACATACGTTTAAGGCTTTGGGTTTAGGGGTGTAGTCGTGTTGGGTCCTCCTTAGGGATGAAACGGAGCGGTCTGGACCAAGGATTACATAGTCTTCGGAGGATTCAGGGGGTTTTTGACGTAGAGCCGTCAGTTTAGTCCCTGGCATGAAATCATGAGCTTCAGAGGCAGTGACTCTTTTCACATCAGACACTGCAAGGCTCAAACCGGCTAGTAAGTATAGGTTATATGTTGATACTACCCTATTGTTGATCTGGCTTCTGTCATTGCATGTCCACTGTTCTTCTCAGCGCTCCTTTCCATGCTATATGTGTTTTCTGGGCACCGTAGGGTGCTCGGTTCGCACTGTTCTTATTGCTGCCCCTAGCTGCCAATAGTGCTGGAGGTTGCTGCTGTGCTGTTAAGCTCTCGGTCTTGCGATTGTGTTTTGTTTTACGCATGTTGTCTGTAGATCTTTGGTACTACCTAAATTGTGCAGTGCTTGCGTGGCGTGTTCAAGTGTGCATATACTTATATGAACGCTACCCTGAACCCTTTACGCTCCCTCAAACTCCTCAATCCTGAATCAAACTGGCATTCCCAGTCGATCATTGAGGCAGCTGCCTGGGAGCAGCATTACATCCAGCAGTGGTACTTCTACTTTCTGGCCGGGTGCTGAGAAGGTTGAGACGATTTAGGGTTAGGGTTTAGGGGCTAGGGGTTTCGGGTTTAAGGTTGAGGCCTAGAGGCTTGCCCTAGGGCCCATAGTAGGGGTTTACATTTGGGACTCAAACCCTCGGCCGAACACTAACCCTGCAGTATTCGGGACCGAAAGACCCAGTACTTGTGTACTTAGACCCTCTGCGTTAATGTAGGAACCCGGTTAAGAAACCTTGGGCCTTTATCAGGGCTCTTTGTATGAATCCTACTATTTTGGGGTTATAGGCCCAAGGTTTCTCAATCACGTTCCTACATTCATACTTAAATCTCACAATGGGTAGGAATAGAAAGGTACATGTTTATCACGATCCCAACCATGAACTACTGTTGATGATATAAATCCTGCATTACCTTACTGTAATAATAAGGAATATACCATGATTCTCACAGTTTAGGGCCCTTAAGGTAATGCAGGATTTATATCATCAACCGTAGGTTAGGGTGTTCTGGGGTTCTTGACGAGGATTCGGCGCCTTAAACCTCCTTATTGAGTTTGGGCCTATAGGTTTAAGGTTTCAACCCGGGCCCTAGACCCTACACCCTAAAATCCCTAAAATCTGTACCCTACACCCTAAACCTTTCCACGAAGTCGACCGTTTAGCTTTCCCTAAGGGTCCATGTACTCATATAGTATATACATTGGCCTTAATGTAGTCCCTATAGGTACTTTGGGGCCCATGTATCTCTATATGGGTACATGGACCCTCAGGGTTTCCGCAGTACGAAATGGGGGTTTCCGAAAACAGGAGACCCTAATATAGTACCCTCAAAAGTAGGATCCTTATTTTAAGGGCCCCAAAATAAGGACCCTTAATTTTCGGAAACTCCCAAACCCTAAACCCTAAACCCTAAACCCCAAACCCTAAACCCTAAACCCTAATCGAGCCACAGACAGGGCTCCCTCAACCCTAAAGGGAACTCCAGAAAGTTGGAATATGGATTAATGGTAGGATCCCCTATAATTTACCTTAAAGGGGTTACGATAATGATATTCCAACTTTCTGGCGTCTACTGTAAACCCTGCCATGCGGTGCAGGCCAGGGCTTCGAGGCATGCAAGCGGGATTTCAGAAGCCTGGAACGAACCCGGGAAGCCGGACCTACAACTACGGTTGATGTTATAAATCCCGCATTACCTTGAGGACCCATAAACTATGGGAATTATGGTATATTCCCTATTATATGGGTAATGCAGGATTTATATCATCAACCGTAGGGCCTCGGGGTTAGCCCGATTTACAGGGCCCACTGTTTTAGCATGTGTCGACTACTGCTCCGGGTTTTAGAACCCAAAGGGTTCTATGTACTGTTATGGGGAATACTTCCGTAGTAATTACTTATATAGAAACCCTACATTCTACTATATCGGTACTGCTCATCCGGGGTTGCCAACATTGCCAACGCAGAGTGATCCGTCACAAGCTGAGGTCGTTTTCGTCTTGCTGGTGTCACCCGGCAGCATGTCTTTTCTCTGCACCCCTTCAGTGCAAAAGCCTGAAGCCCTGAAGCCCTAAGCACTTTATAAACTTCGAACCTCCAGGAGGTCGCACATCTCAGGGTTGCAGGGTTAGAGCTTCCTCGGAGA
Organism: Symbiodinium sp. CCMP2592; assembly: GCA_905221615.1. Taxonomy (NCBI): domain Eukaryota; class Dinophyceae; order Suessiales; family Symbiodiniaceae; genus Symbiodinium; species Symbiodinium sp. CCMP2592. Next base: position 49,866 of record CAJNDT010003347.1, on the reverse strand, counting down.
GAGAGCCGCAACTACAAGCATTTCCAAAGCAATAAATGCGCGCACAAGACAATGATGCGCGTGATCAGACATAGTATCTCGCCGAACATCCAAGTTCCCCTCATCATAACTCTTGTGGTGTATTCTAAAATGACCGAAACTCCAGCGGTGGATCGGTGGGGACGGGGATGACGTGGGCTGGTGCAATCCGCGAAAACAGGCTGAGTCCTACGTACCTTCAAGCTTCCCTCCCTGCGTTCGAGACCTTCGAGCATCCTCCACTACCCAGTGAGCGCAAAACGGTTTAATTAAGGCAAGGAATATACCTTAATTAAGTTCTAATATTAAATCCGCTATCATTGGAGGAAATAAGGAGTATCTAGTGCGGACTCCAGGGTTGATGATTGAGGCTTCTCACTTCGTCACTTGTCTTGTGGTTGTATTGAGCTGAAACTTGAGCTTTCGGGTGCAGGCTCGCAGCTCGCAGGCTGTTATATGGGGTATTGCAGAGAAATGACCTTCACAACCACGGTCTGCGGAGTTGGGCGTGCGGTCGTGCCTTGCATGTCCGGGCCTTGTACAGGGATCCGTGCTTGAAACAAGGAGCTGCTAAATCGCTCCTTCATTGAAGGGTATTGGCCTCTCTGGATCTAGAAGCTCCATCCGAGTAGGACTTCCAAGCTGCGCTCGTCGCCACTCTCCTGGTAGCTCAACCATAGGCCCCATAGTAGTTCCTTTTTGGGATTACCTTATAGAATTCTAGATATGACCCCCAAAAAGCAACTACTATGGGGCCTATGGGTAAGTTCCTCAACAAGAACCCGGAGCGAGGACTGCTGTCGGGACTTCGTTGTGGGATCGCATGTCGCAGCTGATCCAGGACCTGCAAGTGTGCGTAATGTACAGTAGGGGTCTGAGTGAATGGCACTACGAGGCCCTTTTAAATCTTCGTCAAGCATGGGGGTTTCCGAAATTAGGGGTGCGTACCTGATTTTGGGGTCCTTAAGACAAGGATCCTACTGTTCAGCGTACTATAGTATAGCTCCCCTACTTTCGGCAACTCCCATATCATAACTTGCCGCCAAGTCTAGCCACCGGTCGTCGCCCGTCGGGGTGCTTGGAGGATCATGGGACTTAGTAAGGAAGGTTATAAGTACCATCATTGGGGTTATAAGTATGGCGACCCTAATAGTAACCCTAGTTACTAAGTCCCATGATCCTTAAACCCAAACCAACCATAGATCCCTTTAAGGAATCCTTTAAGAAACCCTCTATAAGTTACTAAGTCCCATGATCCTTTAAATAGATCCTAAAACCCCTCTTATAATAGAGCCCCGATAGATCCCTTAAAAGGAGCCCTTTAAGGAACCCTAGTTACTAAGTCCCATGATCCTTCAAATAATGCCCTTCGTATGAGCAGCCGGGGATCTCCCCCACCATGGGTCCTCTCGAGGGCAGCATTTCCGGTATCATAAGGACCCTTAGGGGGGGTAGGAATCTCTGATCTGACCTATGCGCATGCAGCAACACCTCCACCAACCCAAAGTGTCCAAGCAATAGTACAGTATACAGTTACTTTGGGGGCCCAAATACCTACTCTTAGGACCTATAATAAGGACTTTATAAGGCTTATCTAAGGAAGTACGGTCCCCTACCCCCCTCCCCCTACCCTCCCCAAGGGTCCTTATGACGCCAGCGTTGTCAGTTGCATCATTGCGGTGCTGCGCCGTAAAACCCCACCAAAGCCTAAACCCTAGCCTTACGGTTCTGAATCTATGAGCAGTGTCGAAACCAACCACCGCTGTCGTCATGCCACCAATATCATCTGCATCGCCATTACCGACAACACGACATACCTCCCGCCACAAACACCGTCACCATTATTCGTGTAGGGTGATGTCTGCAATGGCGACACTAATATAGATATCATGCGACATGTCACCCAAGTTCATCCATGTCATCAGAACCCTACGGACGTTTTCTCACTGCTGGCGTCGACACTGCCAACGGCCACTCACTTCTACCTGAACTACGTCCCAGTTCAGCTCCTCGGCTTCCAAGTTGCTGAGAGAATCAGCTGTCCCTCCTTGAGGGCCATCATGCAATTTTCGAGATAATTTCTTTTGTTTCACAGGAGGTCTCTCATTGAGTACAGGAAACCTCAAAACCCTTCGAGCCCTCAAAACCCTAAACAAGAATTCTCTCATTGAAGACCGGAACCCACCTCAAAGTTCAGGCTGCATTCGAAGAGTTTGCCCCGGAAGCTCAGGTGGGGCACGCACCTCATGAACATGATGCGCTACTGGGCTTTGGAGTACCTTATTTTATTACGTTTTTCTTAAAGGAACCATTATGAAATAAGAAGTTCATACTTTTTGGGAGCACCATACTTTATTACGTTTTTTCTTAGAGGAACCATTATGAAATCAGAAGTTTATACTTTTTTATCCCAGGTTACTTAAAGCCCAGGCTATGTGCCCCTGGCGAAGTATCTCGGCTACCGAAAGGCCGGAGCAGGGTTCGGCACTGCCAGCATCTTAGGGTTCAGGGTTTAGGGCTTAGCCTTGGCAGAGGGTTGGAGTGATTGAGCTTGCAACACCTGGCATGCTTTCCATCAGAATGTGTGCAGCCGTATTGTCGGTTCCTCCCCGGATCAGGATAACTATAGCTATCGGGCCTTATAGCCCCATTTTTGCTACCCATGAACCTCCGAATAAAGATTATTCCCAGAGGGTCCAAGTACTCCCTATTATCGGACTTTAGGGCCTTTTTAGGTATCAAAAACCATAAATAAGGACTACTTGGACCCTTAGGGATTGAGGCCTCTGCATGACATGCGTCCGCAGTAGCTCCCCCGGCCAGGTGTGCTCTGACGACAAGGCGCGAGAAAGAGCAGAGCCAGAAGATCAAGACTACTACGGTCCCTCATCTTCAGGGTGCGGGCTTGGGGGGTTTTTGTTTTCGGATTTCCGGGTGTTTGTAAATGACATGAGGGTTTCGGTGGTTTAAGGTCTAGGGACTACTGCGGTCCCTCATCTTCAGGGTGCCGGCTTAAGGGTTTAGGTCAAGATCCCTGGGCCTATACTATAACCCCAAAACAGTAGGATTCATATAAAGATCCCTTAATAAAGGCCCGAGGTTTCTTAATCAGGTTCCTACATTACGGGGGCTTAACTGGGTTGTGCTTTGGGACAATGTTTAATACCCCTTATTTCCTTATAAAGGGAACCTATTCATAAATAATTTTCAAAGGGCTTAAAGCACAAACCAGTTAAGGCTTTAGGTTTTCCGGTTTGGGGTGTTTGTAACTCCAAGGGTAAAAGGAGGGACCCTTAATAAGAACCCCTAGGTATATACCCTTAATACAGCTATTATATACCCATTATATAGCCCATTATATGGGGCTTTTCGGACCAGAGTCTGTTAACGTCTTTCATCTTCAGGGGTCAGGCCTGGGGGTTTTATGTTTTCGGATTTTCGGGTGTTTGTAAGGGCTCCGGTGGTTTAAGGCTGAGGGACTACTATGGTCCCTCATCTTTGTGTACGTTTAGGGTTTAGGGTTAAGGTATTCGAGTTTGGGGTGTTTGTAACTGAAGGGCTTCGGAATTTGGGGTTCAGCGCAAGAGTCTGCTATGGTCTCTCATCTTCCTTTGTATATAAGGGCTTTGCGGGTTCTGGGCTTCGGGACTACTATGGTACCACATCTTTGTTTGTAAGGGTTGAGCGAGGTTGGGGTTTAGGGTCAAGTATCGTGCCTCCGCTTCACGTGTAATGGGCCTTATATAGGTTTAGGACCTACTATGATTCCTTACCTTTCTGTGTATGTGTTTTTTTGGCGGTTTTTGGTGTTCTTTTATAGTTCTTCAGAGTAGAAGGGTTTTGTTGCTGTACGGTTCCCTCAGCTTCATTTAATGGCCGGATGACTGTGAGGAACCTGCTTGGGAAGGTTTGCGCGGTCCGTGTGCGTTCTCAGAAATCACAAGTTTGAGGGCAACGACAGTTTTAGGAACTTGTAAGTGTAGGGGGTTCAAGAGCCTTGTGGGAGGTTGACACGGCTATTGTAAGCATTTTGCGAGTATTGCAAGGATTCTGTTTGGTGATTGCTTGTGCCGACAAGGAATAGAATGTATATTGGGGTTCCCATCACAAGCCAGTGTTTGGGGGCTCAGTTACGTTTGCACTCTTAACTTACTCTGTGAAGTCTCCAAATGCGGTGAGTTTTGCTAGCCTCGCCTCGGAAGCAAGAACCCTACCTGAGGCCCGAAGAACCTACCTCTTTAACTTAGGGCTCCATATTGGTTTAGGGTTCAGGGTTTAGGGATTAGGGGTTTAGGGTTTAGGGTCTCAACTCCAGAAAAAAGGTAGGTCATGTGGGGTTCTTCGTAAACCCTAATCCCACGTGAGTCCATCCCAGGCATGGGCTCACGAAGTGCCCGTCACACCCTGATTGCTGTGACCGGCCTGGTGTTCTGCCCCTCGGAATCGGACTCCAAACCCGACACCCCACATCCTTTAGGGTTCAGGGTTTAGGGTTGAGGGTTTAGGGCTTAGAGTAACTTGGGGTTCAGGGTTGAGGGTTTAGGGCTTAGAGTAACTTGGAGGTTTGTAGCGCTTACAAGCGGGGTTACAAGTACAGTAGGATAACTGGAGAAGAAGCACAAAATAGGGGACTTATGACCCTACTTACAACTAGCTGCGGTTTGCCAAAGCTGTGGTGTACGGTCTTGGGTTTGGGCTGTGAATGTCTGCATGTTTCGGGAACATAGTACATGTGTGACCGCCATAAGGCAACCATTTAAGGCTTAAGGCCTTGAGGGGTTGGTATCAGACCGGAATAGTTGCACTTCGGAAGCGTTTGTATCAAACTCCGAGTGCCCCTTGCACCGCTGTAGTTCACCTGCAGGTAGGTCAGTACCTTGGACACCCTCTATGCTTCCCTGTTGCCATGATCCTCACTTGGAGGTTCCTGGGTAGTTTTAAATGGAGGTTCTCTGTTCTAAAACATGGTTGACTAGCTATCATACCGTTGGTGATATAAATCCTGCATTACCTTAAGGACCCTAAACTATGGGAATTATGGCACATTCCTTATTATGGGTGTTGCAGGATTTATATCATCAACCGTACTTATAGCCCTGCTTACGCATAAGCTACCCATGAACCTGCGAACAGACACCTCTCGCCTTTCTCCCCGAAAGCCGGGAACAGAATAGCGTAGTTTAGGGGTCAATGCCGCTCCTGGCATGAAATCGCATATCCAGACCCACGGTACAAGCAGTACTGCAGTCTTCACGGTACAAGCAGTACTGCAGTCTTGGTAGTGATCATGGTGCTGGTGCCGCCGGTTGGTCGTTTCCGTGGTCGTAGCAGTATTGGTGGAAGTGGTATGCTACGCGTCCTGTGCCAGTACTAGTGCGACTCAGCTAGTGCTATATACTACTTGCGACGATGGGTAATACATCCTGCATTACCTTCAGGACCCTAAACTATGGGAATTATGGCACATTCCTTATTATGGGTAATGCAGGAACCCTGATGCATCTCGTTACGCTGGAACTTCAGTTGAAAGTGGAAATTCCGAGTTGGGGTCCGATTACTAGGACCCAGAGTAGGCCCTTATTCCCTTTTTAAGGGTTTAGGTTCCCTTATAAACCCCTTTAGACCAAAAAGGGCACCCTTTTTCTTCCTAGGTTACTCTTGGGTCTAGAATAAGAATGCTCATACTGCATAGCTTACCCATAGGCCCCAAAGTAGTTCGTTTTTGGGATTACCTAATAGGATTCTATATATGAACCCCAAAAAGGAACTACTTTGGGGCCTTAGGGTATGGATTATCAGGAGCGGTTTAATATGTGCTGAAGGGAATCAACTAAATGTTAGTCTCAACGCACAGACCGGTGCCGAGTTGATTACGCATCTACAGCATCGCAAGCAAGGCACTCTGTCGCCTCTGATCACCATCCTGTGCCTGTTCAATGGTCTCCTGGCTTGAGCATGTTATTTAGCATGATGTGCATCGTGCGTGAATTTTGTTGTCGAGCGCGACATCCAACAACCTGCGAACCAATCCGAACTTCTAAAACCTACGCCCTAAATCTGTCAGCATTCCCAAATCCAAATCGCTTTCTTTTTCCCCTGAACCGAAGCAAAGAACCGATCTGAGGATTCCTGCGCAGCCCTCAGCCGACCTTTCCAGAATGTTTGGGTGGTTGATGGTGGTTGCTTAAGTCAGGAAAACTCTCGAGGTTTTAGGGGTGTTCGGTTCAGGTTCAGGGTTCAAGGTTTAGGGTATACGGACGCTTGTGTTACCCTGGATTTGGGAGTGTTGGAGCACGCAACGGCAAGTGGGAGGTGTGATGAGGCATTTCTCTGAATTAAGAGCTCATTCTCTGGGTCGTTCGACGAGAGTGGCGTAGTCTTGCGCTGGTCCAAGCATACTTGGCTTTTTGGCACCGACGTCTTGACAGGTGCGATGTCTTGTCGGGTTCCTGTAATTCTTCAGGGTTCAGGGTTAGGTGCAGAGGCTGCCAGTTTAACTGCAGAACCCCATGCATGCTCAGGTGTCGATACGTCTATGCCTACCTTTGCGTCACCGGTCTCAAACGTGGGATTGTTTTGGTCGCGTGTACGCTTAGAGTTCAGAAGGTCAGTTGAAGCCAGGATTCCGGAAGCGATGGTTCAAATACCGTGCAAGCTCAAGCCGTGCTGGGTCTTGATGCAACTGTCATCCCCTTGCCATAGAATTTGGCTGCTTCGTGAAGACCTCAAGTATGCGTCCGCTGTACGATCTCAGGTCTACGCAGAGACGAAGAAGGCGGATTTCGGAGATTCATAGGGTTCTGATTCGAGAAGGGTTTGTGTAGAGGCTTATAGGGTTGTCGAGAGTTCATGGGTGCCATATATTTGAGCTTTGAGTAACTTGTGCTAATCGCCCCCCCCCCCTTGCAGCTGTAGTCCATATGTGTGTATACATATGTAGATATGCATGTATGTGGGGCAGAAAGATAGCACCAACAGCTGCGCCCCTCCCCATCCAAAAACGTAGCAATATTATTTTCAGGGCTAATAGTAACGATCGTAATAATAGTCATGATAACACTAAGGTTGACCATTATGTGTATCAGTACAGATGCCATGATGGATCAAAGAACTACGGAAGATGTGCATGTATGTCTTTCTCTGTCTCTCTCTCTCTCTCTCTCTCTCTCTCTATATATATATATAGGTACATACCTATCTATGTACATGCATACATACATCCATGCAACATAAAACGGTATCCTCGAGGCGGACCTGGGTGGCGTCTTCTGGAGCACAAAAATGAGACATGTTCAGCAGGGCCTGCCGGGGCCTTAAAGATTCCGGCTTGAGGGTGCTTAGGGTTTAGACTCTAACTAGAGGTGTTGTATTAATTTGAAGATTGGGGTTCGGAGTATGGGCGGTGTTTAGGGTTTAGTTTAGAGTCTACCCAAAGGCCCCAAAGTAGTTCCTTTTTGGGGGTTGCTGTATAGAATTCTATAAGGTATTCCCAAGAAGGAACTACTATGGGGCCTATGGGTAGAGGTGTTGTATTAAAGGGCACTCCAGAAAGTTGGAATATGCTTTCATGGTAGGATACCCTATAATTTGCCATAAAGGGTGTAGGATAATCATATTCCAACTTTCTGGCTTTTACCTTAATCTAAAACTTGGGGTTGGGAGTATATATGGGTCTTGGGGTTGCCGGGTTTGGGACATGCGTTTTGCGGTTGGCGGATTTCCTATTCGCGGTTAGCATCAAGGTTAGGGTTTAGGGAGCGTGTTTCATGATTCGTGTTTCATGATTCAGGGGTTTGGTGTTGCATAAGCCATTCAACACCCTGAACCCTAAAGCCCAACGGCCTACAACAGCAAGCAGGCTTTCAACATTGGTTACCTGCAGCCTTAGGCTTAGCTCCGAGACTAAGATATTGCAAGTGGTGAGGCTTCCGGGTGTGTTCGGCTGATGTTGCCGTGGCGGAGGATAGTTCACCAGAGAGCCCAAGAGCCCTGGATTAAGGAAGATACCTTAAATTATTGGGCTCTCTGGGCCTTTCTTGCTCCTATACACGGGTTTAGCGCATATGAGAAACCAGAACTGCAAGACTGCAAGCAGTGTTTTGGCGTCCGTCTCGTTCCTCGACCCCAACCCTCAAGCACGTGCGGTGCAGACGGTTGTCGGAAGTACAAGTAACAAGAAGGGCATGTGATACAAGTTGCCGCAGACTGTGCCCGTATCACCCTGCCCGATAAGTCCCTGCTACCATCCCGGTAGCAGTTTGATGTTTGAGGCAACGGACGAGTTTCGCTTTTGGGTGAAGGCCCTCGTTCCAAGTATCCAAGACCCTGAACCCTGCCATTTTTTCGGTATAAACCCAACGCCCCTAAAGCCCTAAACCCCTAAGCCTAAACCAGATCAACCCGACACCCCGAAACCCCCAGGAATATACCCCCAAACCCCTAAAATCCTGAAACTTTTCGAATCCTGAACCCTCCATGTGCTTCAGTCCCTAAAGCAACACCCCAAGCCCTACGCCCCCTAAATCCGACCTTCAAGGTATAGGGTTGCAGAGTTTAAGTTAAAGGGTTTTGGGAGCCTAAACCCTGTTTAGGGTTTAGGGTTTAGGGTTTAGGGCTATACCCCTACCCTGTACCCTAATTTGGGTACAGAGTCTCGGGCCAATAGACCGAGAATCCCAAGCTTTATCATTTCTCAAAGGGGAAAAGGAGAGACCCTTAATGGGGACCCCTACCCTATAATGGGCTATATAAGGGGTATATAACAGCTATATTAAGGGTCTATACCTAGGGGTCCTTATTAAGGGTCCCTCCTTTTACCCTTGGAATTTCCTCAAACATACCCAGAACCGGAGCCCCGGCTTCGAAGAGGTCCGACAGCAGTGTAATCAAGCTCTGTAGCAGGCCTTGTAGATGCCCTTATACTCGTTACCGTTTGGGATAGTTGTTGTTGTCCTTTATTGGTTGAGTTTAGAACCCAACCCATTCATAATTGTGCTTATTTGAGGGTACACGGAGGGTCCTGGTAAGACGGCTCATCTACATAAAGTTGGAAAAATTATAGGGGATCCTACCGTTAATCCATGTTCCAACTTTCTGGAGTTCCCTTTAAGAAGGCTGATCTACATCGTCCTGATGACGGGCGTCCTGCTGCAGCGTGGTTCTAGTATCGGCCCGGGAGTCATTGCCGCAACTTGACTTCTGTTTAGGGTTTTGGGTTTAGGGGCCCCCACCCTGTAATAGAAACTATAAGGATTATATTAGTGCCCTATCATATTCCTATTCTACCACTATTACAGGGTGGGGGCCCCTTGTAAACTGTTCGTGATTAAGAATTGCGGTTTTGTGTTTGGGGTTTTGGGTGGGTTAGGAATGAAATGGAAGCAGGGTTGATAAGAGTTTAGGTTTAGTTTAGACCATAAACCCTTTATATAACCCGTATAGATCCCTTTAAGGAGCCCTTATAGATCCCTTTCAAGGTACCCCTTATTTTATTTAGGAGTCCAGTTGTCGGAGTCGGAGTTCTGCTGTGGCGGCTCAGGGTTGGGTCGGTTGCTTTCGCACGGGGGAGGTGTGCCTGAAGCCCAAGGACTCAACCTAGACCCCCCCAACTACCCTCTAAACATTAAGGGCCATTAGGGCTCCCATTAAAGGGCCATTGGGGGGGGGTCCAGGAAGGACGAACTGTTTAGAACTCTTTTCTATGAGCTCGTGAACTGCAGAAGATGCCTGCTGCTTACTTGTACAGTAAAGGTTTATTCGTGCAATAAAAGTTCCACTGTACACGACAGTTCTGGTCATAACTCACGCAATGCGAGCAAGCTTGCCATGGAGATGTGGCTATCTGATGAAGGAGCCTGGCTTATGATAAGCTCTGCTAGTTGACTCTAACTGTCGCCGCTTACTTCCCAAGCACCATACCCCAAGCCCCACACGCCTTCACTATGCAGAATAAACCTTTAAGAAACGGCTCATAACAAGGGAAAGTGTAAAGTCCTAGACAGCTTAGCGATGAACCCCTTCAGGCAAGCAGCTCAGCTGTGTGGCTCTGGAGCTATCGGCGCTTCAACCATCGATTCCATCTGGACAACTTGCCCCTGAAGGACATGAAGGTGACTCGGGTTCAGTACTTTAGTCCAATCCCCTTAGTCCAGTCCCCTTACAGCCCAATATTTTGCCGAGCGAGGTGTTTTGAAGAAGAACAACACATGTAATATAGGGGCCCAAATAATTGCCAAGACTACTTTAGGAGTTCCTCATTATGAATTTAGCATAATGGGCCCCAAAACCCTATTCTAATTATTAAGGCTCCTGTAGTATAGTATGCTTACAGATCCCTTATAGAACCAGGACCCCGTTAAACGAACCCTATTCTAATTCTTAAGGCCCCCGCAGCACGCCAAACCCCAACTTCGACCCTTGCGCAAGACAGTGCAGTTCAGTGCGGGCTTATAGAGGGGTCATGCAAATGGCGCATTTAGACATAGTTGAATCGAGCTATGTCGTCGTCGTTCCTTCTCAGGATCCATCGTCTTCCAGGTAGTCCTAAATCCTAAACCCCAAAACCCTAAACCCTAAACCCTAGTTGCCTGTCTGGCTCGTTCGTGTTTCTGGCTGTTTCCTGCATTTCAGCGAAATCCTGGGCCCGAGGCCTATCGTACAAATCCCTCAGCCCTAAGACTTCAGCCTTAGTACCTTTGTTCTTGGTTACCGTAGTTTCTGGTTAACTACAGTATCCTCAACAGGTATCGAAACAAGTACAAACTTCCGGGGCAAAATTAGGCAGAGTCTTAAGCTCGAAAACGCTCCTATATAGTAGCTTCAGGGCCTATGTATAGAACTGCATAGGTACACAGACCCCTGTTTGCAAAGTTGCCCAAAACCCCGAAGCCCGATACTCCGAAGTCCTGCACCCTACTTCCTAAGCCCTATTTGGAGGTGCAAGGGTGCTTATATGTGGAGGTGTAAGTAGGATAACTCTATAGCCCTAAATCCTAAACCCCAAACTTGACATCAAAAACCCAATAGAACCCTTGGAACCATACCTCTAACCCCGCTTATAGCTACCCATGAGCCTCCAAGAAAGGCCCCGGACTGGGAATGAGCAGACCTCCTAAGTTCTCAGGCGCCTCAAAACATGATGTGCAAAGCGCTCTGCCCCAACAGGGGCCGAAGGGTTTTGTCTTTTGGGTTCAAGAGGGCTTGTGGGGTTTCGTGTCTCAGGGTTTATAGGTTCTAGAGACTTATAGGGGAAAGAGTCTTAGGGTTCAGTACAGCAATGATGCAGGGGGGCGTTTGCTTCCAAGAGATTGTATGTGTGTGTGCGTGTGTGTGTGTGTGTGTGTGTCTGTGTGTGTGTGTGTGTGTGTGTGTGTGTCTGTGTGTGTGTGTGTCTGTGTGTGCTGGCTGCTGCCAAGGGCCGCACAGAGAATCAACTGAACCGGCTCTGATCGCGTGTTACAGATCGCAGGTGGCACGGGCGGCGGTCAAGCGTGAGGCCTCCACGGCAACCTACACCCAACCAGCCGCTTCGGATGGTTTATGTTCTTTCCACGCAGGTGTTTGGCTGTTTGGTTTCGACGACATATCGGGGTTATGGTGGGTTGTTGGGTGAGTGTATGTAGGGCTCCTTTCGTGAAACTGTTAGTTCACGTGAGTGCACGGTTAAGGTTGTTCGTGGCTACATTCTCTCGATGAGCATGTCGGTTGGTTCTTGCAGGTGGAGTGAGGACACATCAGCATTTTGAAGGGTTTCCCGATTGTTGTTCTTTCCCTCCCTTATTGAGCGCAGCCAGTTTAAACCATGCATTTGTGCTGGGCTAAGCGGCGTATTATGCTCCCGGACCCTAAACCCTAACAAGCCAGAACCCTCGAAGCACGGCCCAATTTCTGGGATTCGTGTCGTTAAGCCTGTAAGAGCCGAGTTGGGGGTCTGCTATGTGGGTGGTTGTCAAAATTATGGTCCCTTTTTGGGTACCCTAAATATTAGGTGCCGTATTATAATAAGGACCCAGCAGGGACCGTAATATTGACAACCACCCATGTGGAGCATTCTCCGAGGCTTTTCAGAGACAGCTGGGAATTCCGGCATGCGAGAATAGGATGCTTACGTGGAGGATCAGGGGACTTAGTAAGTAAGGTTATAAGTACCCTAGTTGGGGTTATAAGTGGTCATAGGTATCATTACCCTAATAATAACCCTAGTTACTAAGTCCCATGATCCTTTAAGTACTATGAAGGACTAAGGAGACTCGATGTCATATAGACCTGAATAGAGGACCCTTAGTATGAAGAAAACCCATGGCTGAACCGGAACACCAGAGACCACCATGATATACCCGGTTCAGGGCATGGGATTTAGGGTTTAGGCCTTCATGATTATACTTGTTCGGTTCTTGCAGTGGATACCACATCCATAAAGGCTTCAAATCCATCCGCTTTAGAAGAGGCCAATATCATGATGGGTTGTCCACAACTCTTAGCCCTGAACTTGAGGCTCGGGTCACTTGGGCTTGGATTTCGTTGTCCACAGGTACTACAAAGGTATGCCTAGACCTACGAGACATGTTCTCTACTCCAGTAGTTCAGGTGGGAGGTGCTTCGGTTGATGATATAAATCCTGCATGACCCATGAGAAGGAATATACCATAAATCCCATAGCTTAGGGTCCTTAAGGTAATGCAGGATTTATACCATCAACAGTTAGAGTTTGGGGTTACAAGGTTTTGGCGTCGAAATCTTTTGTCGCTGAGGTGAAATGACGACCCTTTCTCTGAATACCCCAAACCCTACCCCGAGGCCCCAAAGTAGTTCCTTTTTGGGGTTCATATATAGATCTTATAGGGTAACTCCAAAAAGCAACTAGTTTGGGGCCTATGGGTAAACCCACATGATTTCCACAATATTGAGTTTTCTAACCATGCTATAGGCTCAGGGTATGAGTCCTTCGAACGTAAGGGGCAGGGTCCCCACTCCAACGTCCTGCACCCCCAGGCCCAGAGCCCTAAACCCTACTCCCTAAAGCCCTAAATCTGGGAGTCCTTAACCCTACCCAAAGGCCCCAAAGTAGTTCCTTTTTAACCTTTGGGGTTCATGTATAGAATTCTATAAGGTAATCCCAAAAAGGAACTACTATGGGGCCTATGGGTAAGCCGATGAAATCCTACAGTCCGAAGCCTCACCACCCAAACCCGATGAGCCCGACAATCTTCCCATGGCGGTCCACTGAGGAGCCGAATTCGGCAACCTTTAACCTTTTGGGGGTTAGGGGTTTAGGGGTTTAGGGCTTTTGGGGGTTTAGGGTTTAGGGCTTTTGGGGGTTTAGGGTTTAGGGTGTTTATATAACCTTACCATAATTGAAAAGGCTATACTTTGCTGGACTAGGGTACTCAGCCCCTGAGCCACCAAGGAGCTGGTGATCCACACGAAAACGCCGAAGAACTCGCCCAAGCACTCCGCGAAATGAGCTCGAGGGCATGGTTTGGGTGATCCACAGACTGTTGTCTGACCCCGAAACCCTAAACCCCTAGACTCCTGAACCCCAAACTCCAAGCGCTTATATAGCCCTACTCTACACTCCAGGCCAGACCCTGAAAGGCCTAATTAATGTAGATTCCTTAACTATGTCTTGTGCTCCTTAGGTTCGGGTGTCAATGATTTTGCGTTTCGGACGAAGAGTTGGTCTAGGACCCAGAGTCGGCCCTTATTCCGTTTTTCTAGGGTTCAAGTTCCCTTACAAGCCCCTCTAAACCTTAAAAAGGCACCCTTTTTATTCCTAGATTACCGTTAGGTCTAGTGGCTCTACGAAAGGATGCCTCAATAAGACTTGAGAGTAATGTAGTGGATTCTTGGCAGTACGTATGTAGGCATTTGTGTAGTGCGATTCCGCAGGGTTGCCGCTTACATGTCAAGCACAAAACCCCGCAAGCCACAGACCCTGCATTCCAGCTCCTCCTTAGAAACCCTACTAGAGCTTACGGAGGTGGCTGAAATCAGGCAGTCTGCTTTGAGCCCACGGCCGTTCACTTGATGGGACACGGGGGTTGAAGCATAGCGCCGGCACGCATTTTCCGACATGGTTTGTGTCCGAGGACAAGAAGACTGCACCGCTGCATTGAATGAGAAAATGTTGCCGGTGCTGACAATGTTCAAACTCGCAAACTTGTGACCCGCCCCCGACGACCATTCAGGAAAGAGTGTTTACCTGTACCAGAGATACACAGAAATACCCCCACTCGTCCTGATCAACTAGTGACACTCAAATCACGAAGCCCGCACGGTCGCCCTCCAATCTCCAGATCCCGCATGTTACGGACGCCCAAGCGCCGTCAGAATTAGTCAGATGGGTTCAGGCATTATGGTAAGAGAGCGGTAGTATGCAGGTCTGAGTGGTTACTTGTAGTAGTTAGTACCTCTTTCCTTCGCTGTAGGTGTACGTCTGCAAAGTTCCACCCCTAAATATTTCGGAAGTCGGAATCTCTGCTGGAAGGAGCTCTTTACTTTAGTAGCTGTGCAGGTAACCTTTAGCCATTTGGGGTTTCTAATGAACCTACCGTAATTGGAAGGGTTAACGTTTTTGGGCCAGGGTACTAGGCCCCTAAGTTAAATACAGAGCTTGGGATGTAGGACTTTGAGGCATCGAGATGACGCGTCCTCAGCCCCTGTTGTTCCCCGGGCTACAGGTGTTTAGGTGTTAGGGTTCGGGTGTCATGGTTCAGGCTCATAGTTCTTGGATTTTAAGGTTTCGGGTTTAGAGGGTGTTGAGGCTGTAGGGATGTTTCCTGCTTACGGTTTACAGGGTCTGTACGAGGGCTCTGCTCCAAGATACGCTAATGTCTAGGGCTGTTGGCTTGTTATGCCGGACAAGTCTTGAAGCACTATTGTAAACCCAAGTAAGTTGGAAACCGGATTAAGGACAGTTCGTGCTAGGATTCCTTGTACATGATGCTTAAGGATTGAGGCTATTGGGTTTCCAACTTTTAGACTTCTACTGCATATTCAGACACCGGCCAGGCCCTCAACAGCGTAAGCAGTAAACGCTGAACCCTCACTGCCCTTCAAAGGAATCACGCATAGGAGCTGTTATGATATCTTCATAGGAACCTCAAAAAAGAACCCTTGCAAGGAAACCGCAAAACATCCCCTAAAGATCCCTCAAAAGGAGCCCTCAGAGGTCCTCTTAACCCTGACCCCCGGGAGGATCCAAAAAGTAGATCCCTTAATGGGGGTTCCTATAAAGTACCCTTAGTAGTATAGGGCCCCAAATCATCAACACCGATCCTCCTCAACTCATGTTCCAACTTTCTGGCCTCTATGGGTCCTTTCAGGTCCAAAGGGTTCCTCTTAAGGCATCAATTTGGGGCTTTTTTTTAAGAACCCTAAACCCTAAACCCGTTTTAAGGGTTCCTTTAAAGGGAATCCTTCTGGGACAGGCTTACCATGACAAGACGGAGCAAGCTCTGCGTAACTTCGCTCAAGCGGTTACCAAGAAGGCCTTCGGGTTGCAACTGCATAGGGGTTTATAGGGTTAAGGGTTTAGGGTTTATAGGTTCGAACTTTATTGTTTAGGGTTTAGGGGTTTTGGGGTTTGGGATTTAGGAAGTAGTTTAGGGTTTAGGATCTAGAAAGTAGATCCCCTAATTTGGGGTCCTATACTACTATATAAGGGTACTTTATAGGAACCCCCATTAAGGGATCTACTTTTTGGATCCTCCCGGGGGTCTGGGTAGGGGTTCCTCTTAAAGGGTTCTTTAACGGGGCCTATAAGGCATCTAAAAAAATACAGGGACCTTAATTAAAGGCTTCCTTTAAAGGGGTCGGGATCTACAAGGGTACTAAGATATAGGGACCTTAATTAAAGGGTTCTTTAAAGGGGTCTATAAGGGATCTATAAGGGTATTAAAATACAGGGTTTCTTTAAAGGGTGCTTTTTAAAGGGGTCTATAAGGGATCTACAAGGGTACTAAGATTTGGGGACCTTATAATTAGAATAGAGGGCCTACGGTCGTGTTTTCGACGCTTCGGGGGTTTAGGGATTCAGGGTTTAGGATTCAAGTTTTCGGAGTTTCGGGCCTAGGGCCTAGGGGTTCGGGGGTTTAGGGTTTAGGGTTTAGGGTTTTAGGGTTTAGGGTTTAGGGTTTATGGTGTCGTCATCGGGAATCTGTAGGGTTTAGATTTCATGCTGCTGTGAACGTGCGAGAGCTGTTTAGCGTTTCCGGGCTGTATGGTTTGTGCTATTACACAGGAGAGGATTTCGTTGCGGGTTGCACCTTAAACACGATAAGTAGCTGTTGCTCAGGCTTGTGCATTGGCCAAGTCTGACCTGGCCATGTGAGACAGCTAATGTCATGTACGGGTTTAGGGGAGACAAGGCTAAGCGCCCTGCGCCGTTTATCCTACCGCCGCAAACCCTGCACCCTATAGTTACCATGTCTTTTGATCCTGAACAGTGACAGTAGTATGG
This sequence comes from Symbiodinium sp. CCMP2592, assembly GCA_905221615.1. Classification (NCBI taxonomy): domain Eukaryota; class Dinophyceae; order Suessiales; family Symbiodiniaceae; genus Symbiodinium; species Symbiodinium sp. CCMP2592. The sequence continues at coordinate 33,389 of CAJNDT010003347.1, read as the reverse complement.
CAACTAGAGTTGTAAGTGAGCTTTACGAATTTACGGTTCCATGCGTGTACAGAATGTGACGATTATATATGTATATGTACCTACATATGCATGCATGTGTAGTTTGATGCAACATTTAGTGTGCCTATGTCTGTGTGTATGTGTTTATGTATGCATGTATGTATGTCGCCTGTAAAGACTATCTGTGAACACATAAACACATATATGTATATTTATATACACATAAGGACACCTTCAGATGTATGCATGTATACACAGACAAGAACCACTATTTACAAGGCCAGCAATAGCTAGTAGCATCAATAAGAAGGACAAGTTACTATCAGTAGGATTGTTACTATTACTATTGACATTACTGTTTTTTTGTAGTAGTTGTTATTGTCGTTGTTGTAGTAACGGCAATGGCACTCATATCAATGCCATGGCTTTTGACGATAAAAGTAATGATAGGCTTAGTAAACGTGATATCCATACATATATACATACATACATGCAGAAAAGCAGGTCGGAAGGCAGGCAGACAGGCAAGCAGACAGGAAGACAGACGCACATACGCGTTCACAATTACGGGGACTAATACAAATCCGCGCTGTGGAGTTTTCGGGAACAGCCCAAGGGGTTACCCACAAAGCTGTAGCGCAGATTACCAGTATTCCTCGGCTTTCCCAAACTGCGAAATCCTCTTGAGCGTCCTATACCCCAGGGTCCTTACCATGACGGCATGAGCCCCTAAAAACTTAACATAAAGTCCACAACCCATACCAAGTCAACACCAGACCCCTAAACCCGAAACACCTGCTGGCAACACCAACCAATCCCTGTCAGGCCTGGAAAACGGTGGAGGCGCTTGCTGAAAGTTCATGCTTTGGTCGTTCAAATTTCCGACTGCTGGGGAATTTTCTGAACCCTTAACACCGGAGCCTTACACCGTACACCCGAAGTCGTCAGTTTTTTATCGAAGCCTCAATACCAACTGTAAAGCCATGTGACGTCACCTCTGTGTCGCATCCAGGCGGGGAAGCAAATCCCTTTGCCTTCGAAAGACAAGCTGGGCAAGGAGTCCTAGTGCTAAGGGTTTAGGGTTCAGCGCTTTGGGCTTGGGGTGAGTGTAGCACTGGGGCTGGGCTTCGGGAAAAGGAGACTAGACGCATGTTTGTATCAATGAGAGCGAACGTAATCATAGTGCACTCATTGGTACTGTATTTTTTGTCTACAGTCCTATGCTTTCGCGGTAGTTTCTCTTTGTTTCAGAGACTGTCGGCGGACATGTACGCCGAAAGCGGCGCTCATCAGTGCATGTTGCGGCAGTGGCAAAAATAGCAACAATATCAATATCGACTACCCAACAAGCTACTGCAACAATAACAGTACCTAATAGCGAAAGCCAGTGACTAATGGGGTAGCCACTCCCACCATCGACCGACAGACAGCCACCACAACAGCCAGGGCGAGTTGATAGTGAGCAAGTTCTTTCTGGTACGATGTTAGTGTTGACGGGCGTGATGACGATCACGAAGGTGAGGAAGGCGGGGGAAGATTGTTGCTGAAGGTGATTGCGGCGGCGAACACACAGACGCATGGACATACCTGCACAAAGCGCACGAACCAAAGCCATCTGAACTCAATATCCTGAAGCCTGAAAAGCCCCAATCCCTACACCTTAGGGGTGTACCTAAACCCCTAAACCCTACAGTAGAAGCCGAAAAGTTGGAAACCCCATAGCCTCAATCCTTAAGAGCAATGTATAGGGAATCCCAGCACGATTTGGCCCTAATCCGGTTTCCAACTTTCTGGGGTTTTCTGTAAACCCTACGGCCAAGTCCGGATTTCAGTCCCCGGCAAGGAGACGAAGGCGTTCGAGGCGACGGTACGGCCATGGTGGTATTGACCAGGGTTTAAGGTTCTAGGACCCAGAGTAGGCCCTTATTCCCTTTTTGAGGGTTTCGGTTCCCTTATAACCCCCTTTAAACCAAAAAGGGCACCCTTTTTATTCCTAGGTTACTCTTAGGTCTAGGGTTTAAGGGCTTACGGGTTCAAGGGTTCAGGGTTTAAGGCTCAAGGGGTTTAGGGTTTGTTTTTCGGGTTTAAAAGTATAGGGCGTATCTATAGGGTTTAAGTTCAAGGGATCGAGGTTTAGGGTGTTAGAATTTTAGGAGTTGAACGTTTCAGGGCTTAAGGGTTTAGGGATGTTTCGGACTTGATGGTCTAGGGTTTAAGGTTTTTTCGGGCTTGAGGGTTGTGGCTTAAGATCGGGATTCCGAGTGTTGGGCTTCAGGGTTTTGGGCTTGGAGCTAAGGTTTCCAAGATTCGAAGACAAAACGTTCAGAATTGCCTGCAAATTTTACAGTAGACCCCATAAAGTTGGAAACCGGATTAAGGCCAAATAGTGCTTGGATTCCCTATATATTACTCTTAAGGATTGAGGCTATTGGGTTTCCAACTTTTGGGCTTCTACTGTAGATCATACCGCCTTAGATCCTCAATGCGCAATCCCTTTAACAGCCTTGTAAGGAAAGTTCATGGGCCGTCAGAACACCCAATGAAGCCCTACACAATTCTACACTTCTTCAGCAAGAACTAAAAGATCTCTAGCACACCTGAGCCTCGAACCCTTCCATCCCCAAATCCTCATTCTTGAAGCAAGGTTGTTTCTTGAAAAACCTTTCCGAGTTCCAGGAGGCCGCGCCTAAGAAATGGCTGCTCGAAGCGGCCAAAGACATCATGGACGCGGGACTTACAGGCCATCTGCTTTGGGCGGTGGCGGGGGAAGCGGGGGGGGGGGGGGGGGGGGGGGGGGGGGGGGGGGGGGGGGGGGGGGGGGGGGGGGGGTTTGAAGGGGAGGATAGAGTTTCTGCAGGTTGTTCAATAGAGTTTGTAGGGTGTTGATTGGGAGTTCAGGAGATGCTTGACAGGGCATTGCAATGTGTTCTGGCGTTCGATGGCATCTACAGGGTGTGCTCAGAGAGCTCAACTGGATTGAGAAACAACTTAGTTTTACATCAGGAGATGCCTAGAGATTGTTCTCCTTATACTCACCATGGGGAACATGCCTCCTTATACAGAGAGCTTCACCAGCACCGGAGCCTTCCTCACAACTGCTACATTTGCAGCGAAGGAATGTTTAAGACTTTGTTAGGGGACCCTGAGGCGGTCGAGGCGCCGGGGGGGTAGGGCGCCCTGCTACCTGGGATGCCCAGTAGCACCCTTACTCCCTTTTTGTAAAACCCTAAATCTTGGTGATTTCCTGCTTTGTCGCGTAGAGCAGAGAAAGGGCCATTGCACCTTCAAACAAAACCTCCTACACTCTAAACCCTAAACGCTAAACCTTAAAATCCTAAAACCCTAAACTCCTAAAACCCTAAACCCTAAACTCCTAAAATCCTAAACCCTAGACTCCTAAAATCCTAAACCCTAAACTCCTAAAATCCTAAACCCTAAACTCCTAAAATCCTAAACCTGTGACCGAAGCCTAAAGCTCGGTTTCTCGCCGTTCTACGTTGCACAGTCCAGGTTTCTGGCTTCTACTGCAACTCCCAACTCAGAGAGCCCAATATCAGAGTTCTAAAAAACCCTTAATTAAAGAATATATGTAGGGTTCCTTTAAGGGATCTATAGGGTTTAGGGTTTAGGGACTCCAATATCCCTTAATTAAGGAACACTTAGCTTACATCATAATATGATTCCCCTTAGTGTTTAAGGTCGATTCCTGAAGCAAGGGGTATTGGGCTCTCTGGGAAGCTCACAAGGCAAAGCCCTAAACCCTAAACCCCGAACCCTAACACACACTAAGGGACTAACCCTACATCTCCGTAACTCCCGAACCCAGATCCCTCCTTGTAGCAGGAATTTTTGAAGCAACTCTACACCAGTCGGGAACAGGCCTAAAATCCTAACCCACACAAGAAGCTATTGCAGCTTCCCACCGCACCCTAAACCCAAAGAGCAAAAACAACAAAGCGGATGCCCAGGACAGCTCCGAATCTGCAGTGAGCCCGAAAGCCTAAACCCTATCCCACAGGGTCCAAGTACTCCCTATTTTGGTACTTTAGGGCCTTTTCAGGTATCAAAACCTATAAATAAGGACTACTTGGACCCTTAGGGTATTTGGGTGGTTGTCAAAATTATGGTCCCTTTTGGGTCCCTATTAAATACGGCACCTATTATAATACGGCACCTATTATTTAGGGTACCCAAGAAGGGACCATAATTTTGACAACCACTCATGTGAAGGCAACTCGACCTCGGTTGCGCCGCCCAGTGCAAGCAAGGCGGGGCGTGAGGACACCTGAGGGGCTGAGGCTTTAAAGGATGTTTGGGTAGTTAATACAGGGGCCTTAGCAATTTCCAATACTTTTTGGGGGTGTTCCTTGTTGCAACTATGGTACAATATACCCCAAAGGCTAATTCTAATGATTAAGGCCCTTACATTAACCCAAATGATCCTAAGTACCCATGTGGGGAAGCTTACTCAAACCATAGAGGAAAGTTTGCTACAGAAATTCACCTTCCCTAAACCCTAAACCGTTTGGACTAGGAGCCTGTGGTTAAGGGTTTGGGTTCTGTTTTGCTGGGGGGGCGTCGGTTTGTCTTCTGCTTTCGCGCTTGGACGTGACTAGGTAGAGCTTTGGGACATTGCTTGATTTTTTCTTATTGGGCTTAAGAGGATCTTGCCTAATAACATTTTTCAAAGGCTTTAACAGCACCTCCTAGGTGAGGATGGGCAGTCTGAGGTGGAGCCCTAAACATCAAGCCGCCCAAGCAACAATATAAAGGCCAAAGTAGTTCGTAGCATTTTCCCCGCATAGGCCGTATGGCCTATACCTATACTGGGTCGGAAAATCAGGAGTTACATGGCCTTATATTACTTACTGCTTTCGAACATATCCATGATTTTACTCCACGGAACTCACAAGCCCTATTTAGCATTGGCGAGTATTGTCGTCAGATTCGAAATTTTGGGATTACGTATCGGTTCATGAAGCACCAAAGCGCTTGACAAGTATTTTCTACTCGGAACCTCCTGACTTCCTCAAGTCATGAACGCCATGCTTCTCATCTACGGTCGGACCGACCGACAATCGTGTAGCATCATGTGCCTGAAACTCTGTTCGAGTTGTTAATGCACAAATAAGCCCCCTGCATGTTTTTAGCCAGGTTCTAAACCTGTGAGTCAGAGCGGAGCCCTCATTTACCAAGCCCGAACCACGAAAACCCCCAAATCTGAGATTTTCAACCTGGGGCTTAGGGTTTAGGGCTAGGGTGTTTTTTAGACAGACTATTCTGATTATCGCCGCGTGCCTGCGGGCCGGGAAGGGCTCCAGGCCCTAGAAGCCACAGTCGCGTATGCAAGGGTTTAGGGTTTAGGGTATACTAGGCAACTGAGCTTCGAACCAATATATAATTATGCTGGAAACAAAGGATTCCGAGCCCTAACTCAGTGACCCATTGTTTATGCAGCTGGAGCGCTAGGGCTTTGACCCTCATAAACCCCTCTAAACTCTAAACCCCCATACCCTAAACCCCAAACTCTAAACCCCCAATCCCTAAACCCCAAACCCTCAAACCCCTAAACCCCCAAACCCCCAAACCCTAAACCCCTAAACCCAGTTCTTTCGAAGAACAAAAGCAGGGCGGCCAGTCGCTGAAGCGGCCGTTGCAAGCCGACCCGAAGCCGGCAGTGAGCCAGCTGCACTTGCGGGGTTGAAAGTTGAAGGGTTTACCCATAGGATTTATAGTAGTTTCTTTTTTTGGAACTACCTTATAGGATGCTATTTATGAACCCCAGAAAGGAATTACTATGGAGCCTCTAGGTAATCAGGGATTTTTTGGAATTTGGGTGTTTAGGGGTTTGGGGGCTCTAGGGTTTCGCTAGGGGTTTCGGGGGTTCAAGCTTGATTTTTTTTGAGCAGGCTTTTGGGCCCAAGTTTCGGGCTCTTTCGGCTTATTTCCAGGCTTTTTGAGTGTTCACCATGTGGGTTGTCATACGATCTTGGGGTTTAGGGGCCTGGCAGGGTGGAGGTTTGGGGTTTCCAATTTCTCGGTTTCGCTCTGTGCGCTTTTCGTTCGTCGCCAGGGCCTTTGAAGGGTTCAATAAAGAATGATAAAGATTGCTTGTTTTTAGGGCTTTTGGTTTCTGTTTTTTTGAGTAGTTGGTCTTGGCGTGTTGGAGGCTCGTTGTCGGGTTGTCAAGGACGCCATTTTTAAGTGAGGCGCCATATGACAATATGATGGTAATTCAAGGAATGTGTCTTACTACGACTACGGCTGCTACAACGACTTCGACGGCGACGACGATTGTTACTGCTATTGCTACTACGACGGCTACTACTACTACTACGACGACGACGACTACTACTACTACTACCACCACTACTACTGACTACCACTACTCCTGCTACTACTACTACTACTACTACTACTACTACTACTACTACTACTACTACTACTACTACTACTACTACTCGTACTCCTACTCCTACTACTACTACTACTACTGCTGCTACTGCTACTGCTACTGCTACTGCTACTGCTACTGCTACTGCTACTGCTACTGCTACTGCTACTACTACTACTACTACTACTACTACTACTACTACTACTACTACTACTACTACTACTACTACTACTACTATTCCTACTCCTACTCCTACTCCTACTCCTACTCCCTACTCCTACTCCTACTACTACTGCTACTACTACTACTACTACTCCTACTACTACTGCTACTACTACTGCTACTGCTACTGCTACTGCTACTGCTACTGCTACTGCTACTGCTACTGCTACTGCTACTGCTACTGCTCCTTCTGCTGCTGCTGCTGCTGCTACTACTGCTACGCTGCTACTACTGCTACTAAGGCTACGCTGCTACTACTCCTACTACTACTACTACTACTACTACTACTACTACTACTACTACTACTAGACTACGACTACGACGACGACTACTACTACTGGAGAGGCGCGTCGGCGCCAACGAGCGAAAGGAGGTCTCAGAGTGGAGGGTGCCGAGGCGCCACCACATTGCACTGACGGTCGTAGAGTTGCTGTTCCCGATTCTCCAACACTCGAATTACATGTCTTTTGAGTGTGAGTTACTTTTTGGGGTTTCATGGGCTGGCAAAAGGCTGGGTGTGGCAGTAATTATACCTAGACACTCCGATGCATGTTTTTGGTATTCGTTGCGAGTGAACTTCGCAGAGGGGTCCCAAAATACGGGTAGCTCTGACTGTATTGGCTGTCTATGAAATGCTGAGGCACTTCTGGATCCGAAGATATGCAGGAATTCGGGTCCCAGTATGGCTTGTCCTGCACTGCTTACAATCAGTTTGTATAGGGGCCTGAGTAATTAGCAATAGTCCTTATAGTCTCTAGAGTCCCCGAGAACCTTGACTATTCTGATTTTAAAACCCGGCATTAGGGAGCTTATCTTCTAATGCTGCGGGAAGCAGGGAGAACGACACGAACATTGGCTGCTGAAACCCAACGTTTTGTAGAAACTGGCAGGTAGCCAATACATCAAAGATTTGCCTTGCAGTCGTTTACTCTCTGTCTCTCTCTCTCTCTCTCTCTCTGTTTCTCACTCTCTCCCTCTTTCTCTTGTTACTGATGCATTCGTGCGCGTATCATGCATGTATATGTACACATGTAAACAGCACGTATAACCTCGCTAGAGGGCGAGTCCTGAAAGACTCGACAATGACCGCTGACGCAGATTGAAAATAGTCGGATCAGAGTATTTCAGGTTGGGCTTTACCACAACGCCAAAGGACCTTCCTGATGTACCTGCTCACGGACTTATACAAGGCAAACATGATAAGGACACCCAGGCAGGTGGTTATCTATAGGGTTCCGGGACCATGCCACTGGGAAGCTCCTCATGGAGACTTCCTGGATTTTAGGGGTTTAGGGTTTCGGGGTTCGGGTGTTTCAGGGATTTAGGGCTTATGGTGCTCGTCGCAGGCCGCAGTGGACATCGACTGAGTCTGAGATGAGCTCAATGTGTGCTGCCGCCGAAACCGAAGATGTCCATCTAGGGTTTAGGGATTCGGCTTTGGGGGACGGTGCAAGGATCAATACCTGTGTGCCTTAGGGTTTATGGGTGTAGGATCTGGGTTTCAGGTCCGTCACCTTAAGCCTGTGGCGCAAACACTAGAGCCTTAACCCTGTAATCCCAAACACTCTAAACCGGAAAGCCCTAAGCCTCGAACCCTTAAACCCTAAACCCTTAAACTCTAAAGTTCGAACCTATAAACCGTAAACCCTTAAACCCTAAAGTTCGAACCTATAAACCCTAAACCCTATTAAACCCTAAAGTTCGAACCCGGAACTAATTCCTAGAGAAAGTGCAAGGGTAAAAGGAGGGACCCTTAATAAGGACTCCTAGGTATATACCCTTAATATAGCTATTATACCCCAAACCCCCAAACCCCTAAACCCCTAAACCCCAAACCCGAAACTAATTCCTTGAGAAAGTCCAAGGGTAAAAGGAGGGACCCTTAATAAGGACTCCTAGGTATATACCCTTAATATAGCTATTCTACCCCAAACCTTCAAACCCCTAAACCCCAAACCCGAAACTAATTCCTTGAGAAAGTCCAAGGGTAAAAGGAGGGACCCTTAATAAGGACTCCTAGGTATATACCCTTAATATAGCTATTATACCCCAAACCCTCAAACCCCTAAACCCCAAACCCGAAACTAATTCCTTGAGAAAGTCCAAGGGTAAAAGGAGGGACCCTTAATAAGGACTCCTAGGTATATACCCTTAATATAGCTATTATACCCCAAACCCTCAAACCCCTAAACCCCAAACCCGAAACTAATTCCTTGAGAAAGTCCAAGGGTAAAAGGAGGGACCCTTAATTAGGACTCCTAGGTATATACCCTTAATATAGCTATTATACCCCAAACCCCTAAACCCCTAAACCCCAAACCCGAAACTAATTCCTTGAGAAAGGGGCCCCTGTTCTTCGGACGCTCCTCGGGCTCCGGACTCGCAGCGACTGAGGCTCCACTTGGGTGGTTGTGAAAATTTTTTGGGTCCCTAATATAGTGCGGCACCGAATATTTAGGGTGCCCAAAAAGGGATCATAATTTTGTCAACCACCCACTTAGTTACAGGTCATAGGGTTTAGGGGTTTAAGGGTGTAGGGTTTATAGGTTTAGGGTTTAGAGTGTTTGGGATTACGGGGTTAAGGGTCTAGTTCTAGGGTCTATAGGTTCGAACTGTAGGGTTTAAGGGGTTTAGGGGTTAGGGGTTACTTAGGGTATAGAGTTGACTAGGATGATGCCCAGTAGTGCCCCTATTCCCTCTTTGTAGTCCTAGGTTCCCGAAAAAAGTTACACAATACCAAGGTTACCGGGCATCCTAGTTAGTTGAGGGTTATTAGGGTTTGGACTTCATGGTCCAAAGTTCAGGGTCGATTTTGAAGTTGGGCCTTGAGCCTAGTATGGCAAAGAGCATAGACGAGGTAAGAAGTGTACAGCTTGTGTACGCAGCTAAACACCACGCAGGACAGGGTAGACAGGCTGGGTAAAAATCTTGGAGTTACGTCCGAAATCTTCGAAGTCGAAGATTCGGCTTATAACCATGAGCTGCAACCTCGCGTAACGAAGACAGCAATTGGAGGTCCGTGGGTAGTTATACGTAGATTTCTAAGTCCCGTAATAATACTAATGTGGTTTTATCCTACTACCCCCTTCAGAACTACCCATGAACCTCCAAGTACCCCTTAAAGTAACAAGTCCCTGGCTTAAAGCGGAACGTTAAAGTCAGCGGAGGTTGCTCAAGCGCAAAACTAGCCTTGGGCTAAACCCAAATTTGTACGCCCCAGGCCAGATAACAGTTTTTGGACCACATAAACCTGAAACACGAAACCCTAATTAGTCGTCAGTGCACTGTCGCAGCAAAGTCTGGAGCCAGATCTCTGGGAGTTCCGAAGATCAAGATCTCTGTCAGCTCCAGCAGTCCAGTTGCCTGTACAACGGTTCACTATGCTATATATATATATATATATACACATATACATGTCTATACGCATACATACACTGTACGTGCGTGCATGCATGCATGTATGCGTGTGTATAAGTATTCATGCATGCACGCGTACGTGTACGTGCATGTGAATGTGTGTGTGTGTGTGTCTGTATGTAACTAAGTACGTATGTGTGTATGTATGTACGTATGTATGTATGTATGTATGTAGTATGTATGTATGTATGTATGTATGTATGTAAGCATGTCTGGATTTATGTAAGCATGTCTGGATGTATGTATGTTTGTATGTATGTGTATGCATGCATGTATGTGTGTGTATGCATGTATGACATGTATGTGCGTATGTATGTACTATGTACGCTTGTATCAGTATCTGTATGTATGTATGCATGTATGTATGTATTATGTATGTACTCGTGCTCATTCATAGATAACAGCTTATACAGACATACCTACATACACACATACATACATACATACATACACAGATACATACCTTAGGGTCCAAGTTACGTTTACGGTTGTAGGGAGGCAGTAGCAAGATATGTAGGCGACTGGGCTTCTGGGGTAGGGTCGCCGACAGGGAGTGCTACACTGTAACACCCTCGGGTCAGAAGACACGTCCTGGCTTGACTTGACTTCAGGGTACCATAAGTGTTTCGGGATCCTAGGTCTTTAAGGGTCCATGTGCCAGTATGACTATGTATTACTGTTGCCGTAAAGTACCTATATAGGGTCTACTTTAATAGGCCAAGCTACCATGGACCCTTAGGGGACCAATCACTCATGATATTCTTGGATCGAAATGCTGTGTAGAAAAGTGCATCATCAGAGCAATTGAGAGAATATCTGATCAGCATAGTACTCCTCACGGCTATTGCTGCTACTGCGAAGATTCACCTGTCGTTGTCTTCCTCGTGGGAATTTCGTGGTCACCACCATCATAGCAAGCCGCTCAGACTGCTAAACCCTAAATAAACCTTAAACCCTAAACCCTAAAACTGAAGCCCTGGATTAAAGCTGCTGACCCGGGGAACCAGACTCGCATCTGCTTTGGGGAGACGAAACAGGTCGAGTCAGGATTCAGAGTTTGGGGTTTGTGGTAATCCTACATAAATCCTAACCCTAAACTAGGACCCAGAGTAGGCCCTTAGTCCCTTTTTGTTAGGGTTCAGGTTCCCTTATAAGCCCCTTTAAACCCAAAAGGGCACCTTTCTTGTTCCTAGATTACTTTTAGGTCGAGTAAACCGGGTGTAGGGTTCGTGGTTTCGGGTTACCTCGGGTGTAGGGTTGACGGTTTCGGCTCAAAGGTTAAGAAGTTGGGGGTTGCGGGTTTACCCAGAGCCTCCAAAACCCCTTAATTAAGGAATATACCTTAAAGTATAATGGGATCCATAATATGATTTAAGGTATATTCCTTAATTAAGGGGTTTTGGAGGCTCTGGGTAGGGTTTAGGGTCTAGGAGGGCGGATCTTGGGTTTAGGACTCAGAGTTCATGGGTTCAGGGGTAGCGTTCAGAGATGATCTATGCTCAGGGCTTCGGACGTGGGGTTCGTGAGGTTTGGGCTTTCGGGTTGAGGGTTTGGAGTTTAGGGGTTTAGGGGTTTAGGGTTTAGGGTTTCGGGGTTTAGGGGTTTAGGGTTGAGGGTTTGGAGTGTGAAATGTTTTGGATTTCCCAGAGGGTCCAAGTACCCAAATAGCCAACATCCATACCCTGAATGGTTTTGGACCTTGCAACCCTACTGTTTGGGTACTTGGACCCTTAGGGTTTAGAGTTTGTGATACAGGTCGTATTTGATTTGAGGGCTTGGTGGGCTCTGACATACGGCCTGAGCAAAACACGGTGCAAACGTAGTGTCTTGCAGAATGTAAGGTGATACCTAGAGTCTCCATTGTAGTTCCATTATTTTTTGGTTAACCAGAACCTCTATTATATGATCCTAAGCATAAAACTGGTCAACCAAGAAATGGAACCCTTCGTGACTCTAGGTTATGTCCATGCTAGAAGTGTAGAGACATGACCGGACTTCGGTCCACATGTTGAGTTTGATACAGCTGGTAGGGTCCTAAACCCACAACCTGACACTCTAAACCCAGAAGCCCTGACGAACCCTAACCCCTAAACCCCAAACTCTCAACCCCAAGCCCTAAACCCTGAGCCCTAAACCCTAAGCCCTCAACCCCAAACCCTATAAGCCCTACACCGGACTTGCAGAGAAAGGTCGGGGCTACGGCGCAGTGGTAGCGACCGAGCTGCTGCCGCGCGCGACCTTGGTGCCTGGGTGGTGAACACTTGACGGTTTAGGGTTTGGGGGTTTAAGCCCTGCAGGTCCACTTAAATAGTATATACTTTGGGCGAGCAGCACCTAAATAGGGCCTAGTTTGAGGCCTAAAGTATATACTAATATACTAGTTGGGCACATGGACCCTGAGGGGTTGGGGTTCACCCAGAGAGGTCTACTTGGAGGTTTGTGGGCAGCTATAAGTCGGATTCTAAGTAGGATAACTACAGTTAAAACCCATGTTCTCAGACTTCTAACCCCTACGGTCGAGGCTTTTGATAAGAAATCGTCCTTCGGAAGCGAGGGTCAGGAAATTTCTGAATCTGGCAGTTCGGAATAAGAAATTCGGGATCAGTCCAGACTCTGAAAAAGACTTTCTTAAAGGTGGGTTTGTATTGGGTGGTTTGGTCACTAGGATTTGGGGCTCATTTACAGGGAAAACCTGCCTAGGACGGTGTTCTATAGGATTTGGGGCAATTGCCAGGGCTCTCCAACGGCTCATTTACGGCGGAAACGCGCCTAGGACAGTGTTCTAGGTTTTTCGGTTCATTTACAGCGAAAATGCGCCTAGGACAGTGTTCTAGGTTTTATTGGCTCCCCAAGGGCTCATATACAAAGGAACTAGGATTTGGGGCATTTTCCCACGGGCTCATTTACAGCGAAACCCTACCTAGGACAGTGTTCTAGGGTGTAGGGCAATTGCCAGGGCTCTCCAACGGCGCATTTACAGCGAAAACGCGCCTAGGACAGTGTTCTAAATTTTTCGGTTCATTTACAGCGAAAACGCGCCTAGGACAGTGTCCTAGGTGTTTTTGGCTCTCCAAGGGCTCATTTACAAAGGAACTAGGATTTGGGGCATGTTTCCAAGGGCTCATTTACAGCGAAAACCTAGATAGGACCGTGTTCTAGGGTTTGGGGCAACTGCCAGGGCTCTCCAACGGCTCATCTACAGCGAAAACGCTCCTAGGACAGTGTTCCAGGTTTTTCGGCTCATTTGCAGCGAAAACGCGCCTATGACAGTGTTCTAGGTTTTTCGGCTCATTTACAGCGAAAATGCGCCTAGGACAGTGTTCTAGGTTTTTTTGGCTCCCCAAGGGCTCATATACAAAGGAAATAGGATTTGGGGCATTTTCCCACGGGCTCATTTACAGCGAAAACCTACCTAGGACAGTGTTCTAGGGTGTAGGGCAATTGCCAGGGCTCTCCAACGGCGCATTTACAGCGAAAACGCGCCTAGGACAGTGTTCTAGGTTTTTCGGTTCATTTACAGCGAAAACGCACCTAGGACATTGTTCTAGGTTTTTTTTGGCTCTCCAAGGGCTCATTTACAAAGGAACTAGGATTTGGGGCATTTTCCCAAGGGCTCATTTACAGCGAAAACCTACCTAGGACAGTGTTCTGGGATTTGGGGCAATTGCCAGGGCTCTCCAACGGCTCATTTACAGCGAAAACGCGCCTAGGACAGTGTTCTAGGTTTTTCGGCTCATTCACAGCGAAAACGCGCCTAGGACGGTGTCCTAGGTTTTTTTGGCTCTCCAAGGGGTCATTTACAAAGGAACTAGGATTTGGGGCATTTTCCCAAGGGCTCATTTACAGCGAAAACCTACCTAGGACAGTGTTCTAGGGTGTAGGGCAATTGCCAGGGCTCTCCAACGGCGCATTTACAGCGAAAACGCGCCTAGGACAGTGTTCTAGGTTTTTTTGGCTCTCCAAGGGCTCATTTACAAAGGAACTTTCATTTGGGGCATTTGCCCAAGGGCTCATTTACAGCGAAAACCTACCTGGGACAGTGTTCTAGGGTGTGGAGCAATTGCCAGGGCTCTCCAACCGCTCATTTACAGCGAAAACGCGCCTAGGACAGTGTTCTAGCTTTTTCTGCTCATTTACAGCGAGAACGCGCCTAGGACAGTGTGCTAGGTTTTTGGGGCTCTCCAAGGGCTCATTTACAAAGGAACTAGGTCTTGGGGCATTTTCCCAAGGGCTCATTTACAGCGAAAACCTACCTAGGACAGTGTTCTAGGATTTGGGGCAATTGCCAGGGCTCTCCAACGGCTCATTTACAGCGAAAACGCGCCTAGGACAGTGTTCTAGGTTTTTCGGCTCATTCACAGCGAAAACGCGCCTAGGACAGTGTCCTAGGTTTTTTTGGCTCTCCAAGGGCTCATTTACAAAGGAACTAGGATTTGGGGCATTTTCCCAAGGGCTCATTTACAGCGAAAACCTACCTAGGACAGTGTTCTGGGATTTGGGGCAATTGCCAGGGCTCTCCAACGGCTCATTTACAGCGAAAACGCGCCTAGGACAGTGTTCTAGGTTTTTCGGCTCATTTACAGCGAAAACGCACCTAGGACATTGTTCTAGGTTTTTTTGCTTCGCAAGCGCTCATTTACAAAGGACCAGGTTTTGGTGCATTTTTCCAAGGGCTCATTTACAGCGAAAACCTACTCAGGACAGTGTTCTAGAATTTGGGGCCATTGCCAGGGCTCAGAATCCTTTACAATAAAATTTCAATCCACAATCCAGAGTCTGGATTTCTAAATTTGTTCCCGCTTCAGACTCTAATTTCTTAATTGATAAAATTTCTTATCGCAGTACTTCACCGTACTTGTGACCATCCATGAACCTCCAAGTGGGCTGACCCAGAGAAGCCTAAAGTTTCAAAGCCTGAGTGGCACAGGGGGTTTTAGACTTAGGGGCTCATAGGGTTTAGGGTTTAGTGTTGAGGGTTTGCAGACTTACGGGTTTAGGGTTTCTGGGTTTAGGGCTGAAGATTTTCTGGCTTTTGGCTGGGGTGGGGCGGGTTGGGGGTTTGTGGGTTTGCGCCTTAGTGTGGTTACGGCTTAGGGGTTTCAGGAGGATAGGCTTGCGGCTCGTGTTGGCATTTACAGAGTGTAGGCCCGTATCTCAGGGTTTCGGGTTCATAAGCATCAGGCTTGAGAAGCCGCAGCCTGCGCCTTAGCTCCTCAGCTATCCTCCAAATTCCTGGCACTGTGTTCTCGTTGAATCAGCTGAATGATTGAAGCGTTACAGTCTAGAAGTAGGAGTTTAGGGTCTACAGAGTCTAGGACGTCGCGTGTGGTTTGGAACCCTAAACCCTAAACCGGTTAAAGTTCGGAGTGAGAAGTTTACGCGCCTGCACCTAGAAGGCTGCATGCGCCTGACTTGCAGGCTTCAGTTCTATTCCTCGACCCTCTCATGTAATGTGGGGGCCTTAATACTTAGAATAGCTTTTTTGGTTGTGGTTCTTTCCGATAATTTACAGTATAATCTACCCCCAAGCCCTATTCTAAGTAGTAAGGTCCCTGCATTACACCCCATGCAAAACCCATTATTGGGACCTGATTCAAGCAGGGTTTGTATTGTAGGACGTGTTCTTGCTAAGGAATATAATTTAAGTTACCATTGGGATCTATAATCGGGGTTTAGGGTTGAAGGTTTTATAGTAGATTATACGGCTTACTTTGGTAACTTGAAAAGCAATCCCTTAATCCCTAAACTCTTATAGAACCCTTATAGATCCCTTAAAGGAACCTTAAAGATAATGGTAACCTAAATACCTTCCCTTAACAAGAACCCAGACGCCCTCAGGTAGCACTGAACGAGGCGGCGCGGGCGCAGGGTTCGGCGTTTGTGCCCCTCGGCATCGCTATAGATCGAGTTAGAGCGTCGAAAGCCTGAGCACGCTTAAGGATCCTATATGTGTTTGAAGCATTAGGTCTAGTTCGGGTCCGCAAGCTGGAGAATCTTGAGCTGAGATCTTCATGTTTGTTTTTTTTGTCTGAGGCTTCTGCTGGTTGACAGAGTGATTCGGGAGCACCAACCAAGTTGTTAGTACAGTACTTGCCGTAAGCTTAGTATCCCCGTAAAGTCCGAACAGAGAGCGAGTTATAGTATACTATTCCACAAGACATGCTCTAACTGTGACCTGAAGGTTGCGAAAGGCTACCAATATTTGCATTCCCCTCGCCACCGCGGAGGGCGAAGACCTCTGGGCTAAAATGCGGGCCTGACATTTGCAATCCTCTTCCTTGAGGTCTCTTATTCCAGTCATACTAGAACATATACACCTCAAAAGCCCAATTCCAAGTATTAAGATCCTCATATTCCAGAACCCTTCGAATCACTTTAGATCCTGTGAGGACCCCCCCCGAAAGGAACCCAAGTTTTGTTCTGAAGGCCCTATGCCACCGCTTCCGAGGCTCGCAGTGAATCTGGGTGTGACGGCCACGATCTTCTCGGATTTCGGCGCCAAGACGCCTCCTTGGCAGTTAAGGGCCCAAATATAAAGCTCTCAATAGGGAGAACAACGTTCCTTGAAACGGCTGTATAAGGAATACTCTATACGGGCTTGCCATAGGGCTTTAAATGATTAGAAGAGGGTTTTGGGGGTCTACTATATTATATACTGGTTTGGGCTTGGGGGTATACTCTATTATATACTACAAGAATATATCTTCAAGTCTTGAATATCCAACAAACTGGTTCGCGAAGCTTCTTCGTAATGCGGGCATTCCGGTTGAATTGTGAAAGAATTTCCCTATGCCTACAATGCTCTCGAAAATTGTAAACAGCGGGCTGAAGCATTCAAACACGCACAGAACACTTCTAGTCGCGCTGGACGCCCGTCTGTGACCCTAAGGGGTCCATGTACTCACATAGTATATACATTGGCCTTCATGTAGTCCCTATATAGGTACACTGGGGCCCATGTATCTCTATATGGGTACATGGACCCTTAGGGGCATGTATAAGGGACCCTAATATAGTACCCTAAATAGTAGGATCCTTATTATAATAAGGACCCCAATGTACCCTTAGGGCTATATGGGTACATGGACCCTTAGGGTGAACGAGAGACCGCCATGCGGTTTCCTCAAGCACGAGGCCCAAAATCCTGGAGCAGAGCCGCAACTTTCTACGTAATATCGGCGTCGGCATAATTTGCAAAAGTGTTCCTCCCACTTAGAGTCCCCATAGAATTATCATACTATGATTCCCGCCCCCCCACCCCCACCCCCCCAAAACACCACCACCACCACCACCACCACCACCACCACCACCACCACCACCACCACCACCACCACCACCACCACCACCACCACCACCACCACCACCACTCTGATTTATTACTAGAACAGTTCGGCGGCGGCCCAGGCACGTCATCACCGATGAGGACGGCGAGCCTACACAAATGCTGGTCCGCCTCATCAGCCGAATTTGGTTTGGGCTTAGGGGTTAGGGTTTATCGGGTTTGGGGATCATGGTTTAGGAACTAGGGTTCGGCATCGGGCTTTCAGGATTAGGATTAGGGCTGAGGGATCAGGGTTTCGGGATTAGGGTTTTGGGCTTGGCGTGTTAAGCCATGTGGTTCTGGGATGACACTTGGGTTTGGAGTCATGGCCCCAAGGCCCTGTGAACTGTTTTTGTCAAACTGTTTCAGCCAAACAGCTTGAGTGCAGATCGCAGGGGAGCTTGGGTCTCTCCGATTCAGAGTATAGCGATCCCAAACACGATTCTGACCCGGCCTCTAAAGGCCCCTATGCTCTTCTATTCACAACCCTTCATGCTCTAAACATTTCTATGTATCCTTATATACGTATATGTATATAGTGTATATGTTTATATATATTTTGATTATTACTGTTATTAAGCCAGATAGAGCCCTCAAGCCCAGCATCATGTAGCATCTCAAACAATTCCTCACCAGCGGTATCGGCCACTGCTGAAGAGCAAGAAAGCCGAACTGCAAAAGAGTCCGAAGTTCGTCCAGTGGGGCTCGGTGGTTAGGGTACTATATGCGCTTAAACAATTGCCTATGCCATTTTGGGGTTTTTTACAATCTCCTATTCTAATTATTAAGGCCCCTATACTACGAGCGCAAGTTCAACGGGGCAGGCTTTCGCAAGTCTTGAACCCAACCTCCAAGCACAGCCAAAGGGTCGGCACGAGGAGTGTTTTGGGTTTAGGGTTCAGGGATTTCTTCTCGCCCAAAACCGGATTCTAACGATCATAAACAGAACCTTTATACAACCCATATAAGGCCTAAAACCCATAAAGCCTATGAGCCCTAAGCCCTAAACCTTATGAGCCCTTAAACCCTAACTGTTTAGATCACCGAAATTTACTGACATGATTTTTGCAGGCTGTCAGCGCCGCGGAGGTCTTGGAGGTCTCGGGGATTGTCAAGGCACGCAGAAATCAGGTTTTAGGTTTCTTTCGGTGCCCATACCGGCTCTTTCGAGGGTGTTTTGTGGGGTTCCCATGATGGCTTGCGTTTCAGAACGGTTGTAGACGTGATTATGTGATGATTCCTCTTACAAACGTTTCCGAACCGCGCTTTTTGAAGGTTGTTTATGAGGTTTGAGGGTTTGAGGGTCTCCAGTTTGCGGGTATTTTCGGGCTTCAGGTTCAGGCTTGAGGTAACTTATAAGCTTCTGGGCTTGAGTTTTTTTGAGGGTTTAGAAGTCGAGTCTGTTTGGGAGAAATGGATTTTGGTTTAAAGCAACGAACCCTTAAAGCTTATGGGGTTCTTTGCGTTTGTCTTCCATTCTAACCGTAGTGTTCAGGGCTCAGCTTTTAGAGATTAGGGTCTTGGTTGTTGACCCCAATAGCCACGCCTGGAATCTGAAAGCCTGGTCTACAACACACTTGGAGGGTCGGGTGACTTAGTAAGCAGGTAGTAGGATAGGATAGGATTCGTTGACGAAAGCCCCTCCGAAGAGCGGGCAAGATGTCATGTGTGGGCGCCACTACCCCGCAGGGTCTCAGGGCCGCCACCTCATGAGCTTGAATTTTTCCCCCAGTGCTTCTAGCCAAGGCGCAGACGCACCAAGAGTCTCACTACCCTGCCCAGAAGCTGCGACTTCTGCCGCAGTTCTTCCTCAACCTCAGTGTCTCGCAGAATCCACGCGAGATTGCCTGTCGGAAGGCGAAGTGAGGCGAAAGCTGGGCAGGCATCCACAAAATGGTTCAGCCCGACATTTACTGCGCGGCAGCCTGGGCACAGAGCCAGGGACTGGGGCACCCCCATCCAGAAACACCAGATGGCGAGCGGAATGCCGCCCGTTAGTCTGGCCACCATCCAAGCTCTAAGGCATCTCCAAAGGCCCCCATTCCATGCGAGCCGAGGCACGATCTGCACAAATGCAGGAGGAGGCCTGAGCAAAGGGCCCTGTGGACCCTCTGCTTGGCACTGTCTCAGAAACCAATTGGTTTCTAATCGCCAAGCTGCAGGCATAACCACGTGCTGCTTCCAAAACTGGACTGCCAACTTTGCGGAGTTCTTACCACCTTCTCGCAGTATCTGAAGCCAAGGACCAGAGTCGAGAAAGTCTTGCTGAATTGCAAGACACGCAGAAGAGATCACTTCAGCTTGATGGAGCCAGTTTTTGCCTTGGTGGTGTAACGCTGCAGCAAAGGGTGCTGCAGCAAGGAGTGCTGGTGGCATGCTCAACGCCCTGGCCCGGCACAGAGCAATGCGCATGGCAACTCTGGTGCCTAAACGCATTTTGATGCCGAGCTCCTGCAAAAGTCTGGCATGCCCCCCTGTACCCAGCCGAAGGCAAGGCACGCCAACAATCTCTTTGGCCAGAGCATAGTGCGTCTGATTCAGTTTGACTTGAACAGCCTTCCAGCCCAAGCTGCAACTGGCCACAACTTCGACCCCAAACAGAGCGGATGGGAAAACTCTGGAATGCAGCTCCTCAATCAAAACAGAGGTACCAAGACCCAGTTGCCGAATTTGGTTGGTAAGCGACCGGGTTTGTTCCAGCAGCTTAGCACAAGCTGCGTTCAGTGCCTGCTCAAAAGCCAGATGTTTGTCAAAAACAGAACCCAAAATCTTCATGGAGTCGACGAGCTGGGGGCGGCTCCCACCCAGGGCTTCGGTAAAGCAGTTGCTGGTTAAGGCACAAGACACTGGCAGCACAGTCGGACCTTTACTACCCCCTGCGAAGCGGTGCCGCCACAGCCTACAGAAAGATTCTGCCGCTTTGCATGCTTCATTGATACCGGCCACTGTGGACTGCAGCGTAAAAGAGTCGTCAATAAATTGGAAACAACAGACACGGGATGGCGCAAGAGTGTCTAATGCAACCAACAAATCCGCCACAGATGCACTGCTTGCATTCGCGATGATGCCCTGAGCATCGGTTGGGGTTAGCTGTGCCATATGCTCAACGAGATTGAAGCGCTCCTCGCATCCCCCGTAAACTGGACGACCTGCTAATAAGCGACGAACATCATGGTCAGTAAATCCAAGACCAACACCTTGACAGGAAAGATTCAGCTGGTCCGGTAGGCCTCGCACCAGTGAGTTGAACAAGTGGACGGCAGACCGCTTCCCCTGTGCAATGGAGAACTCGGACAGCGATTTGATTGGCCCCACAAACAAACCAAGCTTGATGCGGAATTGATCAGCAGAGAAAGCTGAATCAATTGCCAACCAATCCCGGCCCGTAACCCCAGCTTTGGCCAAATGCACGAGGGTTCCGTCTCGCCAAGAAAGGTCGTAACCCTGGAAAAGGTCCGCTTTCTTGACGAGTGTCGGCAACCCTGCCTCACTCCTCATTTGGATCGCAACCAAGATGCCTAAGGCAACCAATGTTGCATCGCTTCTGCCACCGTGTTGCTCTGGCCCGCAGTAGGCTTCGAGCGATTGCCTATTACGGCTTAGCCAGAGGGCATCGGACAGATTCTCCAAGTCCCCAACGTAAGATATGGGGCGCAAGCAGGCCACGGCTGATACTACCTTGGGGCCCTTTTTCCGAATCGGAGTGACTTCACGGAACCACGAAGAAGGTGTAATACACGCAACCGAAATGAGGCAACATAGACTCCACGCAGCACAGAGGCCTGCATCAGATGCTGCCTGCAAATTAGCAAGAGGAAGGGCGGCAGATGCCTTGTTTTTGTGCAAGGTACTGCACACGCAAGCTACTTCCTGAATCGTGAAGGGGTCACCCAACTGTTGCTCAGTGTGTTTCAACGCCTCAGCACGAAACTGTTTGACCAAGGCTTGTACCATCCGGTTGAACTCAACGTTGCCAGAGTGCGGTCCCTGAGCCCGGTCTTCCATGTTTTCAGCCAGAGCTTGCAAGCACCTGTTGAGGGGGAGGGTCTTGCCATCGTCGTCATTCAATCCCAACAGCAACTTTTCGCGGGGTTTGACAAGACCACTGATAAGTCTACAGGCTTCGTGCCTATTGGTTGCCAGCATGTCACGCAACTGGCTAAGCCTGTGAGGTGACAGTTGGTCATCAATGGCTTCAACCAATTCTTCAGAAAGAAGCGCATCCAACAAAGGGTCAGAAGACAAGCTGTCTCCCAATAAGTTCTTTAAAACTTGCCGGGTTTCCACATTGTGGTTTCGCCGCTGAGGCGGGGTAAGGCGTACCAAACCAAATAAATGGCCAGCCATGGTAAGCAATGCATTTCTCCACCAGATGGCTCTATCGAGAAGTTTTTGCCGCAATGCTCTCTTAGCGCCGCTGCCGACCCAAGAGCGAAAGGTTTGGGATCTCATAAGGAGTGCAGCCCAGCCTGCTACAAAAAACAATGCTGCCTCGACTTTTTGTAGGGCTTCGGTCCATTCCTCGCTCCGACACCATTTAACTGCGCCAACGTCTAACGGCTCTTGCGTTGGGGTTGAAGCATCTCCAAAACTCAACACGAGGCATGCATGATCGCTGTGCAGGCATTCGTCTCCGACGTCACTCACTCCTAACAACAAATCAAGTAAACCGTCGTGGAACACAAAATCGATGATGGACCCAGAAGCATGCGTCTGGACTCCAGGTTGGTTTAGAGGCTGGAGCGCGAAGCCTTCCTTGGACACCAGCAAAGACCAAATCTGCTTATCGACTTGTTTGGTCAGTGCAGCATCCTTGGGCGACATTGACGTCTCATGCACGTTGAAGTCGCCCGCAATGAAAACAGGGCAGAGCTGAAATTCTTGCTTAGCCTTAAGCAACCTAAATTCAACCAAACGTTGTCTCCAGAAATCGTACCTTTCAGCGGGTAAGTGACTGGAGGGAGGAGCATAAATCGCCAATCCAAGACACATGTGCTTCACTCCTGATGCTTTGGTCAAACGAAGTTGAAACCACATGGCTCTGTCATCCCCTACTTCGGTCAGGATTCGGCAAGAATCTCTCGCTTCAGTCAGGACTAACAGTGCCACAGAAGCCGGCGATGCTGTTTGCGCTCCGATAAACTCGTAGCCAGTCCATTGTGGCCACTGCATGCCAGGTGCCAACTGCGGGTCGGAAATAACGGCAAAGGTGGCCCCGTACTTGTGAAGACTTGCCGAGAGCTGAAAAATCTTGGCCAAGTTGCATTCCTTCCCTGCGGTGCTGCACGCCCCGCGGACATTCCAAACAACCCCTCTAACATCCAACAAGCCTACTTTGGGCAGCTGTGCTTCTGGCAGCGCCTCAGTTGTGACATCGGCTTGCATCTGGCCGCCTTCCCAAGCACCATGTATGCGGTTTAACGGGAGGCCTTCGGCAGCATGACGGCACCTCAGCTCCAGTTTCCTAAGTGTTTCCGTGAGGGCATGGTCAAAACCTTTCCAAGAGGGCAAAATGCCCGGAAGCTCTTCCAAACCATGCGGTGGTTTGCTTGCCAAAATGGCAAGCAAATCTCTTCTGAAAGCCAAAGCAGCCCACCTGGCAACGTCCAAATGCTCCTTTGGGAGCTGGGACGAACCTAAAAGCAATAGCTCACGCTTCCAACCCTCCTGCGTCTCGTCGCTCGCTGCGCACCATTGCCACAATGCTTGACTGTCCAGTTGTCGTAACATGGCTTCACGCCCAGGAGGATCATACGAGAAACGGGTTGAGAGAAAAATAAAAGCTACCCGCAGCGAGCAAGAACCACCCACAACACCAAGACACCAACGACAACCCAACAGCAACACCGACAACAAAAACGACCACCACCACCACCACCAACACCACCACGACCACCACCACCAGCACAACAACAACAACACAACAGCGGCAGCAGCAGCGCCAACAACAACAACAAAACGGCAACAACAACAACAACAACACCAGCAGCAGCAGCAGCAGCAGCAGCAACAACAACAACAACAGCAACAGCAACAGCAACAGCATTTCATTCACACGCAGCGGGAGGATACTGTCTGGGATCGACCTGCTGCTCTGCTTGCTACTTGCGCGGTCACTTCATGACGAGCCGTGCCTTAACACAGCACTCGCACACGCTCCGCCCCTCAAGGCTGCAAGCAATGAAGTCGGAATCGGACGTGTCTTCAGTGACTCGAGCTGCAGACTCTGGCACTAATGAAGTAGTTAACCGGCTGATTTGCAATGTATCGCTGACTGATTGGCGACGTCCATTTTGCACACTGCTGTCTCGCGAGAGTGTCTAGCCTCGCTGTGAAGGCTCGGTACGAACCACTAGCTCTATGTTATAGTAGAGGCGGTGAGGCAATGAAACACTCAGTAAAGGCAGGCCAGGCGCCATTTCCAGCCCGTTGTTGCTATTTGTAGATGGCGGAGCAACTCCTGCCGGACTTGTGCTGGTGACATGAAGCTCTCCTGTCCCTGGATGGGAGATCGTTGAGGTCACAGCCTTTGGCGGTGGTCCCAGGGGAGAAACTCCTCCCGGGACTCCACCTTTCACTGGCACTCCAGGTGCCTTACCTGGGCCCGGTGTCCGATCTGTGCTAGATCCACTTCCTGACAGGTTAACAGGCATCGGAGGCGGCGGGCCCTTAGGCCCAGCTGCTTTAGGGGCTGCTTTAGGGGCTGCTGTGTCTTCGGAGTCGGACTCCCGAATGGCGTCACTGGCTGGCGGCGACCTGGATAGGTGGGGCCGACGTCGCACTGGAGGAGGGGTTCGGGAGGTCGCTCTGCTGCCACTCTTCTTCGGTGTTTCAGGCATGGCTTCTACAGTCGAGACAGCTGGTGAGTTGAGCCTGTACGAGAAGGCAAGTAGAGCTTCCAGAAAACTTTTGGCTGACAACTCACTTGCAGATCCGGGCCCACGACTGCGCACGGAGCTTCACATGCGACCTCGGGGTATACTTGCTGTCTGGTGATGAAATTGAAGTGACCTTCAGCCTCATAACATAGATTTTTGCGTGAGCAGCTGCATTATCAGTGTGGGGAGGGACTCCACCATTAGGTGAGGGTCCTCACGATCAGAGCGGCCTGTTGTCGCCTCCGTACTTAGTACCTGATTTCAGGCTCTGGTAGTACTCTATGACAGAAGGGGGCACTTCGGAAGGGGTGAGAATGACGCCGTTCTTGCTACGGAAAAATTGCACCCCTACCTGCATGGCTCTGCGTGGATCGACCGCTACCAGCATCGACGAGCTATCTCTGAATCCAGAAACACCAGGTCTCCCATAGTCCCGATCCGAGACGAAGTGAACATGCTGTCGTCCCTCTCTGCCACGTCCGCCTTTGCCGCGGCCCTTGGAAATCTTGTTCTGAGGCAGAAGGCCTCGTTGGCGTATGGAGTCATACAAGGACCAGAATGTGCCATGATACAGCATTCTGGGGAGCATCTCCTCCGTGAGTTCCTCCAACACCTCATTGGAGTCCACATCAGAGCGAGAATGTCCTTGCAGAGCCCTGATGTACTTCTGGCCTTGGCAATCGCCCAGCTCGTACCTGCCTTTTGCGTTACTCCGAACGACCTCCATGAGGTCGCCTGCCGTGGCGTGCTGGGCCTGCACTCTTGGCCATCTCAGGACGTCCTCTAATTTGGCCCAACCAGCTGAAGTGACGCTGATGTAGGGTTTATGTCCGTGCCGGAGCGAAGCTGCTAGAGCCTTCGAGACTTCGAACGAGAAGCTGGTCTCCGGCTTCGTAGAGGCAGTGCAATAGTCCCCTAGATCGCCTGGTTGGCCCTCCCAGGCCACTATAGTGGAGCTACGTGGCGTTGTTGAGCTGTGGTCAATCTCTGACGCCATGGTCGGGGGAGAAACTCCACCCTGTGAGCTGGACGCCTGCTCACAAACCGGAAGGGGAGCAACTCCTCCTTCCTTGACTCCACTTGACGAGGCTTCGCCAGGCAGCTCGTATCCCAACGCCAAAAAGGATTCCCGTGCTTGTCTCAGTGGTATCTCCAACAAGCCACTCCACTCTCGGAGGTACTCACCTAAGGTGAGTGTCTCCTTGGTTGATATTTGCAGTAGCAGCGCTCGGATTTTGACTGCATCATAGGAGTATATCAGTTGGTTTGTTTTCTTACCACGTTTTTGCGATCCAGAGTGCGCAGCCTCCACCTCAAACATGGGCCGCACGAATATGTGCCGAGGTCCTATCCTCACCAGACAACTGTAACCGGCAGCAAGATGCCTGTTTGACATCTTGTGGAGATACACACCTGGTCGTGCCTCGAAGCTTCGCGTGCCGGAGAGGTCAGGTGTCGAAGGTAGTAGCCTGCCTGTGGCCAGTATCCCATGCAAACATTCCAGGTGTGTGCCGTGGAACGCAACCTCGCTGTCCCCTGCAGGAAGAATGTTCGGTGAAGAATACTCAAAACGAAACCACCCATTCTCCTCAGCTGTGGGATATCCAAGCTTCGGCTGCAGAGGCTCATTGGCAAGTCCCCGGCGAGAGGCCAGGAAGGTCTCCAGGAGAGCATTGGCTATCTCCGGGGAGGGTCGTTCCGCCTGATTGAGGCCATCTCGCAGCTGCTGAGTTACTGTCACCATAATTCGGTGATTGTTCAGGTCAGTGATGTTCCCATCACAGTCTGAAATCAGACTGGGAAAGGGCGTATAACCAGCTGACTGAAGAACTTTGATCGCAGCTTCCGTGATTGGGTCCCCCGAGGGAGGATCTCCACTCTTGGCCTTTGCTGCTGGGGGAGTATCTCCACCCTCGCTTTGCCCTGTACTTCTTTTCTTGGAAGGAGGAGGAGGGGGAGTGACTCCACCCTTTCCGCTTCCCAGCTCTTCCTGTCCACCAGTACCTTTAGAGACTCCTTTATATGCAGGATAGCTTTCGCCGTGAGCACGAGCGGAGCGCCTCCACTGGCGCAGGAAATTGCGATACGTGACATGCGGAAGTTGTTCACGTATCCGTCGCTGGCAGAATTCCTCGTACTCCGCTTGAAACGAGGGATCCTGTGTTGACTCAGGTCTGGACATGATGCTGAGTCTTGAGAGAAAGCTGCGGTTGTTGGCTCAAGCTGGCTTCTATGCAGGCAGCTGGGCCTAGACCACTGAGCTCCAGGCCACCACGAGGAGACCTGCATCACGGATGGTGGATTGCTGATGGCTCAGTGTGGCTCAGTGCAGGCAGAATTATTGCAGGCAGCGACTCAAAGCTTTTAAAAACCCCTAGGGAGAGACTCCACCAGCTGTACACCCCTCGTTGGGGGAGAAGCTCCACCAACTAGGGGAGAAGCTCCACCTGTGACTCTTTACTAGTTCAAAAACCCCTGGGGAGTAACTCCGCCAGCTCTACGCCTAACGAGGGAGAAACTCCTCTATTTGTTACAGGAGCTCTTGCTTAGGGAGCATCTCCTCTTCTCACTTGGCTCAGGAAGTGGCGGCCATGAGGTGATTGTAAGATACCTCCCACGTCGCCGAGGCCAGGTTAAGTTTGCCGTCTTCAGCAAAAAACTGAGACCTCAACGTCTGCACATCAGCTTGATAGGCCTCTTGGTACTCAGCAGGGAGATATTTGGCGATGTATCCCGTGATATGGGATTCTCGTTCCATTATCTCCAAGTCGTACCGGTGGTAACCGAGGCTTGCTGGGGAAATCAGGTCTCCAGCGTGGATGCGAACCAAAGAGAGGTACTGCATCCCCTGTTCGACCAGGGCTCTTCGTCGTCTGTGCCGGATTTGTCCCCATTCATCGATGCCCGAGATGGAGTGGAGGTGTGTGAGCACCTGTCGAATCCCACCTTCCGGGAGTATCTCCACGGCAAGGTTCAGGATCTCATCCTTAGTGATGAGCCCAAGCCCCTTCACTCTCTCTAGCAGCTCTGTGAGCACGGCCCAGGGGAGTATCTCCACACCTTGGGACTTCTGGTGCAGAAAGTGCACCGCTGCTATCGTCGGGAGCAGCATCATGGCCAGTCGAGTTGGCGTCTGATCATACATGGTCGAGGAGTTGAACCACAGTCTAATTGATTAGCTTTTGAGCCTGAAAGCTTCGTCATGGAGGAACATGTGCAGCAATTCAAGCGGTGCCAACATGAGTGCAGTGCTCCGCGGGAGGGCCTCCTCGCCATTCGTCGAAGACGCTTCAAGCTCCTCACGAGCATGAGCATGCTAGGGCAAGGAACTAGGTGGGAGCAACTCCTCTTCGTAAGATTTGCTTCTACTGAGCTCTTGGTTCCAGTCCCGCCCACTCGTGGGGCAGAGCTGAAGAGATCTTATCCTCTGGAGAAGATCAGGAGAGCAAATCGCGAATCTGACGAACCAGCGGCGATGGCTGAGTTCCCAGTCGCTGAAAATCCGCGTTTATGAGCGAAAATGCAGTGTTGCCAATTAAGGACTGCAAGGTTTCCTGCAGTTCAGATGTGGCCGCCCTGGTTGACAGTTGGATCTGGATTCGGACCGGACCTCCCGTCATGCCTTCGGTCAATGGCCGCGAAGTTTTGAAGAGCTTGATGTGTTCCGGATCTGAGGAAATTCTAGTGATTGCGTCCCCCAGGCCTGAAACGACTTGAGCCGTGGTGAGAGGGTCTTCCACCGTCTCGATCATCTTCTGATCGGTGGGGCTCCACTCCAGGAACGGCCATTCGCCGTCCTGCGTCATCAGCTCATCGTTCTGCAGGCGCTCCTGTATGCTCTTATCACGGCTGGTAGTCACCAATCTCTCCTTGAGTTCACGGAGAAACTTCAGGGTCAAAGCTGCCCTGGGAGGAATCCCGATGGGACTGTTCTTGACTCGCTGAGATTCCTCGTAAAGATGAGGTAGGATCGAGTGATCTTCGGTTCGGACATAAGAGACGAATGTCACATCCGAGGCGATCGCTGTGATTTGCTCATCATGTCGGAGCGCCAGCCGCGCTATTGCGTTGATCAGCTCTTGCGATACATTGCCTTGTGCCTGGTGAATGTTTCCACCGTTCCCGTTTTGCACTCTGGCTGCTCCTCTCCCTCGACCTCCGCTTCCTCGTCCCCTGCTTCTGCCCCCTCTTTTTTGTCCTTTGCCGCCCTGCTGGGGAGTAACTCCACCGCGTTGGCGTTTCAGGGGAGAATCTCCTCCTGAGGGGGCGGCCTCTCCCCTTTTAGAGGAGAAGCTCTCATCCATCGAGGCTCGCTGGAAGAGCTCTTGCAGAGACATTGTTCGGGTGAATGTCTACGGCGTGGAGCTCGTGAGAGACGGCGCTGCGAGCTAAGAAAATGACGTAACAATTTTGTTGCAGCAGGGGATCTTCAAGGGTGCAGGGGCTAGGAGGGTGAGAGTCATCGCCAATATACCAAGAATCTAGTTTGTGTACTGCTGCTCGATAATGACCACTAGTGGCCTCCATGCCTAGGTGAATGATTACTGCCTCAGTTGTGTAGGTACAGAAGGAAATTCGGGAAGTGTGATCTAGGAAGACAGGAATCTGAACTTGCTGTGGAATGGCAATGCAGTTGTGATCCTTTGCTTCACCTGCAAATCTCGGTAAGGCTAAGCACACCTGTTGTGCAGCTTCTATGAGAGCACATGAGCGCTCCTGAGACGACCATGCCACTAGCATGTCCTGCAGGTTGGGCTTGATCGCCGTGGCGAGATGAATGGGAGAACCCCCTTCTTCATCGACTATCACACCCTCTGGAACTGATGCTCGAGTTTCCCACTGTCCAAATTTTGATGCAGAGAGATTCCGAAACACTTGCTGCAGGAACTCTGCAGAATCATGCTGTCCTCCGTCAAAGAGCCAGCCCGTGGTGAGCTCCGAGAAGACTCTGTGTTCAGGGGTTATTCTCGCGAGTAGACTGATCCGAGATGCCTCGTGAAAAGGCGCCTCTGTGGGATCAGATAGCCAGTGCAGACACTGTAGACCTGAGTTGGCATAGCAGTGGTTGCGAGTGTTGGCTAGCAGGAGAAAGCCTTCCAGTCTAAATTCGGGAAGGGGAATACCTGGTATTGAATCTGTGGGCTTCTTTGTGGCTGTCTTCGCCGAGGTCGTGGGCCTTGCTCGAGTATATTCTCGGGGCTGCTTACTGAGCTGCTGACGCGCTACCTCCTGCAGTACGTGCACCTGCAGTAGTGGAACGCACTGCTGAGCATGTCTACCCGGGGCATCCACACGGAGTTTGCAATAACGACAGCTATCTCCTTTGTGAACGAAGACCTTGAACTGAGCAAGTCTTGGTTGGAGAGTTTTCTCAAGCTTGGCCATCACTTCAGGATGCTGCTTGTTTAGGTGCTGTTTGGCTCCTTTCTGACCAACAAGGACCTGACCGCAGAGTGCACAGTGCTCCATCAGGTAATCATGGAACACCGGATTTCGAGCGGCTCCTTCTGGATTTTCCTGAGCATCAGACTGTAGACTTTCTGTAAGTGAAATCCGGTTCTGGGCTTCTAGAGGGAGCTCTTCCTGCTGTCGAAGCAAGAGCTCTACCCGAGGGCATGTAGATGCTTCGACGTGTTTGCGCAGATAGAACACTGTTCGGAATGTTGCTCTACAGGCGATGCAAGTTGCTGACCCTGGCATTGAATGCAAAATAGGGTCAAGTTTGGGTCCTTTCAAGCTTTGCTGCGAGTCTGGGTGGGCCTTCTGCAGGTGGCGACGGAGTGCCCCGGTACCAGAGAGACATGCTCCACACTCGCCGCAGGTCAGGATCTTATCCTCTACTGATTGCGAGGAGAAGTCAATGGCAAGGCCTTCCAGAGCCTGGCTGATTGCCTCAGCGCGCAGCTTGTAGTGTGGGAGGAGCTGAGGATCTGAGTGTTGCTGTCTCTTAATGAACTGTGTCAGCCTCTTTTGCAGCTGCTCCTTCACGTGAGGAATCCGTACTCTCCGGAGTAACTCCTGGTTGGATTCCTTCGTTTCCTGGGAGTAGCTCCGCAGGACAAACCGAAGTTGGTACATCATGTGTGAATGGAGCTTCTGCAATCCCTGCTGTGTCAGTCCTACCACGTGAAGGGCATACAGAGCAGAGGCCCACGCAGTTATTGTCCAAATTGACAGACGACGTCTGTCTGATAGGACTCGATGGTTCCTAACTGCATGGGCGACTTCTGACATTGCTAGCTTACTGGATGACAGCCGATGTTTAAGGGTCTTCATTTCGTAGTCATGATAAGAAAGAATGACCCCCAGGTATGGGACCTGGTACCGCAGCGATATCAACTTGCCCGAAGGGAGTTCCACAAACTTCTCTCCATCTACCTGGCGAAATAGCTTTTTCCTAATTGTCGAGGCTGAACCTCCTTGTAGCTGCAGCAGTATTGCTGACTTGGACGGATTGACCTTGAACCCAAGTTCAACCAATTGATCCAGAAGAAGGTCGCAGTACCCTAGTGCTGTAATGAGGCCAGACTCAGACTCGAAATGCGACTGAATCAAGCTTTCATCCGCATACATGGTGAGAAGTTTAACTAGTTCGGGGGGGCTGATTTTTCCAGAGAGCTTCCTAAAGAGAAGCCCGGATGCAAAGGCGAATAGGGAAGGTGCAAGCTTGCATCCCTGCTTGATTCCCCTGCGTGTGGCTATCTCAAAGCTCTGATCGCTGGCTGTCATCTTGTACAAGGCTTTGATGTGGAGATGGCCCACCACCTCTATAAGAAGAGGGTCTGCTTGTTCAGCTTCCAGGGCTTCTCTTAATCGTAGCCTGTCCACAGTGTCAAAAGCTTTGCTCATGTCAACGCTCATCGTGAGACTGCCCCTGAGCTTGAGCCCCTGTTGTCCCTTACCAGCCGCTCTAGTTGTAAGGGCCTGCCTGAACCTGGCCTGATCCACATGTGTGAGGGCCTTGCAGATCGCCTCCTCTGTGCCCCTACCTGGTACGAAGCCAAACTGAGAGACTCCTTGCATTGCTTGATGGAGGGTGGACTGGAGTCTCTGCCTCACAAGTCCTGCCAGGACCTTGCCCTCAGGTGCTATCACCCCGATCGGACGGAGTGATGTTGGCTTATCTGGCTTCTTGGGGGGCTTTGGGAGCCAAGAGATCTGTGACGAGGTGACGCTGTCCGAAAGCCTTCCTTCAGTGACTTCCCTATTGAGAGTGTCCGAGATGAGCCGAATAGCGTTGGGGCCTAGGGAGCGCCAAGCTACTATGGGAGGACTTTCTTTAGGAACTGCTTTGCCAAGCTTTATAGTGCCTAGCTGTTCTTGAACTTCTTGCTCGGTGATGTGCAGGCTGCCTTGTATCCCTGTGAGCGGGAAGTCGTCCCCTGCTCAAAACAGTTCAATGGAGTATTCCTCTAATTGTCTACGTTCTTCCTTGGCTGTTAGGAAGCGACCCTCTGAGTCACGTAGCTGAACTCTTTCCTGAGGCCTCCCCGACCGGAAGCGCTTGATCACCTTGTAGAGGGAATGACTCCCGTCTCGCTTGGATTTAAGCTCTGCCTGCTCGAGTTGTTCATCTATTTCCTGTCGTCGCCTTTCCTGCTTCTGACGCTTTGCTACCCTCGCCTGTGCACTTTGCTGAGACAGCGAAAGCCAGCAGAGAAATACCATTCGGACCTGCAACTCCGGCAAGAACTCTGCTAAGACCTTGACTGACATTGGGAGTGAGCGCAACACTGTGCGCTCTGCCCAAATGCTGAGATCTGATCTTTGTGCTGCTCCCTTTCTCTTGGGAAAGTGAGTCGCGAGGGCTGAGTTCATTGCTTGATGGAGACTCTGCCAGGTTTGGGGATGATCCTGAAGGAGGGAGTCTACCTCCCTGGCAAATGCCTGTATTTTCGGGGAACGGTGTCTGTAGCAGTCCTCCATTGCCTGCTGGTCATAGGGTTTTGAGGCTTGGGCGGAGTATCTCCTGCTGTGCCTCAGTTTACCAAGAAGGGGGAAATGCCTACTACCATCCCTCCAGGATGCCACTGGGAAGGTCCTTAGTGGCCGGCAAAACCTGGCAGGGCCTTGGGACTGTGCAATCCTGACAAACGAGAAGTCAATCTGTGAAACAGAGTTGCCTTGTTCGTGGGTGGCTGGTCTATGCACTCCCCAAGTGTTGGTTGCGACTAGCTGGTGCTCCGACAGTAGGGTCTGGAGATCCTTAGATCCGCGATGCCCGAGTCTGCAAGCCTGGATCGTGCATGGCCCTACGTGTTTGTTGTCGGTTTTGAGCGAGGAGTTAAAATCTCCTAGCACAAGGAGAGTGTTGCGATTGGGAACAGCTCGGATGGACTTACTTAGGGCGTGAAGGGTCTGCTTCCGGGTTTCCTTATTCTGAGCGACTGTCTCCTTAGAGCGCCCAACGTATTGATAGCAGCTGAAGACGTCCAGTGAGATGCCGTTGCTCGGCACCCGGACCTGGAGAACTCTTCCTGGAACAACCTCGTTGTAGCGAAGATCCTGTGACTTGCACAGCGTGGAGTGCACCATTATGAGGACCCCGGCTCCCTTCTCCCCTGTGGAACCAGAGCTGATCACGTCCAGCCTGACTTGCTGAATTGCCAAGAGCCCCTCCAGTGTGTTTCCTGAATTGCTACCAGCTTCACATCCTGAAATGCGGCACTTTGCAGTACGGAGAGTAACTCTTCCCAAACTGCTGTTGTGAGAGATCCTGCGTTCCAGGATAGATAGCTGAGATTCTTATCTTCTGTAAACTTTGAAGGCCGAGTCCTTCTGCCGGGATTGGTGGGCTTTACATGTGCCGGAGCAACTCCAAGCTCTGTTGACGACATCGTCCTTCCCTTGTAGACCGCACTACCTTCAAGCAGCGCTTTACGTGCTGCCCTTTGATAAGAGCGTTTACCCTTCCCTTTAGGAACGGGCTGATGCTTGGTCGAACCACTAGGCTGTTTCGCAGCACTCATGTTGAGTACGGCTCCTGTCGGCTTCGCAATACCGACAACCCTCACCTCTGGGAGATGTTAGAGAGCTGTAAATCTAATACTCCCTCCAGGACTTGGGACCGGGACTGCTCAGGCGCTGACAAATGCCATGGCAAGAAAGGAAAAAGGCAACTGTACTAGCCTGACCTTTCCTGAGCCGAGAGGCTTAC
>CAJNDT010003346.1:0-23602 GCA_905221615.1 Symbiodinium sp. CCMP2592 | reverse complement strand
CTTCCTATTCTTCCAGTGATTCTTCTAGACACAGGAGCTCTGGCGAAGCAGCAGTTTTCGAGGAGGAAGTTGAAAGTCTGGTACAGAACGCAGTACAGGTTGCTTTCGAGAAGAACCACATGGGACATGTTGCAGCCTCGATTCAATTGGAATTGTGTAAATCCATTTCTGGGCGTTTGTACCAGGAAGCCAGCTCTTGGAGGTTGCAGAATCATCCGTGTTTGGAGGCCGCGGCGATGTTCGTGGACGCTGTGCTGGACCAGTTATTTCGTAAACACAAGGACGATGCCTGGTTCTGCGACCTGGACCTGTGTCCGGCTTTGTGTCAAGTCTGGAAAGCTCTGCATGCGGAGCGACCAGATTACATAGAGACTCGAGTGGAACAGGCAGTCATCGGCAAGCATCTTGAGCGTTTCGAGAAGTTGCTATTGGACAAAGCTATATGGCACTGTTCCTTCGTTCATCTCGCGGGGGACAAGCAGATGCAGAAGATGCTCTACAAGGTACTGTGGAGCAGCTACGAGCTTGCTTTTGCAGCTGCATCCTCGAGGAAGGCGGCGGGCCTCACGCCCGTTGAGCGTGTCGAGTGTTTCACCCGAGAATGGGTGGAGCAGACAATGTACAAGATATGTAGTTGGCCACGTGTAACACAGGAGCGCGTGGCCAGCAAACTGAAGAATCCCTACGGCGTGCTGCAGCTGTTTCGGGAGCTCATGGCGCCTTTCGGGGAGCAGCATCCTTTCTCCTGCGTTCCCGAGATTTTTATCCAGTTCATTGGTCCTCCTGCCAGGACCTGGCCCTTTCTTGAAGAGGTTGTAACACAGTATTTCAGACGCGGCACCCGCACAGATCGGCGCGCGTCGCAGTGATCGTTATCCTTCCCTTGCTGCATCATCGATCATGCAAATGTGTTTTGCATACCAGCCACATCCTTAAATGATATCGATCCTTAAATGCCTTTTTCTGCGCGTTATTATACTCTTTAGTTGGGTATCTCCATGTGAGTCAGGCGACTGAGGGGGGCCCAGAGACGCAACGAGGAGTGGTGGCTTGGTTGTGACGAGGTCATGTAGCACCAGTCGGCAAGGGGGGGGGGGGGCAGGGCGTCAATTAATTTGGATTGCGGTCCGTAAACTGGGATCCTTGACCGAGGCCTCGGCTTCTGGCCAGGCGACGTCGAACGCTTCAATTCTTTATGCTGGCAGCTCGGTCCTGCTTTTTCTCAGGCTGTCCATTCGCAAGGCACCAGTGAGCTTGCAGAGCGAGGACCTTGCAAGTGTCGCCGACATCTTCGTGGCTCAAAAACCTGTTGTGCTCGGACCCAAGCCATGTCGGCGCTTCCGGGTTAGGCTTCGAGGCGAAGAAGGCGGAAATGGCTGCGGCTTCTGGCCAGGCCAAGCCGAGTTTTTTGGCGTTCAGTAGCGACACACACACCGCACCTGCATTTGTTGGGTTTTTCATTTATTCGCAGAGTTCCTTCAGCTATATGTGCCCTGACAAACAGCCGCAGTTCAGGGGTTGGTTCAGGACCTTTGTTAGTCGACGTCGAGGCCTCCTTAGCAAGCTTCAACTGAACCGAGGCAAGTTCCTGGCGGTCGCCAAGGTCAAGCGGAGCTTGGTGTCCTTGTTTACTCATACGTTTCGGTACGATCACTGATACTTTTAGGCACCATCACGTGGGATTGTGGTGTTTTTTTTCTCCGGGCGGGATGGTGTTGCCCGGTGCTGTCGCCTGCTGTGGTTGTCGCGGCATTCCATCTTCGACCGAGGCAACCTTACGCCGTCGGCGGATGTCTCGGCTAGTATCCAGGCTCAGGAGAGTAGCTCGATTTGGTTTAGTTACAGCATCCTGGTGGTCAAGCGCCGGCCGTCTCCGGTTTCGTAGCCCTGTCAGTCAAGCCTAGGCCAACTCTCGCCGGTTCTACGACGGGTCAGAGGAAAAACGGCCGCTTGCGGAGCGAAAAAAAGCATTCTAGCCTCCGTGAAGATCGAGAAACCATCAGAGAACGACGTTCCTGTCGATGCAGCGGGCGGAAGTCGCCTGACGAAGCAGGGAGGCGTCCGAGTTAAAGGAGAGGCTTCGAAGGATGGGAAAACGGAGGTTCATCGGTGCCTTGCGGAGAGACACCTTCGTGGAACGCAGGTTCGCAAACGACCAGTGATTGCCAAGTACAAGTTTGAAAACTTCGTCCGAGACATTCTTCGTCGTTTCCGGAAAGAGAACGTCATATATTCATGCGATCTCCGAATCGGGGGCGAGGCAATGGAAAAGCTTCGGCTGGCTGCCGAGGTTGCATTGCTGCACTTGTCGAGTCGGCAATGATGTGGCGACTACGGTTTCTCTCTCTGTCCTGATCTGCTAGGCTCTCCTGACCAACTTTCTGGCAGCGCGACACAAGCCGGGAACGGTGTCGGCACTCAGAGCTATTGCACAAATGCTCCCTCAAGACTTGCGGCAGGTATTTTTCTTTTAGATTTCTTGCAGTCCGTACTTATCAAAGTCGCAGGTGTGGCATTCGGAGTTTAGCCGAGGCAAGGTTGAGTTGCCGGCAGCTGTCTCGGCTACTAGCCAGGGCCAGAAAAGATGCTCTTTTTCGTTCAGTTGCATTGTTCCGGGTTTTTTTTGGGGGTCAGGAACCGCCGGTCGTTTCTTGTTTTCTAGCCGTGTCAGTCAAGCCCAGGGGAAGTCTCGCCGGTTCCAGGACGGGTCGGAGCCAATGACAAGGCTGAACGCAATACAGGAAAAACGGATTCGGTGCTTCCTTCACGTCATGGCAGCGGCCAATCATGGTTATCGTCTTCCTGTCTGAGCAAGTCGAGTTTCTGGTCTTGCATCAGCGAGATGTAGCGCGACGCGCATGCGGCGGATCAGTCATTAGCTGTTTCCAAAACGATCCCTTCGCTGTGCCATTCACGTTGCATCGATTATTTTCGTTTTATTGTTGGGGCATCATCTTTCGTTCGTTTTTCTTTTATTGTTATGCATTCCACACATATCTTGTTCAGGTCGATTCTCGAATGCCTTGTGCGTGTCATGATGTGGTGTTCTTGGCTACATCTCGGCCACACTCATGTGAGTCAGGCGAATAGATTGGGTTCCAGAGACGGAAAGAAGAGCGGTTACTAGGTTGCGACGAGGTCATGTAACGTGGCTTAGGGGGGGGGGGGGGGGGGGGGGGCAGGGCGGCAATGAATTTGTTTTGTCATCAGTAAACCGAGGCCTCGGCTTCTGGCCAGGCGAAGTCGAACGTTCGAATCTTTCACGTCGGCACCTTGGTTCTTTTTTTTTCCTAGACTTTTTACTTGCAAGGCACCAGTGAGTTTGCACAGCGACTCGAACGCAAGCTTCGCCGACATCTTTGCGGCTCGAGCGGGCTAGGTTTCGTTACGAACAAGGCAGACATGGCCGCGGCTTCTGGCCAGGCCAAGCCGAGAATTCTGGCGTTCATTACTGATACACATTGCATTTTAGGCGGTTTTGTCATGTCATCGCGCAGAGGGCAGTAGCTTCTGTTGCCCTTGGCAGCTTGCGCGGTGCGAGCTCAGGCGAGTCTTCGATGGCAGAAAAGCTTTCGCTTTTCGTTGAGTCCAAGCAGAGACTTCTGGCGATCGTTAATGAGGGACTTCGCCAGTGCACTTTATTTATGGTGCAACGGATTGCTTTTCGTGAATTCAACAGAGGCAAGGTCACGGCAGTAGACAATCCTGGGGTCTCGGCTTCTGGCCAGACCAAGCCGAGTTACTTGTCTTGTTTCAGAGACATGCATCGCGAGTCGCATGCGGTGCGTGTGTCGTTTGCTGTTAGCAGAGTGATTCTTTCGCCGTGCCAGTCCCGCTATGTCCATTCCGCCTGAGGCAGGGTTATGCGTCCGAGCGAGAGTCCGTTCGGGCACAGGGTTTACGAGTGGCAGAGCTGGCGTAGCAGGCCGAATTGGTCGGCCGAGCCTGCGTCTTGTTTGTTATGCGAAGAGGTACTGACGTTTCACGATCCCTGGACCATCTGTGCTGAATGTTACAATACCTGCTGGCTTCATTACGAGAGCGAGCTCGGCGACAAACCTGCCAGTCTCGTTTTCGCTTTCCTCCAATCGGAAGAGCCACCCGAAGATGCTTGGGCATAGGAGCGACCAGGTTGAATGCAATGCAGGATTCGCAGATTTGCTGTTTGCGTCCTAGGCATCCAACGAGGCTGCCATTCTTGCCTTAGTTGGATTGTCGACCGCTGCGAGGTTGAGATGCGGAAAGGGCTGCGGCTTCTGGCCAGGCCAAGCCGAGACTTTTTGTGGCGTTCCCTAGTGACATCCCTCGCAAGTGCATCGGTTTCTCTCTTTAGTTGTGTAGAGGGCACGATTTTCTGCTGCCGTTCCTGGGGTTGGCGGAGTGGGAGCCGAGGCATTTTTCTTCGATGGCAGAAAATGCTCCGGCATCTGGCCACACCAAGCTGAGCGTCTCGTTTTGTTTGGGTCAGATGTATGGCGACTCGTATGCGGTGCTTATGCGACCTGCACTTCGCAAAGCGATTCTTTCGACGCGGCAGTCCTGGCATGCCCTTTTCGGCCGAGGCAGGCTCATGTGTTCGATCGATTAACGGGGTCGCGGAGCTGCCGCGGCAATTCAAACCGGTCGGTCGAGTCTGCAAGCTGTTAGTGACGCAAGAGCTGTTGCATAACTAACAATCCCTCAAGTCTTGGTGGTACACGTCAGAAGTTCCGGTGGCTCTGCCAAGAGAGCGAGCTTGGCTGCAGACCTGTTAGACTCCTTTCATCTTTCCTCCGACTGGAAGAGCTGTCCGAAGATGCTTGGGTACACGAGTGACAAATCTGAAAGCAACGCAGGACTTGCAGATCGGGCGTAAAGTTGCCGTTCGATCCAGGCAGATCTTGCGGAAGCGGTTCACGTCGGAAATTCGGTGTTGCGCCCTTTTCGGTACTCAGGCTGCAGTCGGCCACGGTAGGTAGTAGCTGTTTGCATATGACACGATATGTCTTCCGTCGCCGAGCGTTAGGCGGCTCAGATTTGGATTTCTCGAACTTGCCATGCCGGCCCAGCGGCGGGCGCAGAGAGTCTTGTCTCGTTCAGCTTGTTCTTGTGTCATCTGCACGTAGTGTCGTTCGACCGCTCGAG
This sequence comes from Symbiodinium sp. CCMP2592, assembly GCA_905221615.1. Taxonomy (NCBI): domain Eukaryota; class Dinophyceae; order Suessiales; family Symbiodiniaceae; genus Symbiodinium; species Symbiodinium sp. CCMP2592. The sequence continues at coordinate 18,478 of CAJNDT010003346.1, read as the reverse complement.
TCATGTCGAGCAGTTTTTATTCATGTTGTTCCTGCGTGCGTCAGGACGCATCGCAGCCGAGGCAAGGCTATGCCGGCAGGGAAATCTTCTGGCGCCTCGGCTGCTGGCCAGGCCAAGCCGAGACGCCTGCCCTTTTTGGATTAAGTTCTTGTTTCATCGAGGAGACGCCGTCGCGAATTAGTGTATCCGTCTTCGGTTCAGGACTTTCGTCAGTCCGTGCTCGAGGCCTCATCGGCAGCTTGCAACTGAACCGAGGCAAGCTCCCGGCTGTTGCAAAGCTTTCGGCTTCGGCTTCTGGCCAAGTCAAGCGGAGATTCTCGTCCCTGTTTAAAGAGATATATCGGGACGAACAGCGAGACCTATTTGTGCCGTTCGGCAGTTCCGTCAATGAAGCCGAGGCCAAGTCGCGCTGGTTCCACGACGGGTCAGAGCCAAGTCGCCCGCTTGCGGAGTCAAGAAGGACATTCGAGCTTCCGTGAAGATCGAGAAATCACGAGAGAACGAGGGCTCCGTCGACGCGGCGGGGGCAACTCGCGCGAAGAAGCAGAAAGGCGTCCGAGTCAAGCCAGAGTTGAAGGAGTCGAAGGACGGCAAGAAGAATAAGGTTTACCGGCGTCTTGTGGAGAGAGACATTAAACGAATGCAGCTCCGGAAAAGACCAATGATCGCCAAGTCCCGGTTCGGCAAGCTCGTCCGAGAGACTCTGTGTTGTCTTCGCAAAGAAAACGGCCAGGATCTAGGCGAACTCAGAATCGGGGGTGAGGCATTGGAACAGCTTCAGCTGGCCGCCGAAGCTGCGCTGCTGCACTTATAGAGTCGGCAAGCATGGGGACACAACGGATTCGCTCATTTGCTCTCACCTGCGAGGCTCTCCTGACCAACTTTATCGAAGCGCGACACAAGCTCAAAACAAAGTCGGCGCTGAGAGCCATCGCGGAGATTCTGCCGGAAGACTTGCGGCAGGTACTTTTGTCCAAAAAGTGACTCAGTTTGTACTTATCTAGTTATTTTCAGTAACATCATCGAGATCTCTGTGGTGCCGGGTTAATAACCGCGGAGATACTCGTTGCTGTTCGAACTCCTGATTAGGGCAGCTGGAAGGAGTCCGCACAAGGTTGCGGACGAAACCGAACGGGTGAGGTTGCCGCCTCCTTTTTGGCGGCCGGGGCGCTGCTTGCAGGGGTAGCAGTGAAGTTCAGAAAACAAGGAGCGTCCGTCGCTTGGCACTGGAAGCGGGAGACTAGAATGACTGCCTGGCTTAGCACATTCGTAAAGGAAGACTAGCACTCTCAAAGAAACGATGTTGCAAATGTTTGCAGTAGTTTTTTGGCTCGCGTCTCGGCTACTAGCCAGACAAAGCTGCGCTTATCGATAGGAACACGCCCTGCTAATCCGAGACCTTGTAACAGTTACGCCGAAGGCATAGCCAGTTCGGAGTAGTTGGTAGTTGTCAGAGATTAAGAGAAAACATATCGATGCGGTCACATATAGCGTTGCGACGCATGTCTTGCCACTAATTATACGGGTTGCGTCTCGGCCACTGGCCAGACAAAGCGGTTCTTATTGGTAGGAGCAGAGTAGCAGCGGGTTTGCGGCTCGCGTTTCGGCGATTGTCCAGACAAAGCTGTTCTTCGCGGCCGGGGAGCGGTGCTTTCCCTTCGCTCCGGGGCACACCGCCGGCCGGCACAGTCGAGATTTCTTCGGGCGGCGAGGAGCACAGGGTTCTCAGGTTTCTCGTGACCTGAGGGCGATGACTCCCTGGCTGGCCGTGGCGCTGGCGTCGCTTCTCTTCCTTCGTCAAAGCAAGCAGCCTCTTCCGCGGCAGCTGACTAGATTTCTTACGTTTGCGTATCAAGACATCGAAGATCATCTTTGGGTCCTTCGGCTTGTATTTGTATCTAACAACATATAGACGTGTGTAGATGCATCTTCCTACGTCACTCTCTTTTTCTTACCTTTTGTCTTTGTTTCTTTCTCTTTCCTGTAGGATGTAGCACAGACCAGATGCATGTCTTACCGAGAAGCATGGAAGGTTCTTTGTCAGCATCCCGACCCATCCGTGGATCTGACTTGGAGGACGGTCTTGGATGAGCATCGAGCCGGCGCCCTTCCTTGGTCGGCCTTAGCTCACTACGGACCAGCTCTAGCTTTGCTTGCAATGAGACACATTTTGTCTTCGGCATGTCGATCGGAAGACAGAGCCGTGGCAGCTCGGTACTCAGCGTGGATTTCGCGCAGATGGGGTTGGCCTTCCACCTGGATCAGGCCGACATGCGAAGCTGACATTCTGGCGATGTCGCCTCCGCCCGTTTTGCTGGCGGACCCCGAGTCGCCAGTTTCGAGATCGTGCCGGGCGCAATCGCACTCGCGGACGCCGCCTAGGAACGCCGAGGTTCGGGAGGCTCTCGAACCATCTCTTCTCGAGTTGCCGCCGGATCCGGATGTGTTAGCTTCGGGACCAGGGCGCGCGGCCTCGCGTTCGCGGACGCCGTCCAGGAACGCTACGGTCGAATCTGCTCTCGAAGTTTCTCCAGCGACGGCGGCTCACTGGTTGGACATGGGTCCTCGCAGTCCCATTCATCATGCGGATTCTCCGGGAAGCCTTCGTTGCAAAAGTTTCGAGTCTTTTGTGTCTCCAAAAGTTATGGTTATTTTTGTATATGGATCACAACGATCCATATACACTGGCATACTTGCAGCCCGCCGAGGCTGGTGGGCCATGCAGCGACAGGCTTGCCTGCATGTTCCGGGCGCCTGTCCCGGGGAAGATGTGTGCACGGTTTCCGATTCAGACGATCTTCTGGACAAAAGTCCTTCGGCGTCCGTGTTAGTTCCTGTCCGTGCTCTTCTTCCAGCCGATGTCGCCAAAAGGGATTTGTGCATACGGCTCGGAGATTCTCCGAAGACAATGGCTGCCAAACGTCACCTGCCTTGTATGTTATTGCATGCAGGATTACTTGGGTTTGCGTGGGTTGCAACCGAGGTTCTTTGTCTCGGAAAGCAAAAGCCGCGAGAGATTCTGAAGATCCCACAGCGGATCCCTTTCAGGACGGCGACTCGGTTCTCTTGCCCGCCTTGAAGATTCCTTCTGGTTGGCAAGCTCCGAACGCCGAAGAGTTGGATCAGTTCAACAGCCTCAACGACGGGCGCTGTAGCGATGTTTGTTTTGCCTTCGTTTTTTCTTTCCCGAAGAAGTGGTCCTCGTTGTGTTAATTACTTGGTGCAGGAAATTCCACCTCGTCCCAAGCATCAGTTGGACACGTCGGCTTCACGCTATTCCTGGTGGTATTGGACACAGCCCTGGGCTCCGGAGGTTTCGGCATCGCAGCCGGATGCGTACTCGAAAGCAATTCCGCTCGCCTGCAAGCGTGTTTCTGGAGCGACAGAGGCTCCTGTCGGTTGTGCAGATTACCGCAAATGCTGTTATTCTTCTTCCATGGCAAGTACTGCTAGTGTGCTCGACAGGATCCCGTCGAGGACCAGCCGGAGCAAAAGGAGACTCCTCGCAGGGCGGTCCGCTCCAAGTATGGCCTGTGTCCGAAGCATCATTGTGCGCGGCGACCTTACATTTTCGACTCTGGTAGTAATGCAGGAAAACCCTTGCACGTGTGCAGTCGTTTCTTTAAGCGCAGCGGTGACAAGCGCGAGTGTTGGCATTTCGAGATCCAGGATAGTCGAGTCGTGCAGGATCTGTGGCCGAATGCAAGGAAAGAGAAGCACTTCAGTTTTCAAGCCCGCCTGAACAGAGCCGGCCGCTGATCTCGGGCTCGGAAAATCAGGGACCGGCAATCTCGGTCGCGTCTAGCGACTGTGCGGTCGAGAATATTCATGCGATTTCTTAGTTGTTTTCACTTGCACGCCGAACAGCGCGCTGGCTTGCGCGTGCGGCACGTTAATTAGCATAATTAGGGTTGGCGACAGCCGTGTTGGTCTTGATCTTTCCATTTTCTTAGGGTCGGGAACACGGTCACCTCGCCTGCTGTGATCAGCACATGCATCATCTCGCCGAAGAACATTCGGCGAATGTAATTCGCAGCCATCAGGATAGCCGACACGGACACCTTTCTCGACGGAAAAGCGGAAAAGTATCTAGGCGCCAGGTTCTGTGTTTCGGAAGCACGGAGTTCGGGCCGATGCGATAGCCCTGCCATTTCTCTTTCGGAGTCGACCGTTTCCCCGAGGCGCCTCGCCGCATCATCTCCGCGATGCGCTGCTTTCATAGGCCTGCCCGTGGGGGAAGCCATGCCTTTTTGCGAAGGATTTCGGAATGGTTCGAGTTGCAGGTGTGTAGAGAAGCAGGATGAGCAGGGCCAGGCAGTTGTTTCGGAAGCTAACGCGGGGTTTGTGTGCCTTTCTTGAATCGGCAACATGGAATCGCGCTATCCGTGGTTTTTGGATTTTAGGAAGGAGTGAAGCATGCGAGACAGCTTTCACGTTCAGGCTCGGCTACTGGCCAGTCCACGCCGAGCATCCGAGTGTTTATGTTATAGATCTACACTTCTATATAAAAGTATATATATATATATATACATATTTATTTATATACTTTTATATAGATATGTAGATCTATAACAGCGAGATCTTAACGGCGGCAGTCGTTGGTATTGAAGACCGTAGTCAAGCCTCAGAGCAATGTAACTTTGTTTACGAAAACCCCTGGGAATTGGATGTATTGACAGAGTAGGCTTCTGCATGATATCGTTTCTTGGTCGGCTCCCGCGCAGTCTTGTTCTTATCGTGCTAGTCAAGGCCAGGTTTGAAAAAAAATCGGAGTTCGTGGTTCATGACCTGAAGCCATAGGACATCAAAGTTTCTTCGAACATCGACGCAATGCTCTCGCATCTCAACCGGTCCCGTGCGCGGTACGAGCTTCAGTCGGCAGATGTTAATTCTGCCGAGGGACTGAGGTCGCCGCTGGCCGACCTGGAGCCGCGGTCGGGCGCGGCTGTCGTCTCCCGGCTCTCTTCGACGGCTGCGGATATCGGCGCGGATTCGGACGGGGAAGGCTCCCCGACGAGCGTCTGTTCCGTTTACACGGTGTTTTCGTCCGAGACTGAAGAGGCCATCAGGGGGGGCGTGGACACAACGCGACTCTACGCTCGTATACTGGCTGCCATCATCGCGCGCGCTCGCCGGCGGCTCCTCGCGTGTCCTGAGCAAGTTGTGTTCTTGCAGAGACCACTAGCAGCGGCCGTAGCATTGCACTTGCGTGGGGTGCGGATTCTCAGAGCATCGATTTTTCGCCGGCTGCACGATCTGCGTCGCATGGATGCGTTCGAAGAACGCGAAGTGCGTCTAGTCATTGCGGATCTATTGTTTGCTCTGAGATTGACGGCGCCGGACGGCGGACGAATCTCAGGATCATTGGCAGACCGCTGAGCCTGCGGGTCCCGGAGCTGTCACTTCCAGGCTAATTCGTAATTCCCTTTGCAAACGTTTAATGGAAGGCTCGGTTGGAAGCGGTCGCAAAGCAGCTTTTCATTGTACCTTTGCATCTTTGGGAATCATAGGAGTCAAGAAGCATACTCCGTGCCAGGTTCGTGGAGCTTCGCAGGACCTGCAGTGCGGAGTCCTTGGTTGGATCAGGCGCACCCGTCGAAGTTGCATGTTCTTTTTGGCCGCAAGGTCCTTTTACTGGCGTCTGCACGCACTCGCATTCTCGAGGCCATTTGGGCTCTTTGACGTTTGGAAAGTGCCCTTGTCCTTTCGGCCGGAGCTTCGGCTGCTGGCCAGGCTAAGTCGTCCAAGCGATGAAGCGACCTGCAGCAATGCTCGAGACGAATGCTTCTTCCGGGGAGTCGGGCCAATGCTTCTCTAACAGTGGGCGTTTCAAGCTTCGCCACACCGAAATAGTTGCAGGCCTGCAGTATCCCGGCTTGAAAGCTTTGGCGGAGCGCTGGTGCGCCACGTCCGTTCCCCTTCGCTACACGGCCATCAAATCCAGCAAGAAGACCGCTCCGAAGAAAGGATGTGCGGATTTTCTCCGCATGGAGTTTTGGTGCAACTCTTGCATCCATTGTCACGGAAGGAAAGGCTGGCGTGGCTTTGCATCGTACGAGAAGGAAACTGTCCGCATCTACACCACCGAGGACTCGGAGCACGGCAACTGGGACTACAAGTACGGAGGGCGACAGAAAGGTCTCGACTCGACCGCGAAGGCTCTGGTCAGGCAGGGCGTGCAGAACTTTCCGAACAACCACGAAGTGGCGGAGTTTGTTTGTCGGCACTTGCCGTCGGGGGTTGAGTGGCCGGAAGAGAAGAATTTGAGGTTATTCATTGAGAACTACCGCAGGAGGTTGCATCGCAAGGCTCCTCCGCCGCTGCCCATCGGAGCAGCCTGAGGTCTCGTGATCTGCCGTCGGGGGCGGAGTGGCCGGAAGAGAAGAACTTGACGTTTCTCATTGATAACTACTGTTGGAGCTTGCACGGCAAGGCTCCTCCGTGGCTGCCCATCGGAGCACCCTCAGGGCTCGTTCCCTCCCGGTTAATGTCAGCAATTAATTAATTCATTTCGTGGATGTTTCACGGATGCAGACGTGTATGCAAGCGAGAGAACACGAGTTTTCCGTTCCCGGCATTCACATTGAAGCTTTTCGCGTTAGCCGTGATCGCAGTTCTCGAGCTTGCTGCATTCATTCTTGCAAAGTCACGCTTTTGCAATCTTTTGGCTCGAACCGTGCCACGCAGGAGGCTTCGGCTGATGGCCAGGCCAAGAAATTATACATGTGAGTTTTTGGGTCGGAGTTTCGGCCGCCGGTCAGGCTAAGTCGTCCGAGCGATGAAGCGATCTTCAGCAGCGCTCGAGACGAAAGCTTCTTCCGGGTCGACGTGGCAATGCTTACGCAAGACTGGGCGTTTCAAACTTCGCGATGCCGAAAGTGGTGTAGGCCTGCAGTATCTTGGCATGAAAGACTCGTTGGAGCCCCGGCGCGCTACGTCCGCCCCCCTGTTCGCTGCAGGGCCATCACATGCAGCAAGAAGACCGCTTCGAAGAAGGGATGTGCTGATTTTCTTTGCGCGGAGCTTGGTGCAACTCTTGCATCCAATGTCACGGAAGGAAAGGCTGGCGTGGTTTTGCATCGTACGAGAAGGAGACCGTCCGCGTCTACACCACCGAGGACTTGGAGCACGGCAACTGGGACCACAAGTATGGAGGGCGACAGAAAGGTCACGACTCGACTAGATTGGGCAATTACAGCAGTCCGCAGGAAAGGCAACGACGAGGCATTCCAGCCAGGTTCCGGCGCGGTCGCATCCTGCCGCCTCTTCAGGCTCTCTCTGTTGCTCTTTGAAATATGCGAAAGCGTAGGCAAGTGAAGTGAAATGCTCTGTTCTGCTTTGGGCTTTTCGCTTCGCTCCGCCGAGGTCTGCAACGCGCAGCCTTCGTCCTGCACGTACTAGTCATATTTATGCAAAACTAATGCATACATATAGGTTGGCTGGAAGTGCGGCGTCGTGTTGCACGGAATCCTAGAGCATCCCAGGCCTCGGCTGCTAGCCAGGTCAAGCTGTCGCTCTCCATTTTACTCTTTGCTAGGGCATGACGAAGTCGAAGCGGCCTGCAGCAAAGGCAACGGAATTTTCAGAACAACCACGAAGTGGTGGAGTTTCATAAGCCGGCACTTGCCGTCGGGGGTGGAGTGGCGGGAAGAGAAGAACCTCATTCTTCATTGATAATTACTGCAGCACGTGTATACATCTCTCGAATGTAAGTGCGGTGCCGCTTCACACTGCAGGCCCTAGGCCTCGGCTGCTAGCCAGGTCAAGCTGTCGCTCTCCATTTTTTTGTTTGCTAGGGCATGACGAAGTCGGAGCGGCCTGCAGCAAAGGCAGCGGAATTTTGGGTGGAGTGGCGGGAACAGAAGAACCTCATTTTTCACTGATAGTTACTGCAGGACGCGTATCAAACTCTCGGTTCTAAGTGCGGTGTCGCTTCACACTGCAGGCCGGGCGTCGGCCGCCGGCGAGGTCAAGCCGTCCTTTCTGTTTTCTTTTCGGCACGACTCGGTTCGAAGTCACTGCCATTTTACAGGGCATGTACCACTTATTCTTATGCAAAACACATGCACACAAATCGGTCGGCTCGAAGTGCGGTGTTGTATGGCGCTGCGTCCCAGGCCTCGGCTGCTAGCCAGGTCAAGCTGTCGCTCTCATTTATTATGTTTGCTAGGGCACGACGAAGTCGTAGCGGCCTGCAGCAAAGCCAGCGGAACGTTCCGAACAACCACGAAGTGGCGGACTTTGTTTGCCGGCGCTTGCCGTCGGGGTTGGAGTGGCGGGAAGAGAAGAAACTCATTCTTCTTTCGTACGTACTGCAGCACGCGTCTAAATCTCTTGGTTCTAATTGCGGTGCCGCTTCACACTGCACGCCGGGTTTTAGCCGCTGGCCAGGTCAAGCCGTTTCTTATCATGCGAGTTTGGGCATGTTGCGGCGGTCTGCAGCAAAGGCAGCGACGAGGCATTCCGGCGAGGTTCCGCCACGTTCGGCTGTCGGGAAGCGCTCTGTCTTCTTTTCGGGTTCTTCCTCTTGCCTTCCGAAATACGCGAAACTGCAGGCAAGCGCAGCAAAATGCTCTATGTTGCTTTCATAATTTGCAGGTCGGCCCATTGAGGTACGTGTCCTGCAGCTTTCGTCCTGCACGCACGACTTATTGTTATGCAAGGCAGATGCATGCAAATCGGTCGGCTCGAAGTGCGGTGGCATTTTGCGCTGCACCCCGGCCTCGGCTTCTAGCCAGGTCAAGCCGTCGCTCTCCTTTTTTTTGTTAGTCGGGGCATGACGAAGCCGAAGCCGCCTGCGGCAAAGGCAGCAAAGAAGGCTGCCGGCAAGGTTCTGCGCCGCCCAGCCGCGCAGAAGTCGCCCGCCGCCCGGAAGCGACCCGCAGCCCAGAAGCGGAGTCTAGGGCTTCGACTGCACGAAGAGGTCGAGCATTTGCGCAACTACAAGGACTTCAAGGACTACGTTACTAAATGGTGTGCGACAGCCTTCAAGGGTCGAACTATGGCCATCAAATCCAGCAAGCATGTGCAGGTGCCGTCAGGCACTTTTCGCATGAACATCTGGTGCAACTCGTGCATCAAATGTCACAAGAACAAGGGCTGGCAAGGGTTCGCTACGTACAGGAACAAGACCTTGGAGGTCCGCAGCACGCCTTCCTCCGAGCACGGCAACTGGGATTACAGATACGGTCAGCGCGAGAAGAGTCTGGACGAGCAGGAGAAGAGTATTATCAGGGATCATGTGGATGGCAAAGAAACATACCGCATGCAGTCGCTCATGCAGTGTATGCGCAAGAAGACGAACAAAGCCAAGCCGTTGCCCGACGCGACCAACATCAAGTACTTCATAGACAACGATCGGAGGAGAGGAAGGAAAACTGGCAAAAACAGGGAATGCGCCAAGCTCGCTCGCGTGCGCGAGTGGGCAATATGTGATTTCGAGGCTCAGGCGTTTGTCATGCCGACCATGGACAAGGTGAACCACAACGACACCTGGGCGCTGCTGGAGCGGCGTCTCCAAGAAAAGGACTTCATGTTTTGTTTTGCAGACGTGGGAGCGGTTCGTGATGTGTTTCGGCTTCTGTCCAGCTTCCAATGCATCCGCCTCTGTTTTGATGGCACTTTCAAGCTCACGAAGAACAAGTACGTTCTGCTCACCGGAGGCATTCTCACGAAGGAGCTGGGCAAGCATGGCTACGCGACTCACTACCAGGAGCTGCTGTACGCTCTCGTTTCGCAGGAGAGCGAGGTGTGCTATGTGGATTTCATGACCGCCTTGAATCGTCTGGTCAAGTATGTGGCCGGTGTGAAGCTTTGCGATGTCGAGCATCTGCAGATACATGGTGATCAGGCTAGAGGGCTGGAGGCAGCGCGGCGTCGGATCTACCCACATAGCGTTCGGGTGTCTGACTTCGCTCACATAATCGGCGCCACCAGAAGCGGCCTTCCCAGTCTTACGGACCACATCAAAGTCTGGAGGGCCGGCATCTTCAAGAACGTGAAGTCCAAGCTCAGGCAGAAGCAATACTCGGATCTCGTGGAGTTTGCTGTCTTCACCAGCAGAAGCGCTTCTCCTGGCGCCTTCGCCGTTATCTGGGACGTGGTCTTCGACTTTCTGAAAAGTTTGCAGCCGCCGGAAGACGACGCGATCGAGGCTCTGCAGTCGTACTGGCTGGAGCAGCGCCCCGACGGCCACGGTTACACTGCCTGCTGGAACGTCCATCCTGCACGCGTGCAGCCCGGTTCTGGGTCGGGTAGTCAGGCTCAAGAGAACTGGCACAAGAACAAGTTGAAGGCTGGGGTTGACTTGAAGCAGAGCGTGGATGCCTTTCTGAAGAATCTCACAGACTTTGCCAAGGTGCGAGGCGAAATCTTGCGCAAAAGAGAGAAGCAAATGGTGGATGTTCCCTCCGAACGGTGGGATCGGGAGCTCCTGTCCGGCTCTTTTCTTCCGAAGGAAGGTCGTACCACGACGCTGGAGTACCTCGCCAGACCCTCTGCAGTTTACGAAGTTTCTCGGGCAGACGGTCGTCGGTACTTCTGCATGCGGCGCAGCCTTCGACGTATCGAGGATGGTGACCATTTCGTCTTGCAGGAGCCGGGCGACAAGGACTTCAACGACAAAAAGTGCCGGGCCTTGGCCAACCTGCACTTTTGCGAGACCTTGCAGGAGGCGAAAGCTGCATTGACAGAGTTGAATGCTCCAAATCCCTTGCACAGGGATCCGGAGAGAGTCTTGCGTCTCGTGGCAGCCTATGTTGTGGTGTGCGTCGACATGAACTTCCCTCACCCCTGGTGGCGATCTTCGCACGCAGGCGGCGCAGAACACCGCGTTGGTATGTGTCACTGCAAACACTTTTGTGTTCGGGGGTGCTGCGAGCATCTGTACACGGCCTTGAACTTGTGCGGACTGTTGGACGTGACGATCCCTTGCGAGGCGCCGAAAAAAGGTCTCAGGAAGGGCAGGGCGGAGCCGATGGAGATGCCCAAAAAGAAGGCAAGGCCTCCCAGCAATGCCCCATACGCTCCGCCGTCGGACGGCGCCAGAAGAGCGAAGGCTGCCGGGTCGAAAGCAGCTCCTGCCGCTGGCTACGTGGAGAGCGAGGACAGCCTGCGCGACATGCACAGGGAGTTGAGGAAGTATGCTTACTTCGAGAACAAAGAGAGAGAGAGGCTTCTCGGGAAAAAAACCCTCGAGTCAGACGACGAAGAGTAGATGCTCTCTTGACGGCGCTTCGGACAAGATTCTCGCCGTGGCCATGTCTGGCGTCCTTGACGTCGCCTTTTTTTTACCGGTCCTTAAGCTTCGTCTTGGACTTTTTTCTATGTCAAATTAGTAATCGTCTCGCCCGACTTTCTTTACGATGTCGCTGGCATATGCATCTCGATGACAGACAGACGAGTGGACTACGCCGCCTGTCTGCTAATTCGCATCTCCTGGCATGCTGGCCGACGTCTTCGCGTGCATTGCAAAAACAAGCCCTTCCTTATTGCTTTCGGCACGTCGCAGCGGTCTGCAGGATAGGCAGTGATGTTGCATTTCAGCATTTCTCGGCTCTAAGTGCGGCTGCGTTCAGCGCCGCGTTCCAGGCCTCGGCTGCTGGCCAGGTCAAGCTTTTCTTCCCGTTTCATTTTATCGGTGTGGACATGGCAAAGCCGAAGCGGCCTGCGGCGAAGGCAGCAGAGAGACCATCCGGCAGGCTGAGGTGTCGCCCCGCCGCGCAGAAGCGGTCTGCTGCCCAGAAGCGACCCGTAGCCCAGAAGCGGAGTCTGGCGCTTCGACATCAAGCAGCAGAACGCAGGAGAGGAAAAGGGAGCGGCCAAAACCAGGATTGCGTCAAGCTCGGTCCTCTGCCGATGAGCGCGATCCGTGACTTGGAGGCTCGGGCGTCTGGCATGCCGACCATGGAGAACTTCAACCAAGACCGTACCTGGGCGCTGTTGCATCAGCGCTTCCTAGAAAAGGACTTCGTGTTTTGTTTCGCTGACGTGGGAGCGGCCCGCGATGTTTTTCGCCTGGTGTCCAGCATCCAATGCATCCGTCTCTGTTTCGACGGCAGTTTCAAGCTGACGAGGAACAACTGCGTTCTGCTCACTGGAGGCATTTTCTCGAAGGAGCTGAAAAAGCACGGCTACATGACTCGCTACCAGGAGCTGGTGTATGCCCTCGTTTCCCAGGAGAGCGAGGAGTGCTACGCGGACATCATGACCGCCTTGAATCGTCTGGTCAGGCACGTGGCGAAGTTGGATCTGTGCGATGTCGAGCACCTGCAAATACATGGAGCCGAGGCCAGAGGGCTGGAGGCCGCGCGGCGTCAGATCTACCCTAACAGCGTTCGGGTGTGTGACTTCGCTTACATGATCGGCGCTAGGAGAAGCAGGCTCCTTCCCTTTCTTTCGGACGACATCCTAATCCGGAGGGCCGGCATATTCGAGAACGTGAAGTCCAAGCTCAGGCAGCAGGACTACCTGCGTCTCGTGGAGTTTGCTGTCTTAAGCAGCAGAACCGCTTCTCCCGGTGCTTTCGCTGCCATTTGGGAGGCGATCTTGGACTTTCTCGAAAGCTTGCAGCCGCCGGAAACGGAGACGATCCGACTTCTGAAGACGCACTGGCTGGAGGAGCGCGGCTTCGGTCGCGGTTTCAGCGCCTGTTGGAACGTCCATCCTGCCCGCGTGCAGCCCGGTTCCGGGTCGGCGGGGCAGGCTCAAGAGAACTGGCACCGAAACGAGTTGAAGGCTTGCGTATCCTCGAAGCAGAGCGTGGGGGACTTTCTCGCGAACCTGACAGAGTTTGCTGAGGAGCGAGGGGAAGTCTTGCGCAGCCGCAAGAAACTTCTGGCCGACGTTCCCTCTGAACGGTGGCATCGGGAGCTTCTGTGGGGCTCTGATCTTCCGCGACAAGGTCGTACCACGACGCTGGAGTATCTTTTCAGACCCTCTGCAGTTTGCGAAGTTTCGCGGGGAGACGGTCGTCGGTATTTCTGCATGCGGAGAAGCCTCCGACGTCTCGAGCATGGAGACAACTGGGTCCTGCAGGAGCCGGGCGAGGCAGAGTTCGACGCGGAAAAGTGTCTCGCTTTGGCCAACCTGCACTTTTGCGAGACTCCGCAGGAGGCGAAAGCTGCATTGGTGAGCTTGAACGCTCCAAATCCTTTGCACAGGGATCCGTGGAGAGTCTTGCGTCTCGTGGCAGCCTACGTTGTCGTGTGCGTCGACATGGAGTTCCCTCACCCCTGGTGGCGATCTTCGCATGAAGGTGTTGCAGAACATCGCTTTGGCGTCTGTCATTGCAACCACTTCTGCGTTCGGGGGTGCTGCGAGCATCTCTACACGGCACTTGGCTTGTGCGACAAGTTGAAGCTGCGTGACTTGCACTAGGAGCCGAGGAAGTATGCTGTTTTCGAGAACTTTCTCGGAAAAGAATGTTTTAACGGACACGGCGAAGACCGAAACCTTTCGTCACGGCGCTTCGGAGAAGATTCCTTCCGTGCTCGCGTCTCGCATGCAAAGTTTGCCGTTTGCACGGATCCTGAAGGTTTATCTTGGATTTTCATATATCTCAACCCAGCAATTCTCTTGCCCGAGACGCTTTTCGATGTCGCCGGCACATGCATCTTGACCGCCACAGACGGGTGGTATGCGCCACCTGTCGGTTAATTCGATAGTTCTTGGCATGCCGGCCGATGGCTTCACTTGCATCGGGAAAAAAGGAGCTGCCTTATCTTTATACTAGCTCAGAATGTCACATGCGAACTCGTAGCCTGGTGTTGCGCAGAGCGTCGTGTTTCTGCCAGGTGCCCGGCGGTCCGATTGCCGGAGACACTGAGCTCGTCTTCTGCGGAGTTTTCGACCGACCGTCCGGTTGGAATAGAGAGAGGTGACCGCCCTAGCGACGTGTGCGCGCGGCTGCCGGATGGTCCGGCCAAGTGGCTCGAGGCACGGCCAATCCTGGTTTGGGGGCCTCAGGTCCATCGGAGGAACTTTGGGCGAGAGGCCAGGCTCTCTTCCTGGGTGTGCTCCTCTCGTTCAGGTTCCTTCTTCGCCAACAGAGAGTTCCGTCCCTGAATGGCAGAGCACGAGAGCCCGGAGAGGCAGGGAAGCCGACGGCCCCTTTCCTTTGTTTCGGGGTTTGCATAGGCAGCATGGCGAGACTCTCGCAGGGTCTCGGCTCTCTGGCCGAACCAAGCCAAGGCCTTTTATTTTTGTTACGAAACAAGTGGTCGCGCGCTACATCGCCATGGCAAGGCGCGTGCCTGCAGAAATACGGATGGGCTAGCAGTCTCATTGGAACCCTGGAACAGGCAAGCGCGGCGGGGGGAGGGCGGAAAGCGTGGCGGGGGGAGGGCGGAAGGGGCGGGCGGGCGGGGGGACCGGTAACTCTATCGTTTGAAGCGTGCAGCAAGAGCAGTCTCATCGGATCTCTGGAACAGGTTGAAGAGGCAATCTCGGGGGGCGGGGTCTGAGGGGTGGGGGGGGGGGCGGGGTGGGAGGCTAATAACGTCCGTGTTTGATGCGTGCAGCCAGACTACTTTTGTCATAGGGACTTCGGAAAACGCAAGCTCGGAGGCTGGACACGCACCTTTGGGTGGCGGGGGTGGTGGGTTGGGGGTGGGAGGTTAATAACGTCCGTGTTTGATGCGTGCAGCAAGAGTACTCTCGTGGGAACTCTAGAAAACGCAAGCTCGGAGGTTGCAAACGTGCCTTTTGATTGGTTTCGGGGGGTGGGTGTCGGTCACGTTCGCACTTATGTAGGCTACAAAAGGCATGGTTCGGTCGGCTCTGGGCGGGCTCGGGGGTGGAGGGGGTGGGGTGAGGGCAGGGGGGTAGGGTGGGGTGGGGCGGGGGGTTAATAACGTCCGTGTTCGAGGCGGGCAGCAAGAGCAGTTTGTTGCGCTGTAAGACTTCGGGAGAAAGTTAAGGGGGAAAAGGGTTATTTACTGTTGCAGGACAGCGAGGCCAAATCCAACGTGCCGGCAATGTGGAGGCTGTCTCCTCAAGGTGCCAGACGTTCATTGCTTCCAATTCAGATTTCCGCCGATCTCAGGTCGAGTATCGTCTCTGAATGGTAGAGCACGAGTGCCTTGAGAGGCGGGGAAGTTGACGGGTCCTCTCAGTTCTTTCGGGCCATTTCTAGGCAGCAGGGTGAGACTTTCGCAGGGTCTCGGCTCTCTGGCCGGACCAAGCCGACGCTTTTATCATCAAAGGAGTGGTCGCGCGTCACATCGCCACGGAAAGTTTTCTAAGGCAGATGCACAGAAATCGGTCGGCTCGAAAGGGAGAGGCATCCTGCGCCGTGTCCTGGGCTTTGGCTTCTAGCCAGGTGAAGCTTTCCTTTGTTTAAGTTGGCAGTTAGGATACGATAAAGCTGAGACGGCTTGCAGCGAAGGCCGACGAATGTGGAGGTCTCGGCTCTCTGGCCAGACCAAGCCGAGGCTTTTTTCATCAAACGAGCTTTTGTGCGTTACAAAGCTATGGCAAGTCTTGTAAGGCAGATGCGCAGAAATCGGTCGGCTCGAAAGGGCGAGGCATCCTGCGTTGCGTCCCGGGCCTCGGCTTCTAGGCAGGTGCAGCTTTCCTTTGTTTGAGTTGGCACTTAGGACACGATAAAGCCGAGGCGGCCTGCAGCGAAGGCCGATGTTGCACACACACACACACACACAAGGAAGTGCATCTTTTCCGATACGGACGTTGCCGGGATCTCAGGTTGAGTGGCGTTCTTCAACGGCAGAGATTACGATTTTAGAGAGGCAGAGATGCCGACGACTCGTTTTTCTCGCGGCGGAGCATGCGAAGGCAGTAGGGCGAGAGTTTTGCAGGTCTCGGCTCTCCGGCCGGGCCGAGCCGAGCTTGCGCTCGACGTACGTCTTCAGGCAGTGGTAGCGTGGCCCGCCGCCATGGGTTGACATGGGACACCCAAAAAAAACATGCAGGCGCGCGATAAGTGCATGTGCTTCCAGTTGAGATGTTCGGCGAGCTCAGGTAGACCTCTGTCGCTCCAGGGCAAAGAATACGAACCCAGAGAGGCGGGGATTCCCGGGACATCTTTCTCTTGCGGCGGAACATGCGTAGTCAGGAGGGCGAGAGTTTCGCAGGGTCTCGGCTCTCTAGCCAGGCCAAGCTGAGCTAGCACTCGACATACATCCTCAGGTACTCGTTACGAGGCCTGTCTGCAGGGTCTCGGCTTTCTGGCCAGGCCAAGCCGAGGCAGCACTCGACTCACATCTTCACTTTCTCGTTGCGAGGCCCGTCGCTATGGCTTTGCATGTGCCTTTGAAAATACAAATAGGTAACGGCCCTAGCGATCTGTGCGCGGGGTTGCTGGATGGTCTGGCCAATTTGGTCAAGGCGCCGCCACACCTGTTCTGGGGGATTGAGGCCGCTCTGGTCGGCGTGCCAGAACTGAAGCGGAATCTCGGGCGTGCTCTTGGCACTGCTTCTGTGTTTCTGCAGCTCAGGGACAATGGACGCGATGTTGTTTGCAGAGTGTCCTGCCCTCCCTTCTTGCACGTGCACTTCCTGCCGCCACTGCTACATTTCTTCGAGTGGGTAAAGATCGTCTGCGTCCTTTTCGAGCAAAATGACGAGTCGGAGGCCTTGGCGGTGCTCATGCACAGGGAGGTGCCGGAGCTTGCTCACGAGATCTGGGACGAAGTGTTGTGCATCGTACGCCATAAGCACTTTCACGTTCTCATCGTGCTGATTTGGCGAGGCCGCCTTGCCGTCGATCATCTACACCTGGTGGAAGCTTCGCCATCCGGGCGCGCTCCGCTCCTGTCGCTGACTGTGAACGACCATCGAGGCCACTTCGAAGCACTTTTGGCATTGCGCGCGGAGGTTAACTGCCCGGACAGTCGTGGTCATACTCCTCTGGCTTATGCGGTCCGTGCCCGCTCGCCCGCTCGCGCTACGCTGTTGCTACAGGCAGGTGCCGCGGTCGCGCCGGACACGGGATATTGCCCACTCCTGCTGTCCGTGGCTGAGAGTCAGCGTGACATGCTGCATATTCTGCTGCATGCCAGGGGCTGCCCTCATCGGCGTGCCCCATCAGGCAGCCTTCGCGGAATTTCTCCTTACGATTTGGCGTGTCAATGGGATGATGAAACGACTCTGCGGTCTTTCCGACTGCATGGGCACCACGCCGCTGGCTTGCACCCGCCGATCCTGCCCGTTTGTTTTTCTTTGAGCGGCACCGAAGTTGCCCTCAGCGAAGCCGGAGCCCAACACATTTCGGTGCTTGAGCATTGCCATCGCATGCCTTCGGTGGGGTTGGCTGCCGAAGAACACGATGATCGGGTTGCCATCACCTACGACTCTTCTTTGTCTGTGCGGGCTTATGCATTGGCCTTGCGGCGTGCTCTCATTGGGGGTCACCATGACTCGGCCGCTAACATCCTGGAGCGTTATCCCTTCTTGATCAACGAGCAGGAGTCTCGAGTCAGGGCCTTCCTCTTCTTTGGGCGGTCGTGCGACAGGAAGCCGGTGCCGTTTCCACGCTGTTACAGGCGCGGGCCTCTCCGAACGCAACGCCCGGTCACGCTGCCCCGTTGCTTCTTGCGGCCCGACATGGAGGAATCGAAGCGGCCACTATACTTCTTATGGCACGAGCAGACGTCGGTCACGTTGGTGCCGGCGGCCAGTGCGCGCTGAGCGCAGGGGCGGAGCGTCAGTCTTATCCGGTGGTTTTGCTTCTCTTGGAATTCCGCGCTCATGTGAGTCAGGACCCGGAGGATCTTTTGCCGCTACTGGACAAAGCATTTTTGGGTGCTCGCAAAGATTTGGACCATTGCGCCACGCCGGCTCTATTGCTACGAGCCGCTGGTGCCCTTCCGCACTCCGCACTTGTCCATGCCGTAATCTCGGACCTCGTTCCGCGGCTCGTGGCCGAAGGCCACTGGTTCGGCCTCTTCGTGCTTCAGTGCTGGGCGCATTCTCGGTCGGGGCTCGATTCGACGGCCGTCCCAGGCTGTCCTGTCGCTCTGGCTTCGGGCTCCTAATCGATGACGCGTCGCTGTTGCCACACGAGCACGGAGTCTGTATCATACCAACAGAGGACCCAGTGCAGTATGGAAATTGCGATCGTGCAGGCAGGTCAGAGGAGGGACTTTGTGCGGCGGCGCTGGGGTTTCTTCCGCGGTGTGCTTCTCTCGTTCAGGTCCTTCCTTGCCTTGTTGACAGAGAAGCACCCTGCTTTGGTCGCGATGGAGAGCTCCTGGATAGGCAGGAAACTATCTTGCTTGGTGGCGAGAAGAACGTCTTGGCAGCATTCTCAATGGCCTGGTGAAGCCGATGTTACGCGCGACCGGGACAGCAGGCTCTTTTGCTGTCTCGGCCGTCTCCAGGCAGGATCTTTGCGAAGCTGCCGACAGCGTCGACGGAGAGTTCTAGGTTCCTTAAAAAAAACCTCAGGAAGAAGAGAGATCGCAGATACAGACGAGACGAAGCGCAAAACCCGGGCATTTGCTCGTCGGTCAGGCAGGGG
>CAJNDT010003345.1:0-23636 GCA_905221615.1 Symbiodinium sp. CCMP2592 | reverse complement strand
CGACATCTCCTTTTAGGGTTTAGGGTTTGGTTACCAACATCTCCTTTTCGGGTCTAGGGTTTGGTTACCAACATTTCCTTTTAGGGTTTAGGGTTTGGCTTTCGACATATCCTTTTAGGGTTTAGGGATTGGCTGACCAGCATATCCTTTTAGGGTTTAGGGTTTGCTTACCAACATCTTCTTTTAGGGTTTAGGGTTTGGCTGACCAGCATCTCCTTTTAGGGTTTAGGGTTTGGCTCACCGACATCTTCTTTTAGGGTTTAGGGTTTGGTTACCAACATCTCCTTTTCGGGTTTAGGGTTTGGCTCACCGACATCTCCTTTTAGGGCTTAGGGTTTACTTACCAACATCTCCTTTTAGGGTTTAGGGTTTGGCTATGGACAGCTCTTTTTAGGGTTCTCCTTTTAGGGTTTAGTGTTTGCTCACCGACATCTCCTTTTAGGGTTTAGGGTTCGGTTACCAACATCTCCTTTTAGGGTTTAGGGTTTGGCTTTCGACATATCTTTTTTAGGGTTTAGGGTTTGGTTACCAACATCTCCTTTTAGGGTTTAGGGTTTGGCTTTCGACATGTCCTTTTAGGGTTTAGGGCTTGGCTCACCGACATCTCCTTTTAGGGCGTAAGGTTTCGTTACCAACATCTCCTTTTAGGGTTTAGGGTTTGGCTCACCGACATCTCCTTTTAGGGTTTAGGGTTCGGTTACCAACATCTCCTTTTAGGGTTAAGGGTTTGCTGACCAACATCTCCTTTTAGGGTCTAGGGTTTGGCCATCGACATCTCTTTTTAGGGTTCAGGGTTCGGCTTCCCACATCTCCTTTTAGGGTTTAGGGTTTGGCCATGGACAGCTCCTTTTAGGGTTTAGGGTTTGCTCACCGACATCTCCTTTTAGGGTTTAGGGTTTGGCTGACAACATCTCCTTTTAGGGTTGAGGGTTTGGCTTTCGACATATCCTTTTGGGGTTTAGGGTTTGGTTACCAACATTTCCTTTTAGGGTTTCGGGTTTGGCTTTCGACATATCCTTTTAGGGTTTAGGGTTTGTCTCACCGACATCCCCTTTCAGGGCTTAAGGTTTCGTTACCAACATCTCCTTTTAGGGTTTAGGGTTTGGCTCACCGACATCTCCTTTTAAGGTTTAGGGTTCGGTTACCAACATCTCCCCTGAGGGTGTTGGGTTTGCTCAGCAGCATCTCCGTTTAGGGTTTAGGGTTTGCTTACAGTGCGCACCGCGAAAAAGAACCTGGCCAAAAAGCGGCCCTGCGGCTCGAGCAGTGCTGCCTGCCTCAAAGTCTCCAAAGTACTGCGCTGGCCACGTATTATGCGGTTCCGGCCCCCGCGCCAGAGACCAACGTGCACGACAAATTTGTGATTTGTCGCGGAAATCATCTCCTGCCATCAGACTCTGAGAACCCTCGAAAGTACTGCGCCTGCCACGTATTTTGCACTTGCCGTCGTGCTCTACAGCGGTAACATAGCCAAAAAAAGGCCGCGCGTCTTGAGCCCTGCTACTTGCCGAGAAGTCTCAACAGTCTTGCGCTGGCCACGTATTATGAGGTTTCGGCTGTCGCAGCAAACACCAATTTGCGCGTAAAATTGTAAATTTTACACGGAAATCGTCTCCTGCCGTCAGAACCCACCAACCCTCGAAAGTACTGCGCCTGCCACGTATTTTGTACCTCGCTGCCTATGTAAGGAAAGCTCCGCGGGGCAAACCTAGGGCTACGCCCGTACTACTACTACTACTACTACTACTACTACTACTACTACTACTACTACTACTACTACTACTACTACTACTACTACTACTACTACTACTACTACTACTATTTTCATTCCAATCGCAGCCGGTCGCTCAGCTTGGCGTCAGGTACATGGCAGTGCTTTGCACCGGTGCTTCATGAGCACTAAACCACATGGGCAAGTTCCGCTACGAATAGCTGCAAACTTGCGACCTACTCAACTTGTCATGAGACAGTACTTGTGTACTGTATGTGGTGTGTTGCCGCGGCATTTAGCCTGGGCGAACAGACGACATCAAAATTGAGCTCATTGGTGATCGTTGTGGCCTCGCCAACGGTGATGGAGTTGAACAGTGGCGCTTCATTTGAGCTCAGCTGTACATCTCTGGAGAGTCGCGCTATTTACAAGTGGCCCAGCAGGGCGCACTTGAGTGGCTCACTGTGGCTCACTGTGGCCGCGTCGGGGGTAGTGTGACGGAGTGGGAGTGGCAGGGCAAACTCCAAGCTTCGCAGTGTTTGTAGTTGTGCCGGAGTCAGCCTGTCTGCCGCCTTGACCGTGTAGATGGCAATGGTGATGCGGTGTCCTGTCCAAGGCCTGGTCTCGTGCCATTGGTGTGGATCAAAAGAGATCCCCGGCAGCGTGAGATTCATCACGATTCCTCGCATGGTACCATCCTGAGAAGGGACTGGGCCGTTTGGTTGATGGATCCACAGGCCTCCTCCTCGAAACTTGGAGCATGGCAGCACTACGTTGGTGCTGGACTCCGCGCTGTTGGAGTCTCTATGTGCCCGCATGAACGTATTTCGTTGTAATACAAAACTGGTAAAGGTGGCAGTGGTGCAGGAACGAACATATTTGCACAGTAGTAGCGTGACCCAGGGGAACTGCGTGGTGTTCCGTCGTAATCCTGTTAGCCGGCCTTGGGAGTAGGCTCCACTCGAAAAGCTCATTCCCCCCGGTATCGGGTGAGTTGCTTCTTTTCGCGGCTCGCCGCAAGGGAGACAGTCACAAAGTAGCCCCCAGTCGGCCAAACGCATCTGTCCTGTTGTGATCATGTCCGCCGCGATTTGCTCCGCCACCTGTGTGAGAATAGGCATCCCTTCGGGTACATTGTCTTGAATCTCCAACGAGTAGGGCAGTCTCACCACGTGCTCATCTGGGGGCAGCTCTTCCAGCTGCTCCCCTTCCATGTGCCTATGAGAAGGTCGCACTACGGATAGTGAGTATCTAAGGCACTGGCAGGACAGCGGCATCACCAGTGGGGCGGTTCTGGCTGTGGATAGGTAGGCTGCAACGGGGTGGAGAGGTGGGGGTGGGGTTTGCTGCAATACGCTCTGCTTTTTTCTCCCTGCGCTGGTCTGCGCACGTCAGAATGTCAGCTTGGATTTAATTAGGCTGAATTAGAGTGGCCGCCTGCTGGCGCACTAAGCGTTGCAGTGTCTCAGGTCTTGGCAGCGTACCTGCGACGGATAGGAGCATGCAGTGTGGGTAGGGGTACGGGTAGCCGCAGTTGTTGGCAGCGTGCAATTTTTTCTGATTTTTGGGATTTTCGGAGCACAGGCTGCTTATGCATCCCCCACAAGCGGCTACCCCTCTGCGCTCATTGCCGTCAAGTTGTGGTCCTGCAGAGCAGGACCAGGTAACACTGTTGCGCGAGCACCGAGTCGTGTGCAACCGCTGTTCTGATGTGCTCAATAGGCTTTCCATCATCAGCCTTCCATTGTGGTGGTGCATGTGGTGCGATGCGGGCAGGTAGATGGTTGAGGTAGCGTGTGGTGTAGTGCCCAGCATGTATGGTAAGTCCACAGTGTAGGACGCATGCCGTGACTAGGTATGGGATTCGCTCACATGTGGAGCCTCGCTGGGGGTCGCTATATAGCATGGTATATCAACTGTGGTGTCAATTGTGACTGGGGTGTGCAGTTTTGTGGTGCGGCCTCGGGCATCATCCTGAAAGCGGCAGATACGCATGAGCATGATGCGTGGGGGATGGGTGCAAGCTTGAAGGTAGGTGCCTCCTCTGTGCCAGTGCTCAATTAGAGCCTGAAGCGAGGTGGTATTGGTATGATGTGGGTTCGGGAGATCGAGTGTAATAGATTTTTGTGTGCTATGGTGACCTCGAGTCTCGGTGCCTTCTATGTCGCTGACAATGCGCGATTCCCACCTGCCTTGTAGGACTTGTGGCCGTCCTGTACACAGGAGATGCTCAAGGAACTCGCAGGCATCTTGTTGTTGGTGTAAATTGGCCCAGTTACGAAGTAGGGGCTTCCAGGAGTTAAGGGCATGGATATGAAGTGGGCGTCGGGTATGGCGTATAGTAAACGTCTCTCCATGCCTGTTCCTGCGTGCCGAACTTCAGGATGTGTGCAACCTGAAGATGACTGGTGGCATACAACCAAGCCCTGACACTTGCGTTGACATAGCATGTGTTAGTGCTGTTTAGCAGCCTTATCAGGAGTACTCGGCCAACGCCTGTTGGACAAGCGCGGCAGCCGGCGATTGTTTGAGAGAATCGCGCCGAAGCTGGAGCCCTATCACTATCACCTGCAAGGCCGCCAATCCCGTCAACGCCTCCAGGCACTCCCATACCGTCATGTGGCCCTTCGTCCTGTTCGAGACGTCGAGTTGAAAGGTGGTGATGCCCGTCATGTTCCCGGCCAGTGGGCGCGTCGCATGAAATCGATGGACCATGTAGGGCTGCATGATGAGGGGAAGCACTAGCTGCAGTGCCTCTACCAACTTCGTATGAGCCAGAGGGGGCCTGTTCTCGTCCTCCACTAGGCTCCCCAGGGCCGGCGACCACTTCTGATAGCACCAGCATCCGTCCTGCAGCCACTTCGACTCCTCGGCCTTGGTCTGGAACGGCGTGGGCGTCGCTCCGCCGATGTCCTTCAGGCTTGCATGGAGCATCTGGATCAGGCATCCGAAGAGTGTGGTTCTGAGGGCTAGGGTGGTCGTGCCCTCCTCCTGTGACTTCTTCCATTTCCGCGAAGAGGAGGGGCAGGGGTCCCTGGTTGCCCGGCTGGACAAAGAGCACCCAGCTGTAGTCCTGTCGAAGAATCTTGAGCGCCGTCTCCTGTTGAAGGGCCAGCCTGGCTAGCGCCTTGATTAGGTAGTTCAGGTTGGGACCTTCCGAGAATCGTCCCTTTCCCCCACCTTTGCGCCAGGGTTGTTTGTTGGTGGGGGCCAGCTGCCATGGTCTCCCCTTCCCCAGCTCCGTTCGCGACGCCTTGCTTCTGTCTGCAGGGGCCGAGTTGGGCTCGGCCTCCCTCTTCACCGGCTGCCAGTCCATGTTGTTCAGCTGCTCCGTCACCAGGGGGCCGAAGACTTCCTGAAGCTGGTCCATCCTGTCTCCTGGCAGACTGAAGCTTTAGGGACATAAGACTGATTTGCCAGAGTACTGTGCATTTGGCAGGATGCTGTCGCGGGGCCTTTGTGACGGCACCACAGTGCTCACACGGGGATCCTGGTGTGTTAAATCTGGAGCACAGACGGCTGGCCGGCAACATGTTCAGCTCATGATCTGCAGGATGCGAGAGTCTATAGTGCTGCTTCATCTTCCCTGAGCATGCAATCCACTGGGAGCACAGGGCGCAATACTGCTGGAGCCAGCTGCGGTCCTGGAGACGAAAAGCTGCATTCTCTGAGTGCCTCAGGAGCAAGTCTTGTACAGTGGGCCTCTGGAAGTACGGCAGAGCGTCTTCAGGCGCGTGCGTCTCTGCAGGATCTGGGGATGTGGCAGACACGGCTGGGGCAGGTTCAGAGGGTGACGCGGGCTGGGGCTGAGCGTTATCAGGGTTAGTGAGGTTAGTGAGGTTAGGGCTAGCTACGGGGTGGGTGGCTTGGCACGGAGGCGTATCGGCGCTCATCGCGCTGTGCGTGGGTATGGGCTCATGTGCGTCTGGATTTGCTTGGGTGGGAAAAAGGACTCTGCATCTATGTTCCTGAATGTGTTTGCGCAGGCTCGAGAAGTCATAGAGCTTGACTCGACAGTGGCTACACTGCGGTAGTCCACCCAGGGCATCAAGATGCTTGTCAAAAGTGCGTCTAGGCTGGTTGACGGGTCTTGTAGGGTGGGCTTTGTGGTGTTTGGCCATGTGTCCAAGGAGAGAGGCTCTCGTTGCAAAGTAGATTCCGCATTCAGGGCACGGGTATTCCTTCTGTGGTGGGTCCATGATCTCTGTGAGTTGCGTGGAGCCTTCTAGCTGTAGCGTGTCCATGACTCGTTGCCAGGCGTGGCTCTCTGGTCCCCTGCGAAAAACATCCGGGTTGGGACTGGGGTCCGAGGTCTCCTTGTTGAGTTGACGTCGTAGCGCCTCAATTGGATGTTGTAGATTCCATTTTTCAAGCACTTTCGTGCGTGACGTGCCCGTCATGTAGACTGGAATCCTAACGATGGGCGAATTCGTCTCATGAGCTGCGCAGTGAGCCTTTTGGCCCCAAGAAGAGTAAGCCCACTGGCGTCCAGACCGTAGACTGTGGCGGTGTACACGCAGGCCTGCCATATGCGGAGCTTGTGATGCCTTGTGAGTGCGTGCCTGCCGCGGAGGATTCTGGTGAGCCTTCCAAAGTTGCTGGAGCCAACTTCCAGTCTGTGTGCCAGCGTGCGATCCTCGTAGTGGTCATAACTAACGACCGCCCCTAAGTAGACGAATGCATCAGTCAAGGGGATATCGTGACAAGTTTTTGCGCTGCGAATTGTCAAAACCCTGCCCTCGGCTGTTTTGCGTGTAAAAAGTCTGCGGAGCTGTTCAGCACCAGGGCCAGCGCACTTGAGGATGGCTTTGCTCTTAGAGGGGCTCACTAGCATACCCATCTCTGCCAGGGTATGCAGCAACGCTGAAACTCTGGAAAGGATGAGTTCTAGTTCATGGATAGTGTGGAATACACCCGAGCAGTGGTAGTCGTCCGCGAACACACTCAATAGGTCCACGGTGGCCTGATAGCAAATTTTCTCCGCCAATTTGTCACTAATTAAGTGCGAGAATGTGAGCCAAAGTAGGGGTGCGACTGCACATCCCTGTCTGACGCCTTGAGTGGCGTGAATGACGCGATCAGTGCCGTCATGGTTGATGTGGTAGTGCGCTTGCTGGTGCCAGCTCATCACGATGTGAATAAGGTGTGCCGGCAGTTGCATGCGCTGCATACCCTCAAGCAGGCGATGTCTCGGCATGGCGTCAAAAGCTCCCGCTAGATCCAGTGTGATCTGGAGCCCACCTGTCATGGTTTTCGCCGCCGTCCCAGCAAACCGATCATGAAGAGTGCTGTGCAGTGCCCGACAGTTGGCCCTTACACTGGAGCAATGATCGAACACTCTGCGTAGCGCATCTCGGTGCGAGCGGCCAGGCGTGTAGCCGTATTGCGGGAATTGCATGATGAGGCTATATATGTGGTTCTGGTGGGGCTCCACGAGCGCCTTGAAGGTGAGTTTGCCGAGTTGGTCTTGTAGGCCGATCGGTCGGTAGTGGCCAGCCTCTTTCCCCGTTTTCGCCGGTTTTTTAATCAGTATCAAGTGAGCGTCTGACCATTTTTGCTGCACCGCCTTGGGTCCCTTGGCCCAGTGTGAATCGAGGATGTGGCACACGCGGTCGGCAGTGATGTCAGCACACAAGCGCCAGATGGCACTAGGGGGGCGGAGGGGGGCTTTTTTCAAGTGGCTTGCAAGGGTTTCTGGGAGGAGGAGGGGCCTCTGATGGGCATCCCTTTCATCCCCTGTGGGGTGGGCAGGCTCAAGGCTGATATTAATCAGCGAGTCAAGGGTTGCTGTGAATTTGGTGGTAAAGTGCTGGTGAAAGCACGTAGCCTCCTCGCTACGTGTGAGCATCTTGCCGTTGCTATCCCGGAGTTGGGGTCTGCTCCGCCTGGTTTTGGGCGCTAGAGCTCGCACCACTTGGTACAGCTGGCGCTGATTGTGACTTTGCGCTGCTTTTTCAGCGACACACATTTGCTCAAGCAGGTAGGCTTTCTTGGTGGTACGGCATCGTTCCTTATGTTTCTTGTAGAGCGCATTGTAGGTGGACCAGGTTCGCCAGCGACCTATGATGGCCTTTAGGGTAACGTCCTTGTTGCTGCTGCGATACTGGCGCCACGCTTTCCACATTTCCCGGATTCCCTGTTGTACGTGTGGCTGTTTGCCAGCGCACAGTTTGGTCCGAGCGGGAGTCTTTCTTGGGGAAGTGTTTAGCTGCGACTTCACAGATAACGTTGGATATGTTGCCCGCCGCCGTGATCGTGGTGACATCGGCTAGCCTGTCCCGGACTTCTTCACGGAAGGATTTGACAGTTGCATCATCACAGGCTTCTCGGGCCTGTGCCAATTCAACTACGCGGTCCGCATCCACCTGTGGCGTTGGGGCGGAGGGCTTGTGGAAAGTTCTGTAGTTGAATGGTAGGGACGCAACGATGGGCGTGTGTATGCCTCCTCCTTGTCGCCACCCACCTACCGGGCAGTTGTGTGGGGGCCGTGCTTGGCGCGCCTCTTTTGTAGCATGACAGCCCCTAATCAGGAGATAGTCTAGTTGGGCTTGGTGTTGGCCAAAAGTGAAGGTGTGGGCTTTTGGGCCTGGCGTGCCCCAGGTGTTCAGCGTAATGAGGGTGTGTGTGGATAGGAGGGTGTGAAACATTTCCACATCCGGGGCCCTCTCAGGTGAGAGGGCACCCGTTCCGTGACCAACATGGGGGTGCAGGGGGGTTACTTGGACATTAAGGTCTCCTCCCACAATGAGATTTTCTCTGTATGGTATCCCGCCAACGCAATGACTCAGTTTATGCCAGAACTCACTGCGCTTTTCGAGTATGTGGGTATCTTTGGGATTCCATGCGTGTTGGTAGGCACAAACTACGCTTAGGGTGCGGCCGGTGTGTCCAAGCGGGAAACGCACTCGTAGGAGGCGTCCTGGGATCACTGCATCATGCCTGACCTCCCGGACCTGGGTGAGGGATCTGCGAATCAGGAGCATCACGCCTGCATGCTTTTGGGTAGGGCTACCCGAACCAACGCAGATCCACTTTGGTGTGATATACTGGCTGTCATCTCTAAGCCTGGTTTCCCGGATTAGGGCGAGATCGTAGTGTGACGAGTCCAGGAATCCCATTAGATCCTCGTACATACCCGAGCCAAGGCCCCCGACGTTGTGACAGTAGACCTGGAGACGGCGATGGGGGACCGAGTTGCGCGGCTTGGCTAGGTTGTGTTTCAGTGTGGTTGGAAACTGTAAGTATGCGGCCTTTGTAGCCAGCTTGTCCAGTGTTGGTTGCTCGTTGGCAGGCTCTTTTAAAAGATCTCTTGACATATCGGTTCCAGTGATGAGTAGGGTCTTGCTTCCCATAACTGACCTGAATTCCGTTTAGCTTCGGCACTGTATGTGATCGACAGGGTGCCTGTGGGTTGCCTTCCCCAGTCCCAACGGAAAGGACTGGAACCCTCACACTGTGGGTAAGCTTACTCTGTAGCAGCATGATTAGCGTCAGCATCTTGCTTCCCACCCCGGACTTGGGACCGGGCCGGCTATGCTTGGCGAGATGGCGTTCCATGCCATTGGTGGGGCAGTCTCTCGGACTGCTCCCATGCGAAGGGGGCAGCATGCTGCTCTCCCTGGGCCTTTGCACGTAGCGACAGAGACACATGATGATCGTGTGCCAAGCAGAGCCCTGAGAGTACATTGCAGAAACAACCTGACCAGCAGCTGGGGCACATGCTCTGAGGATAAAAAAAGTTCGCCGTACAGTATAGGTCATCCAGGGGGGCCGTGTGCGCTCTCGGGCAGCAGGCCTTCTCCATCTACGTTTGTGGGGGGGGCACCAATCCTAATGCGTCGCGTGTGATTAGGTAGACCGCGCCGGCGTGTAGATGGGGTCCTGGTCCTTGCTTGGCGTCGTCTGGCTGCCGTGCGGTGTGTCCTGCAAGACAGGGGGGTGCTTGCTCTTCTAGAAGGTTCTACAGGGGCTTTTGGCAGTGTAACAGCACAGGCAGGCTCGCACTCAGCAGCCATGTATTGCTCACTGCGCTGTGTGTCCCGAGTCGGAGCACGGGAAATGGCCAATGCGACCTGCTGCGGATGTGGTGGACCGCCATCGGCGGTCAACACCTCTGTGCTCCGCATGATTTGGACGCTATGGAAAAGGGCCGGATCGAGCGTGGTTTCCGTGCGGAGCACGTCGTTGGCCGACCTGTAGAAGCGGACCCCTGCGGCCGCCGCTTCGCGGGTGCGGATCCAGGTTGCGATATCGCAGTCGCTGCGCATCCCTGAAACTGCGCCTTGCCACGGCAACCATTCTACCAGCTGAATATGACGGCGGAAAGTCGGACCATGTCGGCCACCTGCCATCAGTCCATGTTGCAGGATGCTGCCATAAAAATCGTAAAAAGTGCCATGGGCCGCGTATTCTGGCGTCTGGTCCACTGACAGTGGGGTGAGAACCAGATCGTCGCGGATGTGGCTGATGGAGTGGCCCTGGAGGGCTCTCACTAGGTAGATGCCTTGCTGGAAGCAGACCTCGAACCTGCTCTTCTGGTTGTAGTGGATCACGTCAATGACCTCGGCCTCCGTGATCCATTGGTTCCAGAACCTTGGGGCCCTTAGAAGGGCACCCATCTCCATGTACCCATCTTCCTGGATGGGAATCTTCAGCCGAGGGGCTGCATGGCGAAGAAGCTGAGTGAGGGCCTTCGAGATTTCCTTAGCCCTTTCGCCCCTGACCCTGCTGGGCTTGCCATGCTTTCGCATCCAGTGCTCAGTGCCCGATTCGTCGACAGGGGAGGAGCCCGATCTGGACGGTGGGCTCGGTGGCGGTCTGACTCTGTGGCCTCCGATCAGTCGGTGGGTAGTGTTGGCCTCGTCTGAGGTCCGGTCCTTCGGGGACCGCATCGGCTCATCATCTGGAGGATCGGAGTGCTCTGACCGCTGCGAGGGGGTGTCAACCTTCCCTTCCTGGTGCCGAGCCGGTTGGCACGCGTCAGCCTGAGAGCTCGTTGGCGAGTCCACAGCAGGCTCCGTCTTTTGTTGTGCCACTTGCTGAAGCTGTGCTGGTGGCGGCGTTTCTGGCACATCCTCTTGTGCTGGTAGCTCATTGGGCTCAGGAGCCGAAGGGGTGGCCGGTCGCGGCTCACCTGTTCCGGTGCGCTGTTCCCTGGCTGCTACCGGCGTGTCGAGGAGATTGCGTAGCGCTCCTGTGCCCGCTTCTCCAGGTTCTGGGGCCTGTTCCTCGTAGGTCTTGAAGACGTGAATGAACTCGGCCGGGCTTGAGCGCCAGGTGAGGGCCTCATACGTAGCCGGAGAACAGGTGTCGGTCATTGTGGTGACCAGGGTCACCAGGAGCTCCAGGTCCGGGAACCAAGTCGGCTGCGGTGACATTTGGGCGTGGCACACCACAAACGCCTCCATGAAGGATCCGAAGGCTGATGGGTCCCGGTATATGCTTCGGAGCGGCGGGCACAGCATGCTTCCCGTCAGTGACAGGTTCCAGTTGCCCACTCGTGGGTAGTCCTTGGTGGAGGGATGAGTATGGAAGGTGTTGTGGTGCTTGGTGAAGTCGCCCGATCTCCAGAATGAGTTCAGAAGCGTGGGGAGGCTCGCCCTTGCAAGCACCTCCAACAGATCCACCACTTTCGCAAGGCGGTCCCGTTGAGTTGAGCTGGGAGCCTCTTTGGGGACCGCGTGGAGCGGCTCCCCTTCTTGCTGGCGCCGGATGAACTCATCGCTGACCTGAGTGCTGCGAGACCGCTTGCTGGCTGGGGGCGGAGGAGGGCGACGGGTTTTCTTTGACTTCCTCACTGGGGAAGGCTCCGACGTCTCGTCCTCGTACACATATGAAGACTCGCTCGCCCTGTCGTCCCTCCCCCGCTCTTCCCAAGTCTCCCATTGCTCTTCCCAGTCGTCTGCTTGTGCAGTGTGCCGGGGCTCTGGGTTCCGCCAGCTCCATCTGTCCCTGGCATCCCAGGGGCCAGGACTGGACTCCCTCGTAGACTCTCTGCGCCTGGGCCCCGTGAGGACGAGGGTCTCCCACCGTCATCTTCATAGCCATCCTCGCGGCTGTCATCGGTGTAGATGCGGTAGTGTTTCGGTCCTGTTGACGAGGCGGCGCGATCAGCTCGAGTACATATGGTGCTCGCTTCTTGATTTCCCCTTGGGTACGGCGTCTCGTTCCATCTGCTCGGAACCTTGATCTAGGTTGTTTGGGCCTGTCCCCTTCCCGGGGTGGATGCTCGTCACTTGGCTTGGGCATCGTACCGACTGCGAGCGGCCAAGAATGCAGGGGGCACTTGAGAGCATGACTGAGTGATGGTACTGCCTCCCTTTCTACACTGTGTCCATGCGCACAACACTGGTAGTTCAGCGTAGGATACAATCCTACGCTTGCACAGCACGCTCCTCTGGAAGCGTCGGCTGGCGGGTCAGCGAGCTCTGGGTCAGCGAGATCGTGCCTGGGAGGGAGTGTTTGCCGGGGACGTTTTCGGGTCTGAGGCTTTGTGGTTTGCAGGGAGT
This sequence comes from Symbiodinium sp. CCMP2592, assembly GCA_905221615.1. Taxonomy (NCBI): domain Eukaryota; class Dinophyceae; order Suessiales; family Symbiodiniaceae; genus Symbiodinium; species Symbiodinium sp. CCMP2592. The sequence continues at coordinate 11,417 of CAJNDT010003345.1, read as the reverse complement.
GGGGTCTGTGTGCAGACTTACTGGGAGCGTTCAGCATCTCTCGTGAAGGCTGCGGTCTGCTGAGGGCAAGGCCTGAGTTCCTAGTCCATGGCGTGCAGGTCCACCGTGGCTGCGTTACCAAGCACCCTGATTTGTTCATCGTGCTTCTCCTGGGATTTAGCAATTGAGAGCTGTACCAGGTCCTTACAGTAGGCTGGCATGCGTTTGCGTCTTGATCTGCGTTTACTTGGCTCAGTGGTTGTTGGGGCTGTGACTTCGGCTTCTGCGTCACCTGCGTCGTCTGGTTGGGCATCTGCTGTAGGTAGCAATCCAGGCCGCTGTGGCAGCTATCAAGCAGGTGAGCCACGTCCCTGTCCTCGCTTTCGGAGGCCACTGCTTGCACATGTTTAGGGGCTGGCTTGCCTTGGGCGCGCTTCTCCATGGCATGGAAACGTACACCTCTGGTCAAAAGTACGGCCCGCTGGTGGGACACGTTTGAGCCGGAGTGCTTACTACTACTACTACTACTACTACTACTACTACTACTACTACTACTACTACTACTACTACTACTACTACTACTACTACTACTACTACTACTACTACTATACTACTACTACTACTACTACTACTACTACTACTACTACTACTACTACTACTACTACTACTACTACTACTACTACTACTACTACTACTACTACTACTACTAATCCCTTCCCCCTAATATTAAAGGGTCGGGGCCCCCCCCCCCTTCGCCCTAAATAAAAACTCGAGAATGTTTTTATAATTAGGGGGGTGTTGTTATCTCACATCCTTGAGCCCGCGACTTTTGCCAGGCAGGCTTTGGAGGCAGATGTTCACCCGTTAGGCCATGGCCAGATACTCTTGGGGGCGGGCGGCTGCCTCCAAAGGGGATTTGGGCACGGTCGCAGGCCCAATTCTGGCGGTGTCCTTTTGGGCCCTTGCCCCATCCAGAATCGAAATGTTGAAATGACCAAAAACCGCCAAGAGCACAACCAAACCCGCCCTAAAACCGCGCAAACCCACCAAAACCCACCCATTCCCACTTTCCCATGCCCCTTTGCCCAAATGCTATTGGTGCTGATGCTGCGGATGTTCTAATTACTCCTGCTAGTGACAATACCACTACTACTCCTGCTCCTGCTGCCGCTGCGATTGCTGCTACTGCTGCGACTGCTACCACTACTGCTACTGCTGCTGCTGCTGGGATTCTGTGTGTATTTGCACGGCTTTGGTGTGTATTTGCATGGATTTGGTGTGTATCTATACGCATTTAGCGTGTGTTTGCACGGATCCTGGGTATTTGCACGCATTTGGTGTAATCCCAAGGATTTAGTGTGTGTATTTACACGGATTGAGTGTGTATTTGCACAGATTCCATGTGTGCCTGGTGTGTGGTTAGAGGGACCTCTGCAACCTGCTGGTTCAACCTCTGCAACCTGCTGGTTCAACCTCTGCAACCTGCTGGCAACCTGCTGCTTCAACCTCAACCTCTGCAACCAGCTGCTTCAACCTCTGCAACCTGCTGGTTCAACCGCTGCAACCTGCAGGTTCAACCTCTGCAACCTGCAGCTTCAACCTCTGCAACCTGCAGATTCAACCTCTGCAACCTGCAGGCTCAACCTCTGCAACCTGCTGCTTCAACCTGTGCAACCTGCTGGTTAACCTCTGCAACCTGCTGGCTCAACCTGTGCAACCTGCTGGTTCAACCTGTGCAACCTGCTGGTTCAACCTCTGCAACCTGCTGCTTCATGCTGCTTCAACCTGTGCAACTTCAACCTCTGCAACCTGCTGCTTCAACCTCTGCAACCTGCAGTTTCAACCTCTGCAACCTGCAGCTTCAACCTCTGCAACCTGCTGGTTCAACCTCTGCAATCTGCTGCTTCAACCTCTGCAACCTGCAGGTTCAACCTGCTGGTTCAACCTCTGCAAATTGCTGGTTCAACCTCTGCAACCTGCTGGTTAAACCTCTGCAACCTGCTGCTTCAACCTCTGCCTCTGCAACCTGCTGGTTCAACCTCTGCAACCTGCTGCTTCAACCTCGGCAACCTGCTGTGGTTCAACCTCTGCAACCTGCTGGTTCAACCTGTGCAACTTGCTGGTTCAACCCCTGCAACCTGCTGGTTCAACCTCTGCAACCTGCTGGTTCAACCTCTGCAACCTGCTGTGGTTCAACCTCTGCAACCTGCTGGTTCAACCTCTGCAACCTGCTGCTTCAACCTCTGCAACCTGCAGCTTCAACCTCTGCAACCTGCAGGTTCAACCTCTGCAACCTGCAGGTTCAACCTCTGCAACCTGCTGCTTCAACCTCTGCAACCTGCAGGTTCAACCTCTGCAACCTCTGCAACCTCTGCAACCTGCTGCTTCAACCTCTGCAACCTGCTGCTTCAACCTCTGCAACCTGCTGGTTCAGCCTCTGCAACCTGCTGGCTCAACCTCTGCAACCTGCTGCTTCAACCTCTGCAACCTGCTGCTTCAACCTCTGCAACCTGCTGGTTCAACCTCTGCAACCTGCTGGTTCAACCTCTGCAACCTGCCCCACGAAAGCCGGATGTGCACCCAGTCCCCTCTAGAGAGTCCCCAGAGAGCCCAAAGCTTCAGGCCACCCCAAAATCTCGATTCCGGGTGGGGAAAGGGCCCAAATGACGCCCCTGGGGATTGAGCCCACGACCTTTGCCAAGAAGGCTTTGGAGCCGGACACTTACCCATTAGGCCATGGCCAGATAGTTTTTGGCAAGGTTGCGCACCTTGCTAGTAGTTTTGGGAGAGGTCGCAGGCCCAATTCTTGCGGTGTCATTTTGGGCCCTTTCCCCATCCAGAATCGAAATGTTGAAATGACCAAAAGCGCCAAGAGAGCACAACCACACCCGCCCAAAACCGCGCAAACCCACCAAACCTCTGCAACCTGCTGGTTCAACCTCTGCAACCTGCTGCTTCAACCTCTGCAACCTGCTGGTTCAACCTCTGCAACCTGCTGGTTCAACCTGTGCAACCTGCTGGTTCAACCTGTGCAACCTGCTGGTTCAACCTCTGCAACCTGCTGCTTCAACCTCTGCAACCTGCAGGTTCAACCTGCTGGTTCAACCTCTGCAACCTGCTGGTTAAACCTCTGCAACTTGCTGTGGATCAACCTCTGCAACCTGCTGGTTCAACCTGTGCAACCTGCTGGTTCAACCTCTGCAACCTGCTGCTTCAACCTCTGCAACCTGCAGCTTCAACCTCTGCAACCTGCAGGTTCAACCTCTGCAACCTGCTGCTTCAACCTCTGCAACCTGCAGGTTCAACCTGTGCAACCTGCTGGTTCAACCTGTGCAACCTGCTGGTTCAACCTCTGCAACCTGCTGCTTCATGCTGCTTCAACCTGTGCAACTTCAACCTCTGCAACCTGCTGCTTCAACCTCTGCAACCTGCAGCTTCAACCTCTGCAACCTGCAGGTTCAACCTCTGCAACCTGCTGGTTCAAACTCTGCAACCTGCTGCTTCAACCTCTGCAACCTGCAGGTTCAACCTGCTGGTTCAACCTCTGCAAATTGCTGGTTCAACCTCTGCAACCTGCTGGTTAAACCTCTGCAACTTGCTGTGGTTCAACCTCTGCAACCTGCTGGTTCAACCCTGCAACCTGCAGGTTCAACCTCTGCAACCTGCTGCTTCAACCTCTGCAACCTGCAGGTTCAACCTCTGCAATCTGCAGGTTCAACCTGTGCAACCTGCTGCTTCAACCTCTGCCTCTGCAACCTGCTGGTTCAACCTCTGCAACCTGCTGGTTCAACCTGTGCAACCTGCTGTGGTTCAACCTCTGCAACCTGCTGCTTCAACCTCTGCAACCTGCTGCTTCAACCTCTGCAACCTGCTGGTTCAACCTGTGCAACCTGCTGGTTCAACCTGTGCAACCTGCTGCTTCAACCTCTGCAACCTGCTGCTTCAACCTCTGCAACCTGCTGGTTCAACCTCTGCAACCTGCTGGTTCAACCTCTGCAACCTGCCCCACGAAAGCCGGATGTGCACCCAGTCCGCTCTAGAGAGTCCCCGGAGAGCCCAAAGCTTCAGGCCACCCCAAAATCTCGATTCCGGGTGGGGAAAGGGCCTAAATGACGCCCCCGGGGATTGAGCCCACGAATTTTGCCAAGAAGGCTTTAGAGCCGGACACTTACCCATTAGGCCATTGCCAGATAGTTTTGCGAAAGGTTGCGCACCTTGGTAGTAGTTTTGGGAGAGGTCGCAGGCCCAATTCTTGCGGTGTCATTTTGGGCCCTTTCCCCATCCAGAATCGAAATGTTGAAATGACCAAAAGCGCCAAGAGAGCACAACCACACCCGCCCAAAACCGCGCAAGCCCACCAAACCTCTGGAACATGCAGGTTCAACCTCTGCAACCTGCTGGTTCAACCTCTGCAACCTGCTGGTTCAACCTGTGCAACCTGCTGGTTCAACCTGTGCAACCTGCTGCTTCAACCTCTGCAACCTGCAGCTTCAACCTCTGCAACCTGCAGGTTCAACCTCTGCAACCTGCTGCTTCAACCTCTGCAACCTGCAGGTTCAACCTCTGCAACCTGCAGGTTCAACCTGTGCAACCTGCTGCTTCAACCTCTGCCTCTGCAACCTGCTGGTTCAACCTCTGCAACCTGCTGGTTCAACCTGTGCAACCTGCTGCTTCAACCTCTGCAACCTGCTGCTTCAACCTCTGCAACCTGCTGCTTCAACCTCTGCAACCTGCTGGTTCAACCTCTGCAACCTGCTGGTTCAACCTCTGCAACCTGCTGGTTCAACCTCTGCAACCTGCACCTGCTGTTCAACCTCTGCAACCTGCTGGTTCAACCTCTGCAACCTGCTGGTTCAACCTCTCTGCAACCTGCTGGTTCAACCTCTGCAACCTGTTGCTTCAACCTCTGCAACCTGCAGCTTTCTGCAACCTCTGCAACCTGCTGGTTCAACCTCTGCAACCTGCTGGTTCAACCTCTGCAACCTGCTGGTTCAACCTCTGCAACCTGCTGTTGATGTTGGGAACTTGCACCGGGGAGGGTTTCGGTGGGTTTGCGCGGTTTTCGGCGGGTTTGGTTGTGCTCTTGGCGGTTTTTGGTCCTTTCAAATTTCGATTCTGGATGGGGAAAGGGCCCAAGGGGACACCGTCAGAATTGGGCCTGCGAGCTTGCCGAAACCCCCTAGAGAGAGTATGTGGCCATGGCCTAATGGGTAAGTGTCCGGCTCCAGACCCCTCCTGGCAAAGGTCGTAGGCTCAATCCCCGCGGGTGTCATTTGGGCCCTTTCCCTACCCGGAATCGAGATTTTGGGGTGACCTGAAGCTCTGGGCTCTCTGGAGACTTAAGAAACGCTATTATAAGGGCTGCAAATCACACCAAATCCGTGCAAGTGCACACTAAATCCGTGCAAAGACAACGAAATTCGTGCAAATGCACACCAAATTCGTGCTAACACACACGAAATGCGTGCAAATACACACCAAATCCATGCAAATACACACTAAATCCGTGCAAATACACGCCGAATCCATGCAAACACACACTAAATCCGTGTAAAGACACACACTAAATCCCTCTAACTACACACCAGGTAATTACACAGTAAATGCGTGCAAATACACACGGAATCTGTGCAAATACACACTCAATCCGTGTAAATACACACACTAAATCCCTGTAATTCGACACCAAATGCGTGCAAATACTGAGGATCCGTGCAAACACACGCTAAATGCGTATAATACACACCAAATCCAATGCAAATACGCACTAAATTCGTGCAACTACACAGGACGTGAGTGCAAAGCACACTAGATCCGTGCAGATACACAAATCCGTGCAAATACACACTAAATCCGTAAATGCGCATTAAAAAACTAGGCTTCAATAAAGGCTTGGCTGATAAAGCTTTTCATGCGGCTCAGTTGAGCAGTTGCTGAGTCATGCAATTATAATTCTTCCCCCTAAACCCTCAATCTGTAGACCCTAAACCTTCCCCCTAATTCAAATTAGGGTTTAAAGGGCGGTGCTACTTCCGGGTGGATCGGGGGAAAAGTGTTTTTATAATTAGGGGTCCCTTTAATAAAAGGGGGAAGGGATTACTACTACTACTACTACTACTACTACTACTACTACTACTACTACTACTACTACTACTACTAGTAATAACAATAATACTACGACTACTGCTACTGCTATTGCTGCTTTACTTCTACTGTTGCCGAGGCTGCTGCTTGTATATTGACACGGCAAACAAGGTAACTGCTGTGTACGTGCCGATGCCCTCGGAGATGATCGAGTCTGATTTCAAAGAGGACTCGGGAACCTTGCAGAAGTCCGTCAGCTCCAAGAACATGGACAGCGCCAGACTGCAGCAGACCGCCGAAGAGATTGCAAAGAATGTCTGGGGTAGCAATGACGGTACCTTGTCCTGCATCTGGGTCTCTTGGATTTTGGGAAATCGGTAGAGTGGCAGTAGGTTGCTGGTAAGCATTTCCGTAGCATTGAGTGTCGTAGGGGAGGGCCTGCGGCTTGCGTCGACCCAGTGCACATTCCTATAATCTTAAAGCGCTCTAAAATAGATGTATACATGTATATATGTATATATCTGCCTATATCATACATCTCAGCGATCTCACTATATATGAGGGGCTGTTGCAAGTTGGCTCCTTGGGCCGAGTGGGCCGGAGGCCGGAGCCACAATTTGCGACAGCCCTCATCTCCATTCAATTTCCATCATTCCAGCCATTCAGGCTGTGTTTTGAAAAAAACTTCCGTTCCAACATAGAAAACTGCATCCGCCCTAAGCTCCAACCCCTAAGTGGCTCAAACGGCTCAAGCGGACTCGAATATTTTGAGAAGGCGATCCTGTGGTTCAGTCGCAGGGCTTTGCTATGAGAAAATGGCATGCTGGGTCCAATGCTGGTTCGAGGCTGTAAGTGCTGCAACATTTGTCGAAACGAATGCTGAACCCGAGACCCGAGGTGGGTTGACTTTTGATGCGAACTTCGACCTGGCTGAGCGTCCGGCTAGAAGGTCAAGCCTCGGCAGCCAATCCTCTGCTGGCAGCGAAAGCGCGGCTACTCTTGCATCCGCAGCCGCAGCCGCCAAAAGGAAAGCAAGGAAAGGCGGCAAGAAGTACACGTGTGGCTTGACACCTCACCTCGTGCAACCAAACTGGCCATAGCAAGATTTCTGCTTATCGGCAAATAGTCTTAGGATAACTCGTACCAAATCCAAGGTGTCATCTCTGCATCATCCGGGTTGCGCGCCTCCACCTTCAAGAACTACAACAACATGCAATGTGCCATTAACAAGGCATTGGAGGATGGGGCTAAGGCCGTCGCCACCGTTCAGGCCGTTTGTTCAGGGATTACTTTGCCTCAAGTTCAAGTTTCTTTTCATGGTTACTGGTTACTCTATTGCCAAGTCGAGTCGAGTAGAGAAGGTACCGTCAGGAAGATTCCACATTGCGCATTGCCCATGAGACTGGACGTTGCATGATGACAAGGTGACAAGGGTATCATCACAATCACAGCCTTGCCGTGTTGGCATTGCTTAGCGAATTGACACATCAATGCCATCAATGCATGACGAGCCACCGTAAACTGTGCGCTCATTATCTGGCTTCTGGACTCTTGCATACTTGTATTGGCTCGGTTCGCACCGGTTTTGATCCAGGTGGCGATATGGGTCTCGTGCTCGTGCGCTTTCGGGTGAATGGGCCATCTACACAGCATCCCCCTCTCTGTCTTCGACCATGGGAGTGTGACCGAGGATACGGTTGTGAGGGCGGCCCGATGGTTCTTCAGCATCAAGACCACATGATGTTTTCAGCGTCGTGATGGCAGCACATGCCTTTTGACTGCTTTCGTGGTTGCTCACGGAGCGGTCTTCTTGCTGAGTTTCAGTCCTGATTTGTGCACGCAGCCGGCTAACAGTATTGTACAGGGCCGTACAGAGTATCCTTGAGGCATTCGTGGTCATTCATGGTTTTTTTGAGGGTACGTTTTTGCTCCATGGAGGGTGTGATGCTAGCTTCGCTACGGCTTTTCGCCTGCGGCGGCCGGTTTGATGCGCTGTCTCTTCAACACCCCTGGGGATGTTCCTGATTACTGCCCGGCGCTGCCAGTGCATACAGGATACCTGCCACTTAATTGAATGCAGTCTGAATTCATCTTGCTAGGCGAGCGTCGTTTACCGACTCTACCGCAGAGAATGAAAAATGTTCGTACATATGTAATGAAAGATCGACCGAATTTTAAGGATGCTCCGCACGGGAGCCGATTTTTCATGAAAAACCGATGAAAATTTGAGGGCGCTCCGCACGGGAGCGCGATATTGAACGAAATATCAACGAAAAATCAAAGAAATTGTGAGGATGCTCCGGGAATGCTCCGCACGGCAGCGCAATTTTGATCAACAATTTCAGGATGCTCGGCACGGGAGTGCGATTTTCAACGAAAAATCAACGAAATTTTCAGGATGCTCCGCACGGGATCGCAGTTTTTGATTATGCATCATCAAAATGTTGAGGATGCTCCAGATGAAATTTTGAGGATGCTCCGCACGGGAGCGCGATTTTGAACCGACATCAGCGTGTGCCGGCTCGTTTGCAGATCGGGCTACAAGACTAAGTTAAAAGGGGAGTGACTTTGTTTACTGCTACTACTACTACTACTACCACTACTACTACTACTGCTACTACTACTACTACTACTACTACTACTGCTACGACTACTACTACTACTACTACTAGTACTACTACTACTACTACTACTACTACTACTACTACTAGTACTACTACTACTACGATTACTAGTAGTTGTACTAACTTGTGCTCGTGCTATCTTTATCATTGGTACTATGGTTATGATTGCTAGCAGTTATTACTACTCTTATTGTGATGGCCGTTACTCTTCTTATTCCTAGTGGTATGAATATTGTTATGACCATTGCGCCTTTCACCCGTAGTAGTAGGCTACTTTTACCCGTGATTGTACTGCTGGTTATCCTAAAATCAATGTGCTTGAACTTTTAATGCGAGAAGTATTGTTAATTTCCTTCAGCACCATGGAGGAGTGGCCACAAGGCCAGAAAGACGGGGAGCCACCGCAGGAGCTGGTTCGCGCCATTGTGGACATATTTGGCGCCCTGGCTTTCAAGAAGCGTCGTTTTTTGAAGTGTGATGTAGCTTGGTGCAGCTTAGGCCAGACAGGCCACGAGGCAGGATGCCCCGCTTACAAAAAGCGGAAGTGCACCAGCCGTGGCTGACCTCAACCGAGCCTGCTTAATTCGTTGTTTCTTTAGTACGGCGTTCATTACCGCTTCATACTGATCTTAGAAATCATAGTTAAACACCCACTCCAAACTTGGAGTCTTACCACTTGCAACTCGTAAATCCCTTCAGGCCCTCGAGGGTTTAGGGAAACCCTTCAGGTCCTGAACGGATTAGGGAAACCCTTCAGGTCTTGAACGATTTAGGGGATTCCTTCAGGTCCTGAATGGTTTACGGAAAACCCTTCAGGCCCTGACCGGTTTAGGGAAACCCTTCAGGTCCTGAAGGATTTAGGGAAACCCTTCAGGTCCTGATCGATTTAGGGAAATCCTTCAGATCCTGATCGATTTAGGGAAATCCTTCAGGTCCTGAAGGATTTAGGGAAACCCTTCAGGTCCTGAAGGGTTTAGGCAAATCCTTCAGGTCCTGAAGGGCTTAGGGAAACCTTTCAGGTCCTGAAGGATTTAGGGAAATCCTTCAGATCTTGAATGGTTTAGGGAAATCCTTCAGGACCTGAAAAGTTTAGGGAAATCCTTCAGGTCCTGAAGGGTTTAGGGAAACCCTTCAGGTCTTGAAGGGTTTAGGGAAACTGTGAATCCCTGTGAAAGGCTAGCGTCGCCGCCAATCCGATCAAGGCACATGAGTAGTTCAGAGGAAAAGAGTTTCGCCCCTGTGGGGCAGTGGTCGTCCGTCGGTCCGTCTGGTCTGTTGGTTTGTGGTGGGTTTTGCATTGGTAGCGGAGCCCGAGCCGCGGTCTCGGGCAGTTCGGTTTGTCTGTCGGTGTGTTGGGTTTTCAGGGGTCTCGTACGACCGTCTTTTCGTCTTCCTAGCGTAGCTAGTTTTGTCCGATGGCTACTCCTGAGCCTGTGCCCGCTGACCCGTGGTCGAGCTGGCAGCCTCAGACAGCATCCGGCGACCATCAGCCTGCTGAAGTAGACGCCCCGGGTCATGCTCCATTACCCGATCCGCCGCAAGGTGAAGAACAGCAGACGAGCGGTCCGGCGCCAGACCAAGGAAACGATTCTCCGGAATGGCATGGGAGGGACTGGCGACAGCGAAGCTGGACTGAGCGCGATGATAATTGCAGACTGGGAAGCTGCCCATTGGGGTTGGCAGCAGTCCTGGTCGCACCACGACTGGAACAGCAGGCACCCGGAGGACAGCCACACCTGGCATAGACACTCCGGCGACTGGACTGGGACTACGGGATCTACACGGGACTCCGATCATGGCTCCGACACCCAGTGGCCAGGCCGCTGGTCGGGCACCGAGGCCCCGCGTACGACCTCTACCTGGACTCCGGACAGCGCACCTACGGGAACTTCGAATGGCGATGAGTGGGAGACCAGGAAGGCCCACATCTCAGAGCGCATGGCTGTGCCCTCCTTCTCCGCCGAGGCCACCGGCGATGACCTTTGTGCCAGTGCAAGGTCATATTTGAGACAAATAGATGCATGGATCAAAGTGACCCGAACCCCACAGCACCAACAAGCCCTGCTCCTCTACCAGCACTTGCAAGGACGCGCCTGGGTGGAGTCCGAAGAACTTTCAGTCGAGCGTCTCGCCTCGGACCAAGGGGTCACCGTGTTCAGGCAGTGGGTGCAAGAGCGATATCAAGAAGTTGAGGTGTCGAAGGTTGCCGAGGCCCTGACCCACTTTTTCCGGAAACTCCGAAGGGGGCCACAGCACAGCATCAGAGAGTTCAACTCCTCCTACGACCGAGCCCACACCCGACTCCTCGAGATAGACTGCCGACTACCTGAAGTTGCTCGGGCATGGGCGTACCTCAACGGCTTGGGCCTCTCACAGAGCGAAGAGCTTGGCATCCTGGCTTCTGTCGGCAATGAGTACAACACGACCAGGTTGCAGCGAGCAGCGATATTGCACGAGAAGAGCCTCAAGGGTCACTGGCAGTACCGCCGGGGACAAGCTAGTGACGACAACCGCAGAAACCCTTCAGGTCCTGAACGGTTTAGGGAAATCCTTCAGGTCTTGAAAGGTTTAGGGAAGCTTTTCAGGTCCTGATTGATTCAGGGAAACTCTTCAGGTCCTGAAGGATTTAGGGAAACCTTTCAGGTCCTGAAGGGTTTAGGGAAACCCTTCAGGTCCTGAAGGATTTAAAGAAGCCCTTCAGGTCCTGAAGGGTTTAGGCAACTCCTTCAG
>CAJNDT010003344.1:0-23650 GCA_905221615.1 Symbiodinium sp. CCMP2592 | reverse complement strand
CACAGGGCACAGGGCACAGGGCACAGGGCAGGGCACAGGGCACAGGGCACAGGGCAGGGAGGGGCAGAGGCACACACACAGGCACAGGCAGGCAGAAAGGCACCAGGCCAGGCAGGCACAAGCAGGTACAGGCAGGCACAGGCAGGCAGGCACAGGCAGGCAGTGGGCAGGCACGCAGGCAGGCAGGCACAGGCACAGGCACAGGCAGGCACAGGCAGGCCAGGCACAGGCAGGCAGGTAACACTTAAGGCAGAGGGCAGGCAGCAGGCAGACAGACAGACAGAAGGCAGGCAGACAGCAGCGGCAAGCACGCAGAGCAGGCAGGTAGAAGGACAGGCAGGCAAGCAAGGAGCACGAGCAGCACAAACGCTTGAATGCACTGATCAACTGCACAAGGCTTGCTGCAAAAGCACACACATTGCATGACTGAGCACACACAGATACACATCACTACAATTGCTTTCTTCACACAAGCTTGGCTCGAAGAGCCTGTCTGTGCAAGGCTCTCTGCACATACAATGTTCCGGGCCAACCTCTGACACAAGAAGTGGTGTTCTGACTGTTCTTTTGTCTACCAACAGCAAATGCAACCAGAAGCAGTGCAGGGACCAGGATATTGCAATTTGGCTCCCTGCTAAAAGATCAAAAAAGAAAATGGGCGAGGCAGGGGCGAGCCCATGTCGTGCATGAGGGAGTCCTGGAGTTAAGCACCGTTCACAAAATCCGAACCGTCACCCACACCTCTCGATACCATAATTCTGCACAGCTCGAGAAACCATGTTCAGATCTGGTGGAGATACCTTCCTGTAAATTCCACCGCTCTTGTACTCTGTTCCGGGCCAAACCCCCCTGACAGCACGAAGTGGTGTTCGGACTGTTCTTTTTCAGGAGCAACCAGAAGCAATGCAGGGACCAGGATAGCAATTTGGCTCCCTGCTAAAACTCTGTCCATCGTCCTTTCCGGGACACTCCTCAGCCTTCCCCATTCAAGACTGGATATTTTTCAATTGGCTGTCGTCACGAAAACGCGAATATGAATTTGTGTATTTTACAGTGTGCCACTTGAAGAAGCAGACAATCGGCACTAAATCCTGCAGCTTGGAACCCTTTCAAAAATCATTGAGTTCTTCTCACAGCTCTCTTTTGGGAGCTCCATCTTGGGGCTTGCCCACAGCCCTTTTGCCATCCTGGCTCCGGAGCTGAGTGCTTTGAGATACACACAAGCTATATCACTCAAACGCGTCCCACTGCACACACACACACACACACACACACACTCAAATCGTATTGCACACAAACTGGTCTAAAGTAGCACCAAGTCACACTGCACACAAGCTTCAAGATCGCACCCATTCGCACTTCACTACACACGAAGCTACTTCAAACTCGCACTGCACACAAGCTTCAGATCACACCCATTCGCACTGCACACCAAGCTACTTCAAACTCGCACTACACACAAGCTTCAGATCACAACCGTTCGCACTGCACACGAAACTCTTCCAAAGTCACATTGCTCACAAGCTTCAAGATCGCACTAAGTCACACACACACAAACTTCAAGATCGACCAAGTCACAGTGCAGACAAGCTGATTCAACGTCCCACGGATCCATCCAGTCCGCACACGTGCCCCACACTGCACACAAGCTTTTTCCTTGGTTTGCGGGTCTCGGCCCTAAACCCGAAAACTGTCGCACAGGCATTACCACTCGTCTTCTTTACACTTACACTTTCAAATCACAGTTGCAATCTTCACACATTACTTGATCCGGGACTGAATCAAAACGCAATCAATCAAGTCGCAATCTTCGCACATTGCACCTCATATCGCAGAGCTGCACACACACATACACCAAGCTGATTCCAAGCCACTCATTTTCAGCCACTGCACCTTGAAGAACAAAGCTCAAGGCACTCCAAAGCAAACCCCTCAGGCATCAAGTCGCACTGCACACAAGCTGCTGCAAGCTTACACCAACACACCAAGTCAGACTGCAGACGACAGGCTGCTTTACAGTCGCACACCATCGCCTTGAACACAGGCACCCACCCACTCCATTTCCGCACTAGCCCTCGACACCCCCCACCTTGGGAACAAGGCATGGGTGGACTAGCTTAAAGCTTCGCACAAGCTGCCTTCAATCACACCAAATCGCATCGCACACAAAGCGCTTCAAGTCGCACCCAGATCAAGGTCACACATTTTCCGCCACTGCACCTGGAAGAACAAAGCTCAAGAAGTCGCACATGCACATGCACACACACACACAAGCAAGCACACCTAGCTCAAGCATTCAAAGCAATGGGCAAGAGGCAAAGGCAAAGGCAGGGCAGGGCAGGTGGGCAGGGCAGGGCAGGTGGGCAGGGGAGGGGCAGGGGCAGGGTGGGTGGGCAGGCAGGGCAGGGCGGGGCAAGGGGCAGGGTGGAGGGCAACACAAGGCACAGAGGCCAAGCTGGCACATGGTATCCAAGGTTACACAGGCACCACTGGGCACCAGCATGGGCTACCGCTCAACTCAAAACACACGTGCACACGAGGCTTTGCTGCAAGCACACAGGCTGCACCTTTGACATGTTGCCACAGCACACACACATCAGCTCAACCACAGCACATAGCTTCTTTGCACCCCGAAGCTCTATCTAGCTCTGCACAACTATGCAGCCAAGCACCGAGGGCCACAGCCCAAGCAGAGCCTAGGCTGACAGGCATCCCACAGCACAGACATAGCTTGTCTCAACTTCAGGCTGTTGTTAAGGCCCAAGGCTTCAAAGGTTTCGACTGCTCTAGCTTTTCTCACCATCTGTTCACTTGCTGCTCTTTCTTAAGAGCTACAAGGTTCACAGTGGCTAGGATCAGGTGGCTGCCCAATGCTTCGATTGGCTTGCCACCCTAGCCCCGGCCAGTTGCAGTAAATTCGATTACTCGAGTGGCTTTCCTGCCTGGCTTTTTTCGCCACATAGTGTTTTTGCACACATCCGCCAGGTATTCTGCTTTATCAGTATGTCCGAGTGCAAGAGCCACCGCTGCCCAATCGATTTGCCGGGTGCTGGTTTTGCCCAAGTTCTTGACAGCATCCGCTGTCATGTCGTTGGTGATGGCGATCTTTGGCAGGTTGGGCGGCAAAGCGGGATTGAAGCTCCACAAAGCCACGTGCTCCTCAGGCTCCGGTGCTGGAGCAAAAGCCCTGCCAGACACAGCGGCTTCCAGGGCAGCCCTGTGTGTTAAAAAGTGGCAGATGCCCAAACAATGCAAGACTCTTGCATATGCAAGAGTTTTCCAGCTGGGTGCTGGGTCTGCCAATGCCCGGCCATCCAACCTGAACAGGCCAGCTTCTGTGGCATCGCTGAGTGCCTGCTGGGCCTGGGTCAGAATGGCCGGGATTGGCAGCAACTTGCATTTTAGATTGGGCAGGAGTGCAGTCAAGAAGGAGCCTACACATAGCAGTTGGCCTGCATATGTGTGGGCTCCACCCTTGATCATGCACTCAATTCCTTAGTAGCTGAGTTTATAAACTGTAACTTTTTGGGATAATGTAACCCTCTTAAAACTGAAAGTTAAAATTTCTTGGCTTATGAACCCGACAGCTAAGATTCTGCAGCCACTCATCTCCGGCAAGTCTTCGCTGTTGGACATCACCACAAGGAGCTCATTAAGCTTCTCCTGCGAGGTTACAAAAAACTTCTCCTTGGATTGTGCTGGCACCTGATTGGATGGAAAGCCAACAGCTTTCAACATATGCACCCAAGTGCCGGGATACACTTTAACATACTGGAAGGGCAGCTCGCTGTTGGTGTGGAACGGCAGTTTCGCTCCACCATAGCCGGGGCACAGGCGACCGAACATGGAGTATCCTGATCTGTTGTTCCAGAAGCACCAATGTTGTGTATCCGGGAAATCTTCGACCGGAGCCACCACAGCGACACCATTGGCCTGCAGGGTTCGAACTGATATGAGAAAGGTTCTGTGCAGCTTAGAGGCTGAAAGCTTTTGGAGGCATTGCACAAACCTACCCAAGGATTACTTACCATACACACAACAAGGAAAGATGAACCGTCCTGTAGTTTGCTCTGGGTTCCCCAATCCAAAACCATGGAGTCCCACATGTCGTCAGCTTTTGCTTGGCCGACATCTTGCACAATGGCATTATAGGTGGGCTCCAAGGAGTTGGTCCAGAACTCCCTGGCCGGGAGTTTTCCACCATAATTGCAGAGGAACAGTTTATAGTGGGAGCCCCACTCTGCTGCACCAGGCAGCCGCTGCAGTGCTGCCGCCAGAGTTGCAGCAGCACACAGCCTCTCCTTTTTCCCAAGGCACAACCCTTCCTGTCCATGAGGAGGAACGAGGACGGGGTGGCTTCCAGAGCTTGCCATCAAAGCGAGGGCCAAGGCTCTGGAAACCTCCCCTAAGGGTTGGTCAGCACTTTGCAGCCGGAGGTAAAAAGGCTTGCCCGAGCAGAGCTGCAGGCCATCGGGGAAGTCTGATCTTGGGTGCCTAGAGGCCTGTCCACCCAGCACCCAGTATTGAGAAAAGTGGCCCAGGGCTGAGGGGGTAAGCTCCAAGCACACATAGTCGATGTCCCACTGCCTGCCAAGCGGTGTCGCACTCCCTGCATTCACCAAAGCCAGGTTGGAGTGGTGATGGTCAGGCAACGGGTCAATTGGCTCAGGCAGAGCCGGTGCAAAGAGCCTCCTTTCTCTCACACCTTCGCCGCCTGGGCCGACATGATAAGGCCCTGAGCGGTGGTGTCTTGCAGACATAACTGCAAGAATCGAAGGAACAGGAAGAGTTGAGCTTCTCGAAAGCAAAAGCAGCTGCAGGCGAACTTTGCGAGTCAAGCATGGCCAATCACACAAACACACACACGAGCTTCACACAGGATTTCCAAGCCTGCAACTTTGCAGGGGATCAACCGACTATGCAGCCAAGCTTCTCTCAAGTGCCGCAGCCAAATCCACTCATATCATCAAGCCTTGCACACAAGCACCTCTCACAAGCTGCTGCTTCGATCATGTTGCAATCTTCACACATTACTTGATCCATGATGGAATCAAGTCGCAATTAGTCACGTCGACATCAAGCAAGTCGCAATCTTCGCACAGTGCCCCTCATATCGCAGAGCTGCACACACACATGCACCAAGCTGATTCCAAGTCACTCATTTTCCGCCACTGCACCTCGAAGAACAAAGCTCAAGGCACCCCAAAGCAAACCCCTCAGGCATGAAGTCGCACTGCACACAAGCTGCTGCAAGGTTACACCAACACACCAAATCAGACTGCACACGACAAGCTGCCTCACAGTCGCACCACATCGCCTTGAACACAGGCACCCACCCACTCCATTTCCGCACTAGCCCGATTGTGAGCTCTTGGCAACAAGGCATGGGTGGACTAGCTTAAAGCTTCGCACAAGCTGCCCTCAATCACACCAAATCGCATCGCACACAAACTGCTTCAAAGTCGCACCCAGTCGCATAGCACACATGATCAAAGTCGCACGTTTTTCGCCTTTACACTCCAACACAGCTCGATGCATTCCAACACACACTAAGCCCTTCGAACCTTGCACAAACCAGGCTGCACTCCACAGAAGCCCTGCACAAGCCCTGGGTTTTCTCAAACTAGCCAGGCTGCATTCCACAGGCAAGCTTCAAAGCCTAGAACTGCAAACCTACAAAAACCATGAGTTTTCTAGGCTTTCAAGCCCTTTAAACCTGGCACTAGCCAGGCTGCATTCCACAAGCAAGCTTCAAAGCCTAGAACTGAAATCCTACAAAAACCATGAGTTTTCTAGGCTTTCAGGCCCTTTAAACCTGTCTCCAGCCAGGCTGCTCTCCACAGGCAAGCTCCAGAGCCTAGAACTGGAATCCTACAAAAACCATGAGTTTTCTAGGCTTTCAAGCCCTTTAAACCTGGCTCCAGCCAGGCTGCTCTCCACAGGCAAGCTCCAGAGCCTAGAACTAGAATCCTACAAAAACCATGAGTTTTCTAGGCTTTCAGGCCCTTTAAACCTGGCACTAGCCAGGCTGCATTCCACAGGCAAGCTTCAAAGCCTAGAACTGGAATCTTACAAAAACCATGAGTTTTCTAGGCTTTCAAGCCCTTTAAACCTGTCTCCAGCCAGGCTGCTCCCACAGGCAAGCTCCAGAGCCTAGAACTAGAATCCTACAAAAACCATGAATTTTCTAGGCTTTCAGGCCCTTTAAACCTGGCACTAGCCAAGTTGCATTCCACAGGCAAGCTTCAAAGCCTAGAACTGGAATCTTACCAAAACCATGTGTTTTCTAGGCTTTCAAGCCCTTTAAACCTGGCTCCAGCCAGGCTGCTCCCACAGGCAAGCTCCAGAGCCTAGAACTGGAATCCTACAAAAACCATGAGTTTTCTAGGCTTTCAGGCCCTTTAAACCTGGCACTAGCCAGGCTGCATTCCACAGGCAAGCTGAAAAGCCTCGAACTGAAATCCTACAAAACCATGAGTTTTCTAGGTTTTCAGGCCCTTTAAACCTGGCTCCACGCACACACACACACAGTCTGGTTGTTGGGCTTAGGCCCTAAACCCGAAAACTCTCGCACAAGCATTACCACTCGTCTTCTTTATATGTCTACTCATGCACATGCAAACACGAGCACACCAATCATCTCGTCGTCGTCGTTGCTGTCGCACTTGCTGCCAATTCGTCGTCAGCACAGTGCACCCAAGGATGGTTCAAGGCATTGAAAGCATTCGCTGGCACAGACACTGCTTCCAATTGCACATGCACATGCACACACACACACACACACACACACACACACACACACACACACTTCCACGTAGCTCATGACAGGCAGGGGCAGGGGCAGGGGGCAGGGGCAGGGGCAGGGGCAGGGGGCAGGGCTCAGGGGCAGGGCAGGGCAGGCAGGGAAGGAGGGGCAGGGGCAGGGGGCAGGGGGCAGGCAGGGGCCAGGGGCAGAGAGAGGCAGGCAGGGGGGCAGGGAGGGGTCCAAAACAGGGCAGGGAGGAGGGGCAGGGGCAGAGGCAGATTGGCAGGGACAGGGACAGCAGGAGACATAGAGGCCCCTGGCTGTCTTTTTGGCAATTGCTGCACCGCACACACACACACACACATCTCAGAGAAAGGCAGTTGGGAGGCCCCAACCTTCAATTTACTTAAACCTTCTTGCCTGCCCAAGGCGAGACACCATCTCCCAGAAAGGCAGCTGGGAAGCCCCAACCTTCAATTTACTTAAACCTTCTTGCCTGCCCAAGGCAAGACACCATCTCACAGAAAGGCAGCTGGGAGGCCCCGATCTTCAACTTACGTAAGCCTCCTCGCCTAACCCAAAAAGGCAACTGGAAGCCCAAATCTTAAGGTCCAAATCTTCAATTTACTTAAACCTCCTGGCCTGCTTGCCCAAACAAGCAACTGGAGGCCCAAATCTTCAATTTACTTAAACCTCGCCTGCTGCAGCTGCACATCTTCTCTGCAAAGGCAAATGGACATTTCGCACCCCCTTTCCTTGCCAGTTGGAGGCCAAATCTTCAATTTACTTAAACCTCCTCGCCTGCCCAAGCTGCTCAGACATGCAACTGGAGCCACATCTTCAATTTGCTTAAACCCCCTCGCCTGCCCAGAAAAGCAGCTGGAGTTCCAAATCTTGAATTTACTTAAACCTCGCCTGCTGCAGCTGCACTTCTCTGCAAAGGCAAATGGACAGAAGAGCAAGAGCATGCAAATGCACATCATGTCGCACCAAGCCCTCAGCACATCTCAAGGCAGTCGCACACAGACACACACACACACACACACACACACACACACACACACACACACACACACACACACACACACACACACACACACACACACACACACACACACACACACACACACACACACACACACACACACACCCACACACACACACACACACACACACACACACACACAAACCCACACACACACACACACACACACACACACACACACACACACACACACACACACACACACACACACACACACACACACACACACACACACACACACACACACACACACACACACACACACACACACACACACACACACACAAACCCACACACACACACACACACACACACACACACACACACACACACACACACACACACACACACACACACACACACACACACACACACACACACACACACACACACACACACACACACACACAAGGCTTGCTCGTCCAGTAGCACACAGGGCTGTCTCAAGGCACTCAAGCTGCACACAGGCTTACATCACACAAGCATGGCCCTGCTGCAATAGGCGGCAAACAGGCAGCAGGCAGGCAGGCAGGGCAGGGCAGGGCAGGGCAGGGCAGGGCAGGGCAGGGCAGGGCAGGGCAGGGCAGGGCGGGCAGGGCAGGGCAGGGCAGGGCAGGGCAGGGCAGAGGGAGGGCAGGCAGGGCAGGGCAGGGCAGGGCAGGGGGCAGGGCAGGGGGCAGGGCAGGGCAGGGCAGGGGGCACAAGGCACAGGGCACAGGGCACGGGGTACAGGGCACAGGGCACAGGGCACAGGACACAGAACACAGGGCACAGGGCACAGGGCAGGGAGGGAGGCAGGCAGGCAGGCAGGCAGAGGCACACACACAGGCACAGGCAGGCAGAAAGGCACCAGGCCAGGCAGGCACAAGCAGGTACAGGCAGGCACAGGCAGGCAGGCACAGGCAGGCAGGGGCGGGCAGGCACGCAGGCAGGCGCACAGGCACAGGCAGGCACAGGCAGGCCAGGCAGGCACAGGCAGGCAGGCAACACTTAAGGCAGAGGGCAGGAAGCAGGCAGACAGACAGACAGACAGAAGGCAGGCAGACAGCAGCGGCAAGCACGCAGAGCAGGCAGGTAGAAGGACAGGCAGGCAAGCAAGGAGCACGAGCAGCACAAACGCTTGAATGCACTGATCAACTGCACAAGGCTTGCTGCAAAAGCACACACATTGCATGACTGAGCACACACAGATACACATCACTACAATTGCTTTCTTCACACAAGCTTGGCTCGAAGAGCCTATCTGTGCAAGGCTCTCTGCACATACAATGTTCCGGGCCAACCTCTGACACAAGAAGTGGTGTTCTGACTGTTCTTTTGTCTACCAACAGCAAATGCAACCAGAAGCAGTGCAGGGACAAGGATATTGCAATTTGGCTCCCTGCTAAAAGAGCAAAAAAGAAAATGGGCGAGGCAGGGGCGAGCCCATGTCGTGCATGAGGGAGTCCTGGAGTTAAGCACCGTTCACAAAATCCGAACCGTCACCCACACCTCTCGATACCATAATTCTGCACAGCTCGAGAAACCATGTTCAGATCTGGTGGAGATAACTTCCTGTAAATTCCACCGCTCTTGCACTCTGTTCCGGGCCAAACCGCTCTGACAGCAAGAAGTGGTGTTCGGACTGTTCTTTTTCAGGAGCAACCAGAAGCAGTGCAGGGACCAGGATAGCAATTTGGCTCCCTGCTAAAACTCTGTCCATCGTCCTTTCCGGGACACTCCTCAGCCTTCCCCATTCAAGACTGGATATTTTGCAATTGGCTGTCGTCACGAAACCGCGAATATGAATTTGTGTATTTTACAGTGTGCCACTTGAAGAAGCAGACAATCGGCACTAAATCCTGCAGCTTGGAACCCTTTCAAAAATCATTGAGCTCTTCTCACAGCTCTCTTTTGGGAGCTCCATCTTGGGGCTTGCCCACAGCCCTTTTGCCATCCTGGCTCCGGAGCTGAGTGCTTTGAGATACACACAAGCTATATCACTCAAACACGTCCCACTGCACACACACACACTCAAATCGTATTGCACACAAACTGGTCTAAAGTAGCACCAAGTCACACTGCACACAAGCTTCAAGATCGCACCAATTCGCACTTCACTACACACGAAGCTACTTCAAACTCGCACTGCACACTAGCTTCAGATCACACCCATTCGCACTGCACACCAAGCTACTTCAAACTCGCACTACACACAAGCTTCAGATCACAACCGTTCGCACTGCACACGAAGCTCTTCCAAAGTCACATTGCTCACAAGCTTCAAGATCGCACTAAGTCACACACACAAACTTCAAGATCGACCAAGTCACAGTGCAGACAAGCTGATTCAAAGTCCCACGGATCCATCCAGTCCGCACACGTGCCCCACACTGCACACAAGCTTTTTCCTTGGTTTGCGGGTCTCGGCCCTAAACCCGAAAACTGTCGCACAGGCATTACCACTCGTCTTCTTTACACTTACACTTTCAAATCACAGTTGCAATCTTCACACATTACTTGATCCGGGACTGAATCAAAACGCAATCAATCAAGTCGCAATCTTCGCACATTGCACCTCATATCGCAGAGCTGCACACACACATACACCAAGCTGATTCCAAGCCACTCATTTTCAGCCACTGCACCTTGAAGAACAAAGCTCAAGGCACTCCAAAGCAAACCCCTCAGTCATCAAGTCGCACTGCACACAAGCTGCTGCAAGCTTACACCAACACACCAAGTCAGACTGCAGACGACAGGCTGCTTTACAGTCGCACACCATCGCCTTGAACACAGGCACACACCCACTCCATTTCCGCACTAGCCCTCGACACCCCCCACCTTGGGAACAAGGCATGGGTGGACTAGCTTAAAGCTTCGCACAAGCTGCCTTCAATCACCCCAAATCGCATCGCACACAAAGTGCTTCAAGTCGCACCCAGATCAAGGTCACACATTTTCCGCCACTGCACCTGGAAGAACAAAGCTCAAGAAGTCGCACATGCACATGCACACACACACACAAGCAAGCACACCTAGCTCAAGCATTCAAAGCAATGGGCAAGAGGCAAAGGCAAAGGCAGGGCAGGGCAGGGCAGGGCAGGTGGGCAGGGGAGGGGCAGGGGCAGGGTGGGTGGGCAGGCAGGGCAGGGCGGGGCAAGGGGCAGGGTGGAGGGCAACACAAGGCACAGAGTCCAAGCTGGCACATGGTATCCAAGGTTACACAGGCACCACTGGGCACCAGCATGGGCTACCGCTCAACTCAAAACACACGTGCACACGAGGATTTGCTGCAAGCACACAGGCTGCACCTTTGACATGTTGCCACAGCACACACACACATCAGCTCAACCACAGCACATAGCTTCTTTGCACCCCGAAGCTCTATCTAGCGCTGCACAACTATGCAGCCAAGCACCGAGGGCCACAGCCCAAGCAGAGCCTAGGCTGACAGGCATCCCACAGCACAGACATAGCTTGTCTCAACTTCAGGCTTTTGTTAAGGCCCAAGGCTTCAAAGGTTTCGACTGCTCTAGCTTTTCTCACCATCTGTTCACTTGCTGCTCTTTCTTAAGAGATACAAGGTTCACAGTGGCTAGGATCAGGTGGCTGCCCAATGCTTCGATTGGCTTGCCACCCGAGCCCCGGCCAGTTGCAGTAAATTCGATTACTCGAGTGGCTTTCCTGCCTGGCTTTTTTCGCCACATAGTGTTTTTGCACACATCCGCCAGGTATTCTGCTTTATCAGGATGTCCGAGTGCAAGAGCCACCGCTGCCCAATCGATTTGCCGGGTGCTGGTTTTGCCCAAGTTCTTGACAGCATCCGCTGTCATGTCGTTGGTGATGGCGATCTTTGGCAGGTTGGGCGGCAAAGCGGGATTGAAGCTCCACAAATCCACGTGCTCCTCAGGCTCCGGTGCTGGAGCAAAAGCCCTGCCAGACACAGCGGCTTCCAGGGCAGCCCTGTGGGTTAAAAAGTGGCAGATGCCCAAACAATGCAAGACTCTTGCATATGCAAGAGTTTTCCAGCTGGGTGCTGGGTCTGCCAATGCCCGGCCATCCAACCTGAACAGGCCAGCTTCTGTGGCATCGCTGAGTGCCTGCTGGGCCTGGGTCAGAATGGCCGGGATTGGCAGCAACTTGCATTGTAGATTGGGCAGGAGTGCAGTCAAGAAGGAGCCTACACATAGCAGTTTGCCTGCATATGTGTGGGCTCCACCCTTGATCCTGCACTCAATTCCTTAGTAGCTGAGTTTATAAACTGTAACTTTTTGGGATAATGTAACCCTCTTAAAACTGAAAGTTAAAATTTCTTGGCTTATGAACCCGACAGCTAAGATTCTGCAGTCACTCATCTCCGGCAAGTCTTCGCTGTTGGCCATCACCACAAGGAGCTCATTAAGCTTCTCCTGCGAGGTTACAAAAAACTTCTCCTTGGATTGTGCTGGCACCAGATTGGATGTAAAGCCAACAGCTTTCAACATATGCACCCAAGTGCCGGGATACACTTTAACATACTGGAAGGGCAGCTCGCTGTTGGTGTGGAACGGCAGTTTCCCTCCACCATAGCCGGGGCACAGGCGACCGAACATGGAGTATCCTGATCTGTTGTTCCAGAAGCACCAATGTTGTGTATCCGGGAAATCTTCGACCGGAGCCACCACAGCGACACCATTGGCCTGCAAGGTTCGAACTGATATGAGAAAGGTTCTGTGCAGCTTAGAGGCTGAAAGCTTTTGGAGGCATTGCACAAACCTACCCAAGGATTACTTACCATACACACAACAAGGAAAGATGAACCGTCCTGTAGTTTGCTCTGGGTTCCCCAATCCAAAACCATGGAGTCCCACATGTCGGCAGCTTTTGCTTGGCCGACATCTTGCACAATGGCATTATAGGTGGGCTCCAAGGAGTTGGTCCAGAACTCCCTGGCCGGGAGTTTTCCACCATAATTGCAGAGGAACAGTTTATAGTGGGAGCCCCACTCTGCTTCACCAGGCAGCCGCTGCAGTGCTGCCGCCAGAGTTGCAGCAGCACACAGCCTCTCCTTTTTCCCAAGGCACAACCCTTCCTGTCCATGAGGAGGAACGAGGACGGGGTGGCCTCCAGAGCTTGCCATCAAAGCGAGGGCCAAGGCTCTGGAAACCTCCCCTAAGGGTTGGTCAGCACTTTGCAGCCGGAGGTAAAAAGGCTTGCCCGAGCAGAGCTCCAGGCCATCGGGGAAGTCTGATCTTGGGTGCCTAGAGGCCTGTCCACCCAGCACCCAGTATTGAGAAAAGTGGCCCAGGGCTGAGGGGGGAAGCTCCAAGCACACATAGTCGATGTCCCACTGCCTGCCAAGCGGTGTCGCACTCCCTGCATTCACCAAAGCCAGGTTGGAGTGGTGATGGTCAGGCAACGGGTCAATTGACTCAGGCAGAGCCGGTGCAAAGAGCCTCCTTTCTCTCACACCTTCGCTGCCTGGGCCGACATGATAAGGCCCTGGGCGGTGGTGTCTTGCAGACATAACTGCAAGAATCGAAGGAACAGGAAGAGTTGAGCTTCTCGAAAGCAAAAGCAGCTGCAGGCGAACTTTGCGAGTCAAGCATGGCCAATCACACAAACACACACACGAGCTTCACACAGGATTTCCAAGCCTGCAACTTTGAAGGGGATCAACCGACTATGCAGCCAAGCTTCTCTCAAGTGCCGCAGCCAAATCCACTCATATCAACAAGCCTTGCACACAAGCACCTCTCACAAGCTGCTGCTTCGATCATGTTGCAATCTTCACACATTACTTGATCCATGATGGAATCAAGTCGCCATTAGTCAAGTCGACATCAAGCAAGTCGCAATCTTCGCACAGTGCCCCTCATATCGCAGAGCTGCACACACACATGCACCAAGCTGATTCCAAGTCACTCATTTTCCGCCACTGCAGCTTGAAGAACAAAGCTCAAGGCACCCCAAAGCAAACCCCTCAGGCATGAAGTCGCACTGCACACAAGCTGCTGCAAGGTTACACCAACACACCAAATCAGACTGCACACGACAAGCTGCTTTACAGTCGCACCACATCGCCTTGAACACAGGCACCCACCCCCTCCATTTCCGCACTAGCCCGATTGTGAGCTCTTGGGAACAAGGCATGGGTGGACTAGCTTAAAGCTTCGCACAAGCTGCCCTCAATCACACCAAATCGCATCGCACACAAACTGCTTCAAAGTCGCACCCAGTCGCATAGCACACATGATCAAAGTCGCACATTTTTCGCCTTTACACTCCAACACAGCTCGATGCATTCCAACACACACTAAGCCCTTCGAACCTTGCACAAACCAGGCTGCACTCCATAGAAGCCCTGCACAAGCCCTGGGTTTTCTCAAACTAGCCAGGCTGCATTCCACAGGCAAGCTTCAAAGCCTAGAACTGCAATCCTACAAAAACCATGAGATTTCTAGGCTTTCAAGCCCTTTAAACCTGGCACTAGCCAGGCTGCATTCCACAAGCAAGCTTCAAAGCCTAGAACTGGAATCCTACAAAAACCATGAGTTTTCTAGGCTTTCAGGCCCTTTAAACCTGTCTCCAGCCAGGCTGCTCTCCACAGGCAAGCTCCAGAGCCTAGAACTGGAATCCTACAAAAACCATGTGTTTTCTAGGCTTTCAAGCCCTTTAAACCTGGCTCCAGCCAGGCTGCTCTCCACAGGCAAGCTCCAGAGCCTAGAACTGGAATCCTACAAAAACCATGAGTTTTCTAGGCTTTCAGGCCCTTTAAACCTGGCACTAGCCAGGCTGCATTCCACAGGCAAGCTTCAAAGCCTAGAGCTGGAATCTTACAAAAACCATGAGTTTTCTAGGCTTTCAAGCCCTTTAAACCTGGCTCCAGCCAGGCTGCTCCCACAGGCAAGCTCCAGAGCCTAGAACTAGAATCCTACAAAAACCATGAATTTTCTAGGCTTTCAGGCCCTTTAAACCTGGCACTAGCCAGGTTGCATTCCACAGGCAAGCTTCAAAGCCTAGAACTGGAATCTTACCAAAACCATGTGTTTTCTAAGCTTTCAAGCCCTTTAAACCTGGCTCCAGCCAGGCTGCTCCCACAGGCAAGCTCCAGAGCCTAGAACTGGAATCCTACAAAAACCATGAGTTTTCTAGGCGTTCAGGCCCTTTAAACCTGGCACTAGCCAGGCTGCATTCCACAGGCAAGCTGAAAAGCCTAGAACTGGAATCCTACAAAACCATGAGTTTTCTAGGTTTTCAGGCCCTTTAAACCTGGCTCCACACACACACACACACACAGTCTGGTTGTCGGGCTTAGGCCCTAAACCCGAAAACTCTCGCACAAGCATTACCACTCGTCTTCTTTATATGTCTACTCATGCACATGCAAACACGAGCACACCAATCATCTCGTCGTCGTCGTTGCTGTCGCACTTGCTGCCAATTCGTCGTCAGCACAGTGCACCCAAGGCTGGTTCAAGGCATTGAAAGCACTCGCTGGCACAGACACTGCTTCCAATTGCACATGCACATGCACACACACACACACACACACACACACACACACACACACACACACACACACACACACACACACACACAACCACACACACACACACACACACACACACCCACACACACACACACACACACACACACACACACACACACACACACACACACACACACACACACACACACACACACACACACACACACACCCTTCCACGTAGCTCATGACAGGCAGGGGCAGGGGCAGGGGGCAGGGGCAGGGGCAGGGGCAGGGGGCAGGGCTCAGGGGCAGGGACAGGGACAGGGCAGGCAGGGAAGGAGGGGCAGGGGCAGGGGGCAGGGGGCAGGCAGGGGCCAGGGGGGGGGGAAGGGAGGGGTCCAAAACAGGGCAGGGAGGAGGGGCAGGGGCAGAGGCAGATTGGCAGGGACAGGGACAGCAGGAGACATAGAGGGGCAGGGCAAGGCAGTGGCAGGCCAGGGCAGGGGGCAGGACGGGGAGGGGGAGGGGGCAGGGGGCAGTCAAGTCAACCCCTGGCTGTCTTTTTGGCAATTGCTGCACCGCACACACACACACACACACACACACACACACACACACACACATCTCAGAGAAAGGCAGTTGGGAGGCCCCAACCTTCAATTTACTTAAACCTTCTTGCCTGCCCAAGGCGAGACACCATCTCCCAGAAAGGCAGCTGGGAAGCCCCAACCTTCAATTTACTTAAACCTTCTTGCCTGACCAAGGCAAGACACCATCTCACAGAAAGGCAGCTGGGAGGCCCCGATCTTCAACTTACGTAAGCCTCCTCGCCTCACCCAAAAAGGCAACTGGAAGCCCAAATCTTAAGGTCCAAATCTTCAATTTACTTAAACCTCCTGGCCTGCTTGCCCAAACAAGCAACTGGAGGCCCAAATCTTCAATTTACTTAAACCTCGCCTGCTGCAGCTGCACATCTTCTCTGCAAAGGCAAATGGACATTTCGCACCACCTTTCCTTGCCAGTTGGAGGCCAAATCTTCAATTTACTTAAACCTCCTCGCCTGCCCAAGCTGCTCAGACGTGCAACTGGAGCCACATCTTCAATTTGCTTAAACCCCCTCGCCTGCCCAGAAAAGCAGCTGGAGTTCCAAATCTTGAATTTACTTAAACCTCGCCTGCTGCAGCTGCACATCTTCTCTGCAAAGGCAAATGGACAGAAGAGCAAGAGCATGCAAATGCACATCATGTCGCACCAAGCCCTCAGCACATCTCAAGGCAGTCGCACACACACACACACACACACACACACACACACACACACACACACACACACACACACACACACACACACACAACCACACACACACACACACACACACACACCCACACACACACACACACACACACACACACACACACACACACACACACACACACACACACACACACACACACACACCCACACACACACACACACACACACACCCACCCACACACACACACACACACACACACACACACACACACACACACACACACACACACACACACAACACAAGGCTTGCTCGTCCAGTAGCACACAGGGCTGACTCAAGCTGCACACAGGCTTACATCACACAAGCATGGCCCTGCTGCAATAGGCGGCAAACAGGCAGCAGGCAGGCAGGGCAGGGCAGGGCAGGGCAGGGCAGGGCAGGGCAGGGCAGGGCAGGGCAGGGCAGGGCAGGGGGCAGGGCAGGGGGCAGGGGCAGGGCACAGGGCAGGGCAGCAACCAGGGCAGCAGGGCAGGGCAGCAGGGCAGCAGGGCAGGGGGCAGGGCAGGGGGGGCAGGCAGGGGGCACAAGGCACAGGCACAGGGCACGGGGCACAGGGCACAGGGCACAGAACACAGGGCACAGGGCACAGGGCAGGGAGGGAGGCAGGCAGGCAGGCAGGCAGAGGCACACACACAGGCACAGGCAGGCAGAAAGGCACCAGGCCAGGCAGGCGCAAGCAGGTACAGGCAGGCACAGGCAGGCAGGCACAGGCAGGCAGCGGGCAGGCACGCAGGCAGGCAGGCACAGGCACAGGCACAGGCAGGCACAGGCAGGCCAGGCAGGCACAGGCAGGCAGGTAACACTTAAGGCAGAGGGCAGGCAGCAGGCAGACAGACAGACAGACAGAAGGCAGGCAGACAGCAGCGGCAAGCACGCAGAGCAGGCAGGTAGAAGGACAGGCAGGCAAGCAAGGAGCACGAGCAGCACAAGCGCTTGAATGCACTGATCAACTGCACAAGGCTTGCTGCAAAAGCACACACATTGCATGACTGAGCACACACAGATACACATCACTACAATTGCTTTCTTCACACAAGCTTGGCTCGAAGAGCCTATCTGTGCAAGGCTCTCTGCACATACAATGTTCCGGGCCAACCTCTGACACAAGAAGTGGTGTTCTGACTGTTCTTTTGTCTACCAACAGCAAATGCAACCAGAAGCAGTGCAGGGACCAGGATATGCAATTTGGCTCCCTGCTAAAAGAGCAAAAAAGAAAATGGGCGAGGCAGGGGCGAGCCCATGTCGTGCATGAGGGAGTCCTGGAGTTAAGCACCGTTCACAAAATCCGAACCGTCACCCACACCTCTCGATACCATAATTCTGCACAGCTCGAGAAACCATGTTCAGATCTGGTGGAGATAACTTCCTGTAAATTCCACCGCTCTTGCACTCTGTTCCGGGCCAAACCGCTCTGACAGCAAGAAGTGGTCTTCGGACTGTTCTTTTCAGGAGCAACAGAGAGCAGTCTACCAACAGCAAATGCAACCAGAAGCAGTGCAGGGACCAGGATATTGCAATTTGGCTCCCTGAAAAAAAAAAAAAAAAGAAAATGGGCGAGGCAGGGGCGAGCCCATGTCGTGCATGAGGGAGTCCTGGAGTTAAGCACCGTTCACAAAATCCGAACCGTCACCCACACCTCTCGATACCATAATTCTGCACAGCTCGAGAAACCATGTTCAGATCTGGTAGAGATACCTTCCTGTAAATTCCACCGCTCTTGTACTCTGTTCCGGGCCAAACCGCCCTGACAGCACGAAGTGGTGTTCGGACTGTTCTTTTTCAGGAGCAACCAGAAGCAGTGCAGGGACCAGGATAGCAATTTGGCTCCCTGCTAAAACTCTGTCCATCGTCCTTTCCGGGACACTCCTCAGCCTTCCCCATTAAGACTGGATATTTTGCAATTGGCTGTCGTCACGAAAACGCGAATATGAATTTGTGTATTTTACAGTGTGCCACTTGAAGAAGCAGACAATCGGCACTAAATCCTGCAGCTTGGAACCCTTTCAAAAATCATTGAGTTCTTCTCACAGCTCTCTTTTGGGAGCTCCATCTTGGGGCTTGCCCACAGCCCTTTTGCCATCCTGGCTCCGGAGCTGAGTGCTTTGAGATACACACAAGCTATATCACTCAAACGCGTCCCACTGCACACACACACACACACACACTCAAATCGTATTGCACACAAACTGGTCTAAAGTAGCACCAAGTCACACTGCACACAAGCTTCAAGATCGCACCAATTCGCACTTCACTACACACGAAGCTACTTCAAACTCGCACTGCACACAAGCTTCAGATCACACCCATTCGCACTGCACACCAAGCTACTTCAAACTCGCACTACACACAAGCTTCAGATCACAACCGTTCGCACTGCACACGAAGCTCTTCCAAAGTCACATTGCTCCCAAGCTTCAAGATCGCACTAAGTCACACACACACAAACTTCAAGATCGACCAAGTCACAGTGCAGACAAGCTGATTCAAAGTCCCACGGATCCATCCAGTCCGCACACGTGCCCCACACTGCACACAAGCTTTTTCCTTGGTTTGCGGGTCTCGGCCCTAAACCCGAAAACTGTCGCACAGGCATTACCCCTCGTCTTCTTTACACTTACACTTTCAAATCACAGTTGCAATCTTCACACATTACTTGATCCGGGACTGAATCAAAACGCAATCAATCAAGTCGCAATCTTCGCACATTGCACCTCATATCGCAGAGCTGCACACACACACATACACCAAGCTGATTCCAAGCCACTCATTTTCAGCCACTGCACCTTGAAGAACAAAGCTCAAGGCACTCCAAAGCAAACCCCTCAGGCATCAAGTCGCACTGCACACAAGCTGCTGCAAGCTTACACCAACACACCAAGTCAGACTGCAGACGACAGGCTGCTTTACAGTCGCACACCATCGCCTTGAACACAGGCACCCACCCACTCCATTTCCGCACTAGCCCTCGACACCCCCACCTTGGGAACAAGGCATGGGTGGACTAGCTTAAAGCTTCGCACAAGCTGCCTTCAATCACACCAAATCGCATCGCACACAAAGTGCTTCAAGTCGCACCCAGATCAAGGTCACACATTTTCCGCCACTGCACCTGGAAGAACAAAGCTCAAGAAGTCGCAC
Source organism: Symbiodinium sp. CCMP2592 (assembly GCA_905221615.1). NCBI lineage: Eukaryota > Dinophyceae > Suessiales > Symbiodiniaceae > Symbiodinium > Symbiodinium sp. CCMP2592. Next base: position 3,954 of record CAJNDT010003344.1, on the reverse strand, counting down.
ATGCACATGCACACACACACAAGCAAGCACACCTAGCTCAAGCATTCAAAGCAATGGGCAAGAGGCAAAGGCAAAGGCAGGGCAGGGCAGGTGGGCAGGGCAGGGCAGGTGGGCAGGGGAGGGGCAGCGGCAGGGTGGGTGGGCAGGCAGGGCAGGGCGGGGCAAGGGGCAGGGTGGAGGGCAACACAAGGCACAGAGTCCAAGCTGGCACATGGTATCCAAGGTTACACAGGCACCACTGGGCACCAGCATGGGCTACCGCTCAACTCAAAACACACGTGCACACGAGGCTTGGCTGCAAGCACACAGGCTGCACCTTTGACATGTTGCCACAGCACACACACACATCAGCTCAACCACAGCACATAGCTTCTTTGCACCCCGAAGCTCTATCTAGCTCTGCACAACTATGCAGCCAAGCACCGAGGGCCACAGCCCAAGCAGAGCCGAGGCTGACAGGCATCCCACAGCACAGACATAGCTTGTCTCAACTTCAGGCTTTTGTTAAGGCCCAAGGCTTCAAAGGTTTCGACTGCTCTAGCTTTTCTCACCATCTGGTCACTTGCTGCTCTTTCTTAAGAGCTACAAGGTTCACAGTGGCTAGGATCAGGTGGCTGCCCAATGCTTCGATTGGCTTGCCACCCGAGCCCCGGCCAGTTGCAGTAAATTCGATTACTCGAGTGGCTTTCCTGCCTGGCTTTTTTCGCCACATAGTGTTTTTGCACACATCCGCCAGGTATTCTGCTTTATCAGGATGTCCGAGTGCAAGAGCCACCGCTGCCCAATCGATTTGCCGGGTGCTGGTTTTGCCCAAGTTCTTGACAGCATCCGCTGTCATGTCGTTGGTGATGGCGATCTTTGGCAGGTTGGGCGGCAAAGCGGGATTGAAGCTCCACAAATCCACGTGCTCCTCAGGCTCCGGTGCTGGAGCAAACGCCCTGCCAGACACAGCGGCTTCCAGGGCAGCCCTGTGTGTTAAAAAGTGGCAGATGCCCAAACAATGCAAGACTCTTGCATATGCAAGAGTTTTCCAGCTGGGTGCTGGGTCTGCCAATGCCCGGCCATCCAACCTGAACAGGCCAGCTTCTGTGGCATCGCTGAGGGCCTGCTGGGCCTGGGTCAGAATGGCCGGGATTGGCAGCAACTTGCATTTTAGATTGGGCAGGAGTGCAGTCAAGAAGGAGCCTACACATAGCAGTTGGCCTGCATATGTGTGGGCTCCCCCCTTGATCCTGCACTCAATTCCTTAGTAGCTGAGTTTATAAACTGTAACTTTTTGGGATAATGTAACCCTCTTAAAACTGAAAGTTAAAATTTCTTGGCTTATGAATCCGACAGCTAAGATTCTGCAGCCACTCATCTCCGGCAAGTCTTCGCTGTTGGCCATCACCACAAGGAGCTCATTAAGCTTCTCCTGCGAGGTTACAAAAAACTTCTCCTTGGATTGTGCTGGCACAAGATTGGATGGAAAGCCAACAGCTTTCAACATATGCACCCAAGTGCCGGGATACACTTTAACATACTGGAAGGGCAGCTCGCTGTTGGTGTGGAACGGCAGTTTCACTCCACCATAGCCGGGGCACAGGCGACCGAACATGGAGTATCCTGATCTGTTGTTCCAGAAGCACCAATGTTGTGTATCCGGGAAATCTTCGACCGGAGCCACCACAGCGACACCATTGGCCTGCAGGGTTCGAACTGATATGAGAAAGGTTCTGTGCAGCTTAGAGGCTGAAAGCTTTTGGAGGCATTGCACAAACCTACCCAAGGATTACTTACCATACACACAACAAGGAAAGATGAACCGTCCTGTAGTTTGCTCTGGGTTCCCCAATCCAAAACCATGGAGTCCCACATGTCGTCAGCTTTTGCTTGGCCGACATCTTGCACAATGGCATTATAGGTGGGCTCCAAGGAGTTGGTCCAGAACTCCCTGGCCGGGAGTTTTCCACCATAATTGCAGAGGAACAGCTTATAGTGGGAGCCCCACTCTGCTGCACCAGGCAGCCGCTGCAGTGCTGCCGCCAGAGTTGCAGCAGCACACAGCCTCTCCTTTTTCCCAAGGCACAACCCTTCCTGTCCATGAGGAGGAACGAGGACGGGGTGGCCTCCAGAGCTTGCCATCAAAGCGAGGGCCAAGGCTCTGGAAACCTCCCCTAAGGGTTGGTCAGCACTTTGCAGCCGGAGGTAAAAAGGCTTGCCCGAACAGAGCTCCAGGCCATCGGGGAAGTCTGATCTTGGGTGCCTAGAGGCCTGTCCACCCAGCACCCAGTATTGAGAAAAGTGGCCCAGGGCTGAGGGGGTAAGCTCCAAGCGCACATAGTCGATGTCCCACTGCCTGCCAAGCGGTGTCGCACTCCCTGCATTCACCAAAGCCAGGTTGGAGTGGTGATGGTCAGGCAACGGGTCAATTGACTCAGGCAGAGCCGGTGCAAAGAGCCTCCTTTCTCTCACACCTTCGCTGCCTGGGCCGACATGATAAGGCCCTGGGCGGTGGTGTCTTGCAGACATAACTGCAAGAATCGAAGGAACAGGAAGAGTTGAGCTTCTCGAAAGCAAAAGCAGCTGCAGGCGAACTTTGCGAGTCAAGCATGGCCAATCACACAAACACACACACGAGCTTCACACAGGATTTCAAAGCCTGCAACTTTGAAGGGGATCAACCGACTATGCAGCCAAGCTTCTCTCAAGTGCCGCAGCCAAATCCACTCATATCATCAAGCCTTGCACACAAGCACCTCTCACAAGCTGCTGCTTCGATCATGTTGCAATCTTCACACATTACTTGATCCATGATGGAATCAAGTCGCAATTAGTCAAGTCGACATCAAGCAAGTCGCAATCTTCGCACAGTGCCCCTCATATCGCAGAGCTGCACACACACATGCACCAAGCTGATTCCAAGTCACTCATTTTCCGCCACTGCACCTTGAAGAACAAAGCTCAAGGCACCCCAAAGCAAACCCCTCAGGCATGAAGTCGCACTGCACACAAGCTGCTGCAAGGTTACACCAACACACCAAATCAGACTGCACACGACAAGCTGCTTTACAGTCGCACCACATCGCCTTGAACACAGGCACCCACCCCCTCCATTTCCGCACTAGCCCGATTGTGAGCTCTTGGGAACAAGGCATGGGTGGACTAGCTTAAAGCTTCGCACAAGCTGCCCTCAATCACACCAAATCGCATCGCACACAAACTGCTTCAAAGTCGCACCCAGTCGCATAGCACACATGATCAAAGTCGCACGTTTTTCGCCTTTACACTCCAACACAGCTCGATGCATTCCAACACACACTAAGCCCTTCGAACCTTGCACAAACCAGGCTGCACTCCACAGAAGCCCTGCACAAGCCCTGGGTTTTCTCAAACTAGCCAGGCTGCATTCCACAGGCAAGCTTCAAAGCCTAGAACTGCAATCCTACAAAAACCATGAGTTTTCTAGGCTTTCAAGCCCTTTAAACCTGGCACTAGCCAGGCTGCATTCCACAAGCAAGCTTCAAAGCCTAGAACTGGAATCCTACAAAAACCATGAGTTTTCTAGGCTTTCAAGCCCTTTAAACCTGTCTCCAGCCAGGCTGCACTCCACAGGCAAGGTCCAGAGCCTAGAACTGGAATCCTACAAAAACCATGAGTTTTCTAGGCTTTCAAGCCCTTTAAACCTGGCTCCAGCCAGGCTGCTCTCCACAGGCAAGCTCCAGAGCCTAGAACTGGAATCCTACAAAAACCATGAGTTTTCTAGGCTTTCAGGCCCTTTAAACCTGGCACTAGCCAGGCTGCATTCCACAGGCAAGCTTCAAAGCCTAGAGCTGGAATCTTACAAAAACCATGAGTTTTCTAGGCTTTCAAGCCCTTTAAACCTGGCTCCAGCCAGGCTGCTCCCACAGGCAAGCTCCAGAGCCTAGAACTAGAATCCTACAAAAACCATGAATTTTCTAGGCTTTCAGGCCC
>CAJNDT010003343.1:0-23655 GCA_905221615.1 Symbiodinium sp. CCMP2592 | reverse complement strand
GGTCCCCCGCCGGCAAAGCAAGGCAGAGTGCCAGAGCCGATGGGTCCCCGCCGGCAAAGCAAGGCAGAGTGCCAGATCCCGAGCCGAATCCCCCGCCAAGGGTGCCAGAGCCGATGGGTCCCCCGCCGGCAAAGCAAGGCAGAGTGCCAGAGCCGATGGGTCCCCCGCCGGCAAAGCAGCCTCCTGCCAAAAGGAAATTCGGCGACGGACAGCCTGTGCCTGTTGGTTCCAAGCCACAGTTTATGTCGGCAAGGGCTCCTGCTGAAATGACGGAAAAGCAAAGGATGGACGAGCAGGATTTCGCCAAGGAACTTGCCGAGTATGCTGACGATATGGCAAGAGGCTCCAATTTCGTTCCGCAGGGCCGACGCGCTGAGCCGGCCTGGGTGGCAAAGGCCCAGGGCTTGAAAAGCAAGGGCGACGCCGTCCCGATCGGGAAAGCAGATTACTTCGCCCAAAAGGGCAAGCCTGCCGGAAAGGGCCACAAAGGCAGAGTGCCAGTGGAGGACAATATCCCTACTGACCTTGTTGGAAAGGGCCGTCCAGCCCTAGTGCCACTTGTTGGAAAGGGCCGTCCCAATATCCCTAATCACCTTGTTGGAAAGGGCCGTCCAGCGAAGCTCATCCTGCTTTTTTGCGGCATATGAAGACGGAGAAGGGAGGAATATGGTTGGACCCCAAGGAGGAGGTGGAAGCCGAGGAGGAGGACACTTTGGTTGATGTTGTGGTGGAAGAGGAGGAGCCTGTGCAAGATCCGTCGGACAATGAAATGGAATTTGTCGAGGTTATGGTGCAGGATGAGCAACCGCCGCTTGAGATGGAGGCGGAGCCCGACCCGGATCGCTTGGACGAGGCTGAGGGTGACAGCCAAGCAACAATGGTACTAGGGGACCATCTCCGAGAGGAGCAAGATGAGCCGATGCCTTCTGTACCGGAGACCCGGGTGACTGAGAGCGAGCACGATGCCGTCGTCTCCAAGGTCATGAACGAGCTGGAGGCTATGAATGTGGACCCGAGCCCGAAGGCTGCCGCAAACCCCAAGAGTGCGACTGCGCCAGTGCCTGGAGAGGTGAAGCCTTTCTTGGAAGCGGAGGAGGACCTCGGAATTACGGACCCCCAAGGCAGAGTGCCAAGGGGTCAAAACAAGATCAAGGTTCCAACCGAGCTTTTGCAGCCAGCGACTGAGGAGGAGAAAACTCTCAGAGCGTTGCGGGGAATGCTGCCATGCAGTCACAGGGCGGTGACGACTTCGAAGGTGGGCCGCCTCGCCAATCGGGCACGTATGGCGAGACCGGTGCCACAAGATCAGCCGTTCAACCCCCAGCACAACGATCGGAAGTTCAACAGCAAGACTACGACTGTCATGACCCAGCTGCTCATGGCTGTCCATGAGATCACAGTCCGAGAATGCGAGAAGAATAACGTGCCAGTGGATAGAAAGGACATGGCGTGGAATCACTTTCGGTCGAAGGGCTCGAAAACTGCGGTTGTCTGGGATCTGTTGTGTGACCAGAACGTGAAGGAGATTCCAAACAATTCTGAGCCTGGGACTGGCACCTGTGGCTTCAGAGGGAAACTGGGGTGGCGGTCATTGAGCAGATTCTCCAGTGCATGTTCAATGTCACTCCGCCAAAACATGGCCGTGATAAAGTCAAGGGAAAAAATCTGACATACTGGCACTGGTTTGAGGCCTCCAAGACACTCGTTGAGGTTTATACGACGGAAGATGTCATCTCAAAGGAAAAATTCAAGCCCAAAGACCTGCAGAGCTGGATTGTGCCTTTGTCCTGCAAGATTTGGGATGCTTACAATTACACCATGCTTGTGTATTGTCAGAAGAAGCTGGAACAGAAGGCAAGGGGGGAAAACCTAGACGCGGTGAGCCAGATGGGTGATGATGTCCCGCCATCGGAAGATGAAGAGTATGTGGATGTTTACCAGACCACTGCGAACTTCGTTCCTGATTGGGGAGTAACTGCAGATGGCTTTCAGGATTGATCAGTGTCAATGATTGAGCTGAACGAGTAGGTTTATTAATTGTGTTGCCAAAACAAAGCCATCTAGTGGACCTCCTCTTCTTCATCCCATTCGTCCTTGGGCACTGGGGACTTTCACAAGGCAGAGTGCCAGAGAGTTCTCGGTGTGACTAAGGCAGAGTGCCACCAAACAGTGTGGCCTGTTCAGATTCATTTTTGTGTCGCTGTCACTAGGCAGAGTGCCGGAAAGGCAGAGTGCCAATGTGAAATCGCATTTCTTGGGGCGTTTGAATGTTGTCACTTTTGCGGTCCGTCTGATCTGGCACATTTCAGCTTGCCGTTTTGGAAAACAAAGACGATGCCTATGCATACAGTCATGTCGGCAGTAACTCGATGGATTAATTACTGTGCCTGTGAATTGATTGGTTCAACCTTGGTTTCCTGTGACAGCCCCATAAAACCTTTCAGGTGCTGGCGTCCAAGGTGGTTGGCTACTATGGCAAGGCTGGAATGCATGATGCAAGTGATTGTGAGTTGTGGAAGCTGAAACGCTTGCTATCTGGCCGTTGATGGGACCATGCCACGTAGTGTGTACGGACTCTAGTGACTAGTGAGTGGATGCGCAAGAATTTCTTGACCTGGCCGCAATCAACATATGTGTGTTCAAGATCGAGTCCCTTAGTGCTGCAGTGGTGCTTCCAGGCAGAGTGCCAGAGACAGTCGCCGAGAGCAATGGGAAAGTCGAGGAAGAGCGCTCGTGTGAGTGATCAGATGATGTTCCCAATGCCGGGGGCAATGAACCCAGCAATGGGAATGAACAACCCACTGGCCATGATGAACCCTTTCATGTTGCAACAGCAGCAACAGATGCAGCAGCAGCAACAGATGCAGCAAATGCAGCAGATGCAGCAAATGCAGCAACAGCAGCAGATGGCTGCTGTGGGTGAATCAAGGCAGAGTGCCAACGACTCCTCCTCGTCGGAATCAGAAGACCAAGAAGTGAGGAGGATTCGTAAGGAAACCAAGAAGAACAGAGCAAGGCAAGCAGCAACGATCGGGATTGATCGGCTGGCAACGTCCACTACCGATGCAGATGCAATCCCGAGAAGCGCCACGACATTGCGTTCGATCCCTCTGGCTGCTTGTCAATCAACAGAGTATCCCTAAGGTCAGCAATGATCCCTGAACCCTCCCCCCACAAAGCCTAGATAAGCCTTACTGACTGAGGTGAAGGTGAAAGCTCTGCTCGAGCGAGTTCATAGTGCATGGGATGCTGCGGTCACGGCTGACCTGCCACAACAAACAGCGCTGCAACTGCTCTTCATATTGACCAATCTGAAGCCGACCACAAAGGTCAGTGAACTCAGGGTCGATATGAAATACAGCTTGCTTGGTCAGCGATGTGAGAATGCCCATAGGCGTCAATCCGTCTGCGATAGCAGCAGTTGGAACCGCATAGCCAAACCGGTTCTGGGACTGGGGGTGAATATGTCTGAGCATTCTGTTGACAGGGTTGCCTTGGAGTGTGGATGGCAGTCCACATGGATGACCGAGGATGTCACGACCTATGCCAGGCGTAGAGCGAGAGCAAGGCAGTCCACTGAGACGCAGGGACGTCTCAGTTTCAATCCGAGTCCTGCTCCAGCTGCCCCGCCAACGGTTCCGCCGTCGGAAGGCAGAGTGCCAGACGTGGTCCGTTCTGGTCCTTTGCCAACGACTGCTCCTAGTTCCAATCCAAGCCAGGCTGTGGGTCGCAGCCCGGCTGGGGAACAAGGCAGAGTGCCGATTCAACAGCCGCCTGCCTCCCCTCATGCCGTTCCGGGTTCCAATGCAAGCCAGGCAACCGAAGGCAGCCAGGCTGCAGGAAGTGAACAAGACAGAGTGCCGAGGGTTGTGGAAGGCAGAGTGCCAGTTGATGGGAATGCTCCTGCCATGGATGACGATGGTCTAGCGCCGGCAGAGGCAGAGATCAGGCCCGATCAGGAGATCGTCATGCCTCCTGCAGAAGTGACCACTGCACCTCAAACAGTTGAGTTGCCAGAGCCAGACACCTCCACGAACAGTGACTCGACAGCCGGTGCTGACGTGAATGCCGTTGTGCCCTTTGCGACACCCAAGTCGAAAGCCAAAGCAAAAGCCAAGGGCAAGTCGAAAGCCAAGGCCAAGTCCAAGGCCAGGGCGACGGCACCAAACACAGAGTCGCAGGACGAGGTCGCAGTCGAGGTCGATGATGAGGTCATGGCCGAGGCCGGGGCCGAGGTCGAGGCCGGGGCCGAGGTCGAGGCCGAGGTCGAGCGCGAGGCCGACGACAGTGCCTTCTTTGAGGAGGAGGAGGAGGATGCTCCGAATGAGTCGAGCAGACCTGCGAACCGGTGGAACCAGGACCTCTGTGTCATTTGCCATTCGGAGATGCACCCGGGCCAGGCAGGCTGGTTTCGTTTGCCTTTGGTTAATGAACCATTGATAGTGGTGCCTGTCCTGTTTGTACATTCCACTAATCCTCAGAACAGTACCTCTCACATGACGTGTCTTTTTCTGTTGCTTCCCTGGAATGCAGGCATTGGAAGCGCTATCGTGTGGCCACCTCTTTCACAGCGAATGTATCAATCGATACTGTGAGTCGACCGGGCGGAACAAGGCCACCGCTTGCCCTCTCAAGTGTGCGAGCTCAGCCTCTATGGCAAGGTTCTTTTTGGGTCCGAGGGGGTCCACGGGAAGCAATGCCCCTGTTCCTGTCGAAGATGATGCTAATGATGTGGACGCAATCGTTCAGGAAATACAAGCTCAACTCGTTGACGACCGCACTCGTGAAGAGGAAGCTCCTGAGGTCAACGACCCCGTGGTGGACTGATTGCGTCGACAAGGTGGCTCGGTAACAAGGCAGAGTGCCACAATAACTGGCTCATGTGTATGTGTTGTCGGTGATGTGGCCTCGAGTCTTATTAATTTTGGAGGTGTGGCAATGCCATTGTCACAGACATGTTTCTGAAGGCGGAGTGCCATGGGTTGTAACATGTGTTCCATGATCATTATGTATTGACATGATTGTGTTGCCTTGTGTTGCATTATGCCATCAGGAATGTATGTCTCTTTGTAATCCCAGGCGGTCTGTCGATTTCACAAGGATACTGCAGATGCCTGTGGACAAATCCGCGCCAAAGGCAGGATCCAACCTGTCCTAGAACACCAGTTGGGAGGGACCCAACAAAGGACCACGGAAGTCTGCAATGGGGTGCATCCGTGTTTAAAAAAACATATGGCCTTTGAAGGGACACCATCCCCATACCGCCCCACAGGCCCTGCAAAATCTTAGAAGACATTTGTGACACTTGTGGCATGCCCCGGAAAAATCTTATTGAATCTTATTGATCTTATTGAATCTTATTGAATCTTATTGAATCTTATTGAATCTTATTGAATCTTATTGGTCCATCATTTTTAAAAGGGACACGACTCCAGATCGCCCCAAAAAATCTTATTGAATCTTATTGAATCTTAGAAGACATTTGTACAATTGTGGCCTACCCCGAAAAAATCTTATTGAATCTTATTGAATCTTATTGAATCTTATTGAATCTTAGTGAATCTTATTGAATCTTATCGGTTTTACAAGGGACACAGCCTCCAGCTCGCCCAAAAAATCTTATTGAATCTTAGAAGACATTTGCAGGATTGTGGACTACCCGAAAAAATCTTATTGAATCTTAGTGTTCGGGCCATCACGTTTTGAAGGCACACCGACCCTGTACCAGACAATTGCACACATGTAGCATCCCCTCCCAAAAGTCTTGTTGGAGCTTATTGAATCTTGGGAGCTAGTTATACAATATCGAATCCCATTGAATCGGCACAGTCCAGCTAACCCAACCAAATCCCTACGCGTAGTAACACATCTTATGATTAAGCATAAACTAGGTGGCACTCTGCCTTGAAGTACCTTTAAACCATGGACCTCCTTAAAACCTAAAACCCTGAAGCTCTTTTAAACCCTAAACCGTTACTGTGTGTGGTAAGTTTACACATAGACCTAGGTATATGTATAACATACATACATACATATAGATATATGTATGGATTATATGCATACACTTATTATTGGGCATACTGCTTTCGAACATTAAACTACATCATCTATTAATAGCACTCTGTCTTCAAATATGTGTTAATCTAATGATCATGTGCATAAATGCTTGTGTCGTCCAGTGGAACCTATTGCATGTGGTATTGAAACGGACATGACAATCAACTTCTAGTACCTGTTCGTACTATCCAACACATATAGTTGCTTGCAGCTTGTTGGATCAAAGATATTTAAAGTTAAGCACCATGGCACCGAAACCGAAGGCCAAACCGGCAGCAGCGGGGAGGATCGGCCGGGTGAGGACTCCGAAGCGACGGCCTCGTAGAGTGCCGCCAACCGGGGTGAATGGCATTGGTGAAGAAGGTGGTGGGGCGGAAGGCAGAGTGCCAGGGCCACAAATGGGTCCGCCGCCACCAACGCCTGTGAATCGGCCACCTTACCCACCTGGCCCAAGACCTCCCGCCCCTGCGCGACATGAGTTTGAGATTGGCCAAGCTGTGGCAGAAGCGTTGGACATTATGGAGACCCCGATCATGATCAACTTCGAGCCGGATGTGGTTACTGTTAGGGAGGGCCGCATTGTTCTGGTCACCCTTGAGAACTTGACCCCTGAAGAGATGCAACGTCGGCAGTTGGGACGGCGAATTTGTGCCATGTGTTTCAATGCTCCAGACAACCCGCCGCCACCAATAGTGCCGCCAAGGCCGATGCCTGAAAATGGCTATCCTGGCCCTAACAATAATGCCAACAGTGGAGCTACTGAAGGCAGAGTGCCAGAAGGCAGAGTGCCGGAAGGCAGAGTGCCAGATGAGTTCGAAAGTGGAGTTCGTGGTCAAATGTTTTTTCGTTTGGAATCTCGCCCGGATGCCTGGTTGACTGGGCCAGCTCGTGCCGAAGGTGAGATTCACGCCTCAGACTCAGATGTGATTGAGGAAGGTGTTCGAGATGTTCGTCTTGGTGAGCTTGGAGGGCGGGGTCGTTTGGGTATTGATTATGGGCACATCTCAGAAGAAGACCCGGACTGGAGTCAGCGCGGCTCAGCGGATGATGGAGCCCCCTCAGATGTGGAGGAAGGTGAGGAGTCAGACAATGAGGAGATGGACGCACTGGACGAAGCTCAGTCGTCCCCAGACTCAAATCAGTATGATTCTGCAGGTGAAGGCAAAGGATTTCGCATTCGTGGTCGTCGATCGGGGTATATCTCCTCAGAACCACCCTCCGACTGTGAGCCACCTGAAGATTTCTGGTGGCCCTAAGGTTGATGTCTTTCAATGACAGCTTGGAAACTTTACAGAAGGCAGAGTGCCAAGAATGCTTGTGTCTGCCACCTCGGTGGCCTCGGAATCGTCGAGGACGATGGATGGACTGCTGTGTGCGGTACCAGAAAAACGAGAATCGAGTGAGGGTCTGGCAGTGCTGTATTTGATTGCTTGAGCATGAAGTCATGGTCTGCAACAACTATGCCACATGTGAATTTCAACGAGTGATTGCATCATGTCTGTCTCATCCTTGTGTTGTGATGGATCAATCGACTCACAAGTGTGTCAACTGCTGAATGTGCTGGTTCACAATTACGTTGTTAATTCGAACACCCTTGAGGTTAAGGTGTTACACTTTCTTGCGGATAGGACAGAGGGCCATGCACAGTGCAATTCGGAGTGCCATGTCTGCAGCAGCAGATGACCCGGCTGAAACAAGAAGAAGACTGTTAGCAGACATTCGGCGGCAGTTTGATGCAAACATCGCACTGGAGAAGAGATTCTTGGCCATTTCGAGAGGACAGGATGTTCTGCGCCTTTGCGAAGTTGACCCGTCGCTTCTGGAGTTCCATAATGAAGGTCCTTATGAAGTTCTGCCTGAGTGCAACTATGATGTGATTCTTGAAGCCAGTGGGTTTTCCTGGATGATATCAATCTGGCAACAAATGTTATCAGAAACTTTTCCCATCATGACTTCGTGGCCATGGAAGAAACAGATGAGATTCCTCATCAACTTTTGTCATTGGAAGCGGAACATAAGGCAGAGTGCCAGGTTCCACTTCCTGGAGATCTTTGCAGGGCAGGGCAACCTCAGTCGGGAGATGCTCCGTGCTGGCTGGCAGGGGCTAGCCTTGGACATCAGGTACGGCACAGATCATGATATTCTTTCTGTGAGAGGACTTCGCCTGGCTGTCAATGCTGTGTGTCAAACACACAAACACGGCCTGTTGTGGTTTGGAACTCCATGCTCTTCCTTCGTCCAACTCTGTAAATACAGTACTGGAAGGTCCATTGCCAATGACTGGATGGGAGAACCTGAGCGATCGCTGGCATGCCAAGAAGGCAATCGTTTCATGTATGTGACGCTGCTGTTGACTTTGCTCGCGGCTTTGAATGACAACCGGTTTGTGATCGAGCAGCCTTGCTCCAGCATGCTGTTCGACATTCCACTCGTCGATCGTGTCATGGGAATGATCCAGGCTATGAAGGTCAAAACCTATGGTGGTGCCTTCGGCCAGCCCATCCTGAAACCGCTTCAACTGTGGAGCAACTGTCAGCACATCAATGGTATGCGGCGCAGCTATCCTTCCCATGTCAGAGGAAGTGCTGGTTGCGTTGATCGAGATGGTGAGAAGTTCACCGGTCGTCCTGAAGATCTTCAGGTGTCAGAGGAGTACACCCCGGAGTTCGGCAAGGCTGTGGCCTTTCATATGATGAGGGATGTCCCAACATGAATTGTAGCTGAAGGCAGAGTGCCAATAAGGCAGAGTGCCATAATTCTCTAGAGTTAAATGAGCTTGCTTCATCTTTCGACATTCTGTCTTGTTGGTATTCTGCTTTCCAATGTTGGGACTGGGTTGAGCCCTGGACCCCGTCCGTTCCCTCCACGAGGTGCCGAGGAAAATCCTCGCCGCCTCGTGGAAGGATCTGAGTGATCCGAGCTGGTGCAGCTGTGCAATGAAAATGTAGAGAGCTTCAGTCACTCCGTGATCAGATGTGTTTGTCGGTATTGTCTCAGTTCGTATGCTGCTGTCGTGCAGGTGGCAATGACCTGGCTGGTGTCTCGACCTCCAGTTGCAGGCATCGGTGGCCTGTGTTAATCATTCCATGTGGTTGTCAGTTCAGTGCCATCTGCGATAGTTTCCTGTCTCAAGTTCGAGTGACATGATGTGGCTGCTGACATGTCATCGTGAGTCTTTGGGTTGATTTCTTAAGAATTCAATGTGTTGTGAACTGGGGCTTGTTACACAAGTGCAGGTGTGTGTCAGTATTTAGTAAGATTCAAGTACAGTGTTGCTTTGGAGGATTTCGGTGATGCTTCTGAAACTGTGGGTCATGCTATTGCTCCGTGATGGGCAATTGCTTAACTTGGAAAATGATGCAAAACTGCCAGCGAGAGCAGCTTGGCTCTCACAGGGCGAACTGTGGTGGCGTCTGGACTTGTTTTTCGATGAGAGCAACAGGAACGGCTCAGAACGTCGACAGTACCACAAATGGTACAACTTCTTCAGTGATCTTCTCAGGAAGACCCCCTTGGCTGCGAACTGGGGGTCACATGTGCAAAGTCAAAAAGGCAGAGTGCCAAACCCTGATGCTGTGCAGGAGGATGTGGCATCTTCCACAGCCTTGGCCCGATTCATGTTGCAAGCATCCTTCGACACAAGGACAGACGCCCACAGGGAATGGTACAAGAGAAAACTGAATGATGCTATGGTACGTGTGTGTGAAACTATCAGTGATGAGCCTCTGGTCATGCAGTTGGATGAAGGCAGAGTGTCATGGTTTCTTCAATCAGCTGGGTTGGTGTCAGGCTTTGCCGCTTGGATGATGAAGTCGCTGGCAGGCAACACGTCCCGATCTTTGCGGCAGCTTTGGGAATCTATGTTCAATGCAAGGACGCTGTCTTCATCTCTCCGAGATGAATCTGAAGGCAGAGTGCCACGAGATTGGGAGGAGGTTGAAACTAGCATCTACGACATCATCGCCTTTGCAACCATGGCAAAAAAACACAGAGCGCTTCAACCGTCGGGGCAGGCTCATGGATTTGCCAAGACAGTCGTGAATGCCTTCATGCACATACATGAGTGTCTGTCCGAGACATTGTCAGCCGGCCTCCAGGTGTATGTCATTGGGCACTACTTGAGTGTACATGATGCTGGTGTGCCTGTGACGTCTCGCAGGGCACTTCTGGGCAAGCGTGTTCCATTGAAAAAGACTGTGGACATCAAAAGCATCTGGAAGTTGCTAGAGGGCGCTGCAAAAAGTGGGACCTCTTTGCGACAAGCCCTCATTCTCAAGAACCAGGACGAACGCAGCGACCTGCATGGTTCCTTGGTGATTTGATATGGAGTAGAATGTTGTTTTGTTAACCAGTTGTTTAAGATTAGTGAATTCTTTGTCACACATTCATTTGATGCCACGTACCCGCGCCACAGTCGAACTAAATTCGACTACCGCTCTTGCCATGGCCGACCCGACGTTCGGCTCTTGCGCCAAGCTGTTGGCCAAGTCCAGCAGAAGGTAATGTCGGGGGCAGAAGTATCCGCTGCGAACTCTGGGATGGCACCACGACGACCACGACGTCCTGCTTCTTTGCGAGCAGAGGGCGACATAAGCATAGCGCGGGCAAATGCTTGCAGCTGCTAGTGGTCGTTGAGAGCCTCATATCCCCATGGCAGAGCGGGGTGACCCCATATCTCGGCCGAATGGGGGTGGCCTAAGTCTCCGGTCCGCATGACTGTCAGAGCACGTTCGTCTTTGCAAAGACGCCGGGGAGGCCGTTACAGAAAGGGATGCTTAAGTCAGGTTGTGCATTTAATATTTATGAAAGGCAGAGTGCCAGTAAAACTTCTAAGGGTTCAGGGTTTAGTGGTTTGCTGCGCTTGCTGTTGATCAGAAAATCCTTGTCGATTCGCTTGCCGGCATGTGGAGTGTGGCCGCTACCCAGGACTCGCTGTGTCTCGCACAGGGCTCTGAGGGAAGAACGTAGTGCAGGGCAGCTTACAAGTCTCCTGCCCTTACCCACGGTGCACTTCCGCCGAACGCTTCTTTCGAGATTCAGTTCGAGTTGTGTGCTGCAGCACCGCTGGCCGGGTGCTGGGGGGCCGCTGCATCGAGTTTTTCGAGCTCTTGAGGCCAACGCAGAGAGCTCTGTGCTCTCTGTATGACAGTCGGACACATGGGCTAACGTGCCGGCTGGGAGCTCCTTAGTCTCTGCGTGAGCATCGCTCGGGCGGTTCGGAGGGGAGGCCCGGTGTGACATGGGCTAACGTGCTGGCTGGGTCCGAGGTCGGCACCCGAGTGTCCTCCTCTGCAACTTGGGAGGCCGAATCGAGTATTATAGCAATTACGTCAGGTTGTGATCAATTTTTTGAAAGGCAGAGTGCCAAAGGCAGAGTGCCAGTAAAACTTCTCAGGGTTTAGTAGGGTTTAGTGGTTTGCTGTGCTTGCTTTTGATCATAAACGTCCTTGTCGATTCGCTTGCCCGACCTAAACCTGAGCAGCGGGCTGGCCGAGGGGGCCCTAGAGACCTGCCAGGTTCCATCTTGTTGGCCGTGTTGGGGGCAGCGATCCATCCGGAGCTGAAAGCTTGGCCACTGACGCCTGCGTGGCCTCGTGGCGGCCACCCTTGGGGCCAACTCCCCTACAGCCCGAGGGGTATGACAGCAGGGCGATGCGCTAATGCGCCTGCTGGGGGTGGCTTAAATGGGGGGCGGGTGTGTCCTTCCCCCCCCCGTGAGATCCTAAAAGGGAGGCCGCTTGAGTTGTGTTGTAAAGAGAAGGGTGAGATAGTGCCTTCTTCAGTTCTTGCCTGTGCTCACTTTTGCGCGCAAGTGGCCCTGGGATCAGGTCTATCGTTGATCGTTTGGCATGGCCTGTAGTGGCAGTGTAGCAGCCTGCTGTAAGTTTCCACTACCCCAGCCGCCAGCTGTGCCTAGAGCCTGCTACTCACAGGGTGATTTCGGCCTGTGCCTGGTTTGTTTCTATCGGCGCGTTGCGGGCGATGTTTACGCCGAAGCAAACCAAGTCTCCGGGATCTGTTACATCGCAGGTGTGCCAATGGCCTGCTGAGCAACAGCTGCGACGGGATCCGGCACAGCGCTGGCATCTTAATTTCCCTGTGAGCATGGCGACCCACCTTGGCCGAGTGGGGTGGATTTCAGCAAATGGGGGAGGCCGCTAACCCATGATTAGGCTATATCTCTTTCTGCTGAGCACATGCTTTCTGTTCTCTTGGATCGACGACAGAGGCAGAGTGCCGAGGCAGAGTGCCAGTCGAACCTCTTCGGTGTTGCCTTACCTAAGGAGTAAACCCCTGCCCCACCAGGGTTGCTCCCCACACCATTGGCCATGTGTGAGGCGTTCGGTTTGCCTGTGTCACAGCCTTGAGGCCAACCTATCCCAGGGGCAGGGGGTAGATGACAGCCGGGCACATGGGCTAATGCGCCGGCTGGGGCTGTGACCTGGTGACATCGAAGCAGTCATGCAAGTCACCGGAAGCAATACCGGACAAAGAAGGGAGGCCGTTCTTGGGACATGGCTGTGTTGTTGAGCTGGTGTGTTCCTCCGTCTCATTCATAGTAGAATGTTGTTTTGTTAGCCAGTTGTTTAAGATTATAGTGAATTCTTTGTCACACCAACCTTACCAACAAGTCGCGGTGTGTCCAGTTTTGATTCACCAGCCGCGCTTGCATGCCGATGGCCGGGCATGGGGTCGCTTTGGGGGACCATGGAAGGAAGACGGAACCGAGGACTTGTGACCTCTGCCAGGGCCATCTGCGCAACGCCCTCAGGGACTGAGGGTCGTCGCGCCGATGGCGTTGGCAGAGGCCTGTGGCCAACCACCAGAGCGGACACCTGGTGATGACAGCCAGACACATGGGCTAACGTGCTGGCTGGGTCCGAGCTCGGCACCCGAGTGTCCCCCTTTGCAACATGGGAGGCCAAATATCGAGCAGAAGTACAGTAATTAGAGTGTCAGTCGAACCTCCTCAAGGTTGCCTTACCTAGCTGGATTTTCTGCGACCTCGGATCGTGTTGTCCGGGCCAGACTTCCAGGTTCCGAACAAAGAAGGGAGGCCGTCCGTTCTTGGGACATGGTTGTCTTATTGAGCAGAGAACCTTGCTCGGCTTGCTGTTCGGTTGTGTTTGTCACGAGTGCCAACATGTTCAGAATGGGGTTTGGTGTATGTTGCTCTACCAAGCGGCAGCTGCATGCCCGCCAATTTTGGCAGCTACCGACACACTGTTGGCCGGGTGTGGAGCGAGGGCAAGGGCACTGGGGTCCCGCAGTCTAGGGGGGGGTTGGGGCCAACGGCCAGCGGGCATCTGGCTATGACATCTGGACACATGCGCTAACGTGCCAGGTGGCCCCTCCCGAAAATGACGTAGCCTCGGTGACCCAAGCTCTTCCATGGGAGGCCGAAGAATGGTGTTGCTTGCGCATAGTGTTGAAGTCCAAGTTGTACTTTTGTATCTCAACGATTGCAGCGAACGAATCGATCGCTCTTTGACTTGCCAGCTCAGGTGTGCCTGAGTCCAGCTGTGACGAGTGGCAGCTTCGAATCAATCGGTTGTACCAGGAGAGAGCTATCACTGCTATGCAGCACTGTCGACAAATCAACTTCATCGCCGATGGGTCTACTCACAGCACCAGCGATTGTCTTGTGACAGTGGCTTGGGCGAATGAGATTTCTGCTGCAGTGTTTGCACCCATGCAAGTGATGAAGACTGGACAAGTTTCTCCACAAGACCGGTTTGACGACGACCTGCTTCTTCACATATCAAAGCGAAAGAAGCTGGAAAGGATTGCTGCATTCAGGCAGCTTCAAGCGATCAGTCACCAAATCTGGATTTTGCACAGAGGGCGAATGGATTTGGGCTCTTTCAAGATCGCCCCCTCTCTTGGGCAGAGGCCTGTGAAAAGATATGAAAGCAGGGTGGTTTTCCAAGTTGGAAAAGAAGACAATGACATTGACCGCTGTTTTCAGTGGTTGAGGGACAATCCGGATCCGGCTGAAGGCAGAGTGCCAGAAGGCAGAGTGCCAGAAGGCAGAGTGCCACCAGCTTTTCCTCATGTCTCCTTTCTGAAGACAATGTCTGAGGATGGAGAGATCACAAATGTGCTCCCCGTCTTGCCAGAGTCAGAGAAGTGGTGGCTGAACATTCCACTGCTGGTCTTGGGCCTTGACCAGGGCAGCATCGGACTTGCTGGCATGGCCTATGCTATGCGTGAAAACATGATTCATGTGAAATGTGACAAGATTCACAGGGCCATTCGAGATTTCAAAAACAGCATGTCGAGATGCCTCAAAGGACTCTTCCTGAAAGCACAACTTCACTCCTCTTACATCTTTGCCCTGAATTATAAACCCTTTGGAAGTGGTGGTTTCTACCAGCAGAAGAAGGAAATGCTGGCGAGTTTTGTTTCCTGCACATCACCGAGCAGAAGCTTGTTGTGGGACGCTTTTCGAGATAAGATTGCCTATGACTTAGACAGGCAGCTATCCGGTGACGAGCATGAGATTGAACATATGCTTGCAAATGTCGAATCCTTCATGAAGAAGGGCAGCTTGGTGAAATCCTCCAGATGGTTCAGCTGGAACCAGCTATGTTGTGAGCAACTTCATGAGTTTCATGTCCTCAAAATGCTGCTGGCTGATCATTTCGGTGAAGATCAATCTTTCAGCCCTTGCTCAAGGGAAAGACTCAGCCTGTATTCCAACTCGGCGAATACACAATCGGGCAAGGAGCTCTTCGAAGGCAGAGTGCCAGAGTCCGAAGGCAGAGTGCCGGACTCTGACAATGGTGAGAGGCAGGAAGATGCACTGGGTGATTTGCAAAAGCTGTCACAGGCTGGTCGTGCCACTGATCCACGGAAAGAACTCAGCTTGTTGAAAGCCAGCATGGGGGGCTTCAAGTTGGCATACTATCTCATGACAGAAGACCTTTTCGATCACTCCAAGATATTGTACAAAGTGACCGAACCGTTGTGGACATGGTATGGGAAACAAGTAAAAAACGTTAAATCGCCGCAGGATGGTCGAGGTTATGCCGAGTTGATGACAGTGAATGATGCCTGGAAAGCAGACAAACATTTGTTGCAGATTGTCTCCAACCTGCAGAAGACCGAGTTGTGGAAGGAGCATCTGGATACTGATTTACACGAGCCCGCAGAAAAAATCATGATGTTGAGCTTGCATTTGCTGATGAACAGGGTCTGGACTTGCAGTCTTTTTTCACTTCCACCAGATGCCTATGCGGGATTGCTGTCACCTGATGCAGAAATTCGGACGATCACGGCTTTGAAGGCAAAGGGCCATCACACATCACTCTTGAGGTTGGAGTCGACATTGGCACGGTCCACTCCAAGTGTTCATGCCCGGCAACTCTTCACAGACCTGCAAGTTGGAATCAGCCATCCTTCGAGACTTTTTCTGGACACATTGGAGGCACAGGGATATGAAGTGGCGCCTCCGGGGTCAGAAGACATTGTCGTGGATGATGTTGACACAGAGCAGGACGGGGAGATGGAGGATTCTGTGCCTGAAGAAGCAGATGACGGTGCCGGAGTTGGTGACATTTTGTTAGACGGGCAAGAGGGCAGAGTGCCAGCTCAAAGGACTGTAACAATATCGGTACCAGCATGCCCTGCAACCCACCTGCTGAGTGTTCTGGTGCAGACGCTGCCAGACAACAAGATTGTGGAAGATGTGCACAACAAGATTCGTAATGATTCTTTGTTGAACAAAACCCGCAAGCAAACATACTCCACGATTCAAACTGTGATCGAGAATTCAAACGTCTTTGAAAGCCGTTCAATCAGGCATCCGGCAAAAGTCAAACGGGAATATTTTGAAAGGGAGTTTTGGAATGTGGACAGGAAGCGCCAAAAGTTGTGCTTCAGAGGATGTGTCCACAAGCTGCCGTCACAGTATACCGAGATTGTCGGCGACAAGACATGGAACACCCTGTCAGAAGAGACACTCGAACGAGCATCAGCTGCGTGGTCATGGCTAATTCACTACAATGATGCAAGACTGGCATCTCAGCATGTTCCCTTGCGTGCTGGGAAGTTTAGCAGCCTTGCAGCCCCTTTGAAGATCTTGAACCATGTCTTGGATTTGACATGCTATCTCTCTCTTGGGGCAAAAACCTGGGCTGCTCTCATGTGGCCAGTGGTCCAGCATGAGGACCAGTCGACAGGAGAGATATATTTTGTTTTGAAGGCAGAGTGCCCGGATGGTTCCAGCGTCAAGGCCTGCTGGATTCATTTGTATGAGCCCCAGTATTGGGAAGTCATCGAAACAGAGGCAGTCTTCTGGAATGGCTTCATTTGCCTCCGTCGTTGTGCTACAAGCTCAGTGTCACTTCTATCCTATATGTTGCAGCATCCCAAGTGACATGTTTTCATTTAGGATTCTGTCAACTGTCGACCCATACAGTAAATAGTACAATAAACTTATATAAGTTTTGCTGTGCTTGTTTTTGCTGACTCGACTGAGGGAAATGTCACAAGCATGTCGGACTCTCGCAGACTGCCAGAATCTCGCCGAGCATGTGATCTCCCAGACTGGAAACGTAGACGAAAAAAAGCGAAAGGAGCTGCAACGAATGCGCCGTCCAAAGCTCATGAGCCTGATCGCTTCTCATCACCTTCCGGAAGATGAGGATTTCATGCGCAAAATTGAGGCTATGTATTCGACAGCCAAAGATTCAACAGAGGATGAGGATGAGGATGACATTATCATGGGGGACTTTGTTGATGAGCTGGTTCTTGACGACCTGCTTGCTGAGGACAAACAGGAATTTAAAATGGTCTCAGACGCAGTCAGAAAACGCAGAATCAAAAGGGTGCATCAAACCTGGCAGGCCATCAAGACGCAGCAAGCAAAGGCCAAGGCAAAGGGCAAGGCCAAAGCAAAGACCAAAGCAAAGGCCAAGCCACAGGCCAAACGGAAAGCCAAGAGAAAGATTTGTCGCCCACGTATGTTGCCCAGGAAGCAACCCGCGCCTCCTGATGAAAGTGGTCAAGAGGGAGCAGAAGGCAGAGTGCCAGCACCTCCTGCTGAGGTGCCGGTGGAGCCGGAGCCTGATAATCACGTGGAGGCCGCGGAAGGCAGAGTGCCAGCCCCTCCTGCTGAGATGCCGGAGGTGCCTGCTGCAATCCCTGTCCCAGAGCCTGATGATCACGTGGAGCCCGAGGAAGGCAGAGTGCCAGCCCCTCCTGCTGAGATGCCGGAGGTGCCTGCAGTGCCTATCCCAGCACTCGAGCCACGGGAGGTTGCAGTCCGTGGCCCCCAACATCAGCGGCGGCCGAACCGTGTTGACTACCAAGGGGTATGGACACCTGTTCAATGCCCGGAGTGTCCCAAGATCGCTGGTGAGATGAAGTACGACCCGAATCCTGGTGGCACTGACAAAGCAAAATGGTTTCTCCGAGTTCGTGTGACAGACGGCGGTCTCTTGGAAAGATTCGGAACATTTGTTATAGCTTCGATGTGGTTGCCTGATCTGCTGTGTGTTGTGTCACATTACATGAACCCATGTGTGTCTGGCATTGAAGGCGAGTGGAGCCACCTCGTACCCTATCACTGGGGACGTGTGGCTTCCAAGATGACAGAAGCGCAGGCCAGACAACACGTCATTGACCATAGGCCCTGTTGTGGCCCGACCAGGAGGCCTGGCAACAACTAGAGGATTCATCCTGCGCTGCAAAGAAAAGTTGTGTGTCTGTCTGTGTGCTTGCATTGATGGCAGCGGGTCCTGCTAGATTGGAATGCGTCCGAGAGACTGTGTGTTTCTGCTTGGGGAAGACGGATTGCGAAAGCATGTTCGCATTTTCACACATGTGGAATTTGTCACGTGCAAGCACATGGACAATCATTTCGAGTGCCACAACCCGGAAGCCGCACAAACTAGCACATGTGGTTTGAAGCCGTGCGTGCTTGTGACTGAACAGTAGCCGTCCAGAGCAATGCATTTCGCCCCGATCGAACGAGGAGAGTGTTTCTTCAGAGGCGAGCTCTCCCCAATCTTGATCAAAACCGCTTGCGAAAAACTGGCCAAAGCGCCTCACCAGTGGAAACCAGCTGAGACATGGAATGAAGTTTATGACGACGTGCCTTGGGAAATCATGGTTCGCTACCTGCGTTACTGGCCACGTATTGGCTCCCGCATTACAGGAGGCCTCAGGCTTCTTCGACGGTACCAAGGCCCCTTCCCGAAGTGTTATCAGGTGGGTGAAGGAGAAGAACCGCTGGAGTTGCCGCGCGTTTCTCTCGTTTGTGATTTTGTTTATGTTTGGAACGACGAAGATGAACAACAACGGCAGTTTGTCCTTCAGATGAAACACCTCTCACTTGTTGCCATCCGTCTCGGTGGTCCGGGGGAACTTCCTGACCTTGATGCTGGAGCAATACCTTTGACCGACCAGCTGAGTGCAAAGTTGGGGTGGCAATAATTAATGGATCTTGAGGCGGGAAGGCAGAGTGCCAGCAGCTGGGAAGGCAGAGTGCCAGACGTTGTCGCGTCACCCAGCTGTACCCTGCTTCGCCTGCACGTGATTCGCTTGACAGTGTGGTCAACGCAGAAAAGCGCAACATCCAGCAGTTCGTAGCCACTTCACGCGATTTGTGCATCCCTAATACTATCAAACCCTAAAACTATGGCACTCTGCCTTCTAGCCCCAAACCCTAAATACTAAAGACCCTGAAACTCTAACCCTAACCCTTTCATTACCCTCAAACCCTAACACTATGGCACTCTGCCTTCTAACCCCAAACCCTAAATATACTAAAGACCCTGAAACTCTAACCCTAACCCTTTCATTACCCTCAAACCCCTAATACTATGGCACTCTGCCTTCTAACCCCAAACCCTAAATATACTAAAGACCCTGAAACTCTAACCCTAACCCTTTCATTACCCTCAAACCCTAACACTATGGCACTCTGCCTGCTAACCCCAAACCCTAAATACTAAAGACCCTGAAACTCTAACCCTAACCCTTTCATTACCCTCAAACCCCTAATACTATGGCACTCTGCCTTCTAACCCCAAACCCTAAATATACTAAAGACCCTGAAACTCTAACCCTAACCCTTTCATTACCCTCAAACCCCTAATACTATGGCACTCTGCCTTCTAACCCCAAACCCTAAATACTAAAGACCCTGAAACTCTAACCCTAACCCTTTCATTACCCTCAAACCCCTAATACTATGGCACTCTGCCTTCTAACCCCAAACCCTAAATATAATAAAGACCCTGAAACTCTAACCCTAACCCTTTCATTACCCTCAAACCCCTAATACTATGGCACTCTGCCTTCTAACCCCAAACCCTAAATATAATAAAGACCCTGAAACTCTAACCCTAACCCTTTCATTACCCTCAAACCCCTAATACTATGGCACTCTGCCTTCTTAACCCCAAACCCTAAAGACCCTGAAACTGTAAACCCTGTGCCAGGTCTTCTTCATCCTCGTCTTCTCGGAAAAAACATTAGTTTTTTTTGTTTTAAAGTTTTTAAAAATTTTTAAAAGTTGTTTAAAGTCTTTAAAAGTCTTTCAAATTCTTTTTAAAGTTTGTAAAAGCTTTTAAAAGCGTTTAAAAGTCTTTTAAAGTATTTTTAAAGCTTTTAAATGTATTTTAATGTTTTTAAAAGTCTTTTAAATATTTTAAAAGCCTTTTAAAGTTTTGAAAAGTCTTTTAAAGTTTGCAAAAGTCTTCTAAAAGTTTCTAAAAGACTTTTAAAGTCTTCTAAAAGTTTTTAGAATGTTTTTTCTTGCATTTGAAAGTTTTTAAAAGTCTGTAAACGTCTTTAAAAGCCAACTCTGTCGAAAAAGCCCTGTGGATCTAAACCTTGTGGTTCTGGTTCGGTGCAAAAGGGCAATGAGTTCTTCCTGACGACATCATCGACTCAGTCAACGGAAAGACTGACATCGCGGAGATGAGACTCGAACTAAAAAGATCGACGGAGCTCTTCTTGGTTCTGAAAAGAACGGCTTCGGAGATCGCTTACCCATGCAAAATTGACGATGCGCCCAGCCGTTGTGCAAAAAGCTAGTCAGCACTGCGCCAAACTTCTCGTTTGCGGACGATGGCTCAAAAGAATAAAAGCAGCTCGCTTTCTTTTGCATGCCATGCTTGCACCCCAACCTTTCGCATTTGCGTTTGCCAAGCACCTGCAGGCCGAAAGAAGCCGACTTCCTCGACGGGGCAAAGAAGCGTCTCTCCGACCCTGCCCCCGTTATTAGCCCCCCACACAACCCCCAACCCACCCAAGACAACCAAATCGTGCGGACGTTGTTGGCGCCCACCCCCCCTCGAAGCAAGCGGAAAAAGATGCTTTTCCAGCCTCCGAGCTTGCGTTTTCCAAGGTTCCATGAGAATACTCTTGCTGCACGCGTCGAACACGGACGTTATTAGCCCCCCCCCCCACCCCGCCCCACCCCCCCCCCCCACCACGCGAACTTGCCTATTCCAGGGTTCCAAGGGGACTGCTTGCTGCACGCAACACGGACGTTATTAGCCCCCACCCCACCCCCCCGCCCCCACCCGCCGAGCTTGCCTGTTCCAAGGTTCCGCTGAGACTGCTCTTGCTGCACGCGTCAAACACGGACGTTATTAGCCCCCCACCCCACCCCGCCCCACCCCCCCGAGACCAACCGGAAGGTGCGTTTCCAGCCTCCGAGCTTGCGTTTTCCAGGGTTCCAATGAGAGTACTCTTGCTGCTCGCGTCAAACACGGACGTTATTAGCCTCCCACCCCACCCCCCCTCCGCCCCCACCCGCGGAGCTTGCCTGTTCTAGGGTTCCAATGAGACTGCTCTTCTTGCACGCGTCAAACACGGACGTTATTAGCCCCCAACCCACCCCACCCCCCCACCCCACCCCCCGGCCCCACCCAGGCCCGACCCAAACGTGCTTTTGGAGCCTGCAAAGGTGCGTTTTCGATGGTTCCGCTGAGACTGCCCTTGCTGCGCGCGTCGAACACGGACGTTATTGGTCCCCCACCCCACCCCCCCACCCCCCACCCCACCCAGGACAACCAAAACGTGCTTTTGGGGCTTCCAAAAGTACGTTTTCGATGATTCCGCTGAGGCTGCCCTTGCTGCACGCGTCAAACGCGGAAGTTCTCGGCCGCGACCCCAACCCCCCACCCACCCCCACGTCAGCCCCCAAGCATGCTCTGAAAACGCTTCTCCGGAAACCAACGAAAACATTCTTTTCGAGACTCCAAAAGTGCATTTTCGATGGTCTGTCAGATGTTTCCTAAAACGCCTCGAAACGCACTTTTCGGCCAGCGTTTGCCAACTGGGCAACTGCAGTTTCCTATGGTTTTTACAATGGATTCGGCACTTTGGCGCGCAAAAGTCGTCTATTGAGGCTAACTTGCAAAGTGGACTTTCCTATGGTTTTTACAATGGATTCTACACTTTTCCGTGCATGTTGAAGCCATTTCCGGAAAAGACCGAAGTGCACGTTCATATGGTTTTTACAATGGATTCGACACCCGTCTTTGCGCAAGCGACTTGGCAAGTCTTTGCGCAAGCGACGCGATTTTATT
This sequence comes from Symbiodinium sp. CCMP2592, assembly GCA_905221615.1. NCBI lineage: Eukaryota > Dinophyceae > Suessiales > Symbiodiniaceae > Symbiodinium > Symbiodinium sp. CCMP2592. Next base: position 2,047 of record CAJNDT010003343.1, on the reverse strand, counting down.
TGCGTAAGTGACGGTGTTGCCGGATTTACTCATGCTGGTAGCTTAACGATGTTAGCTTAATTTAAATTCCTTAAGAAGAACCCATGTTTCTCCAGCCCTACTTGGAAGATCAGTAGACTTACTAAGTAAAGTTTTGAAGTGCCCTACTTAGGGTTACATGCAGTTGGCACATTAGCTGCCGTAGTTATAAGGCCCATTGCCAAGTCCCACGAACCTCTCAGTAGACCCTAAGAGCCCTAAACCCTAAACCCTAAACCCTAAAACCTAAACCCTAAACCCTAAACCCTAAACCCTAAACCCTAAACCCTAAACCCTAAACCCTAAACCCTAAACCCTAGACCCAAAAGCCTCGAACGGCCGCTTAAACTTGGGCCTAAGGCTTTCAAGCCGAGGTCGAGTTATCCGACCGGTCGTATGATATGGGGGTTGATCAAAATTATGGGCCCTTTGGGGGGTCTCTATAAAGGTATTCTTTATGGTTTAGGGGACCAAAAGGGGCCCATAATTTTGATCAACCCCCATATGGGGCCCTTGATGATCTGAATGTGGCTTTGGGTTACATTCTCCAATGGGCATCGTGGGGAACCCTATAAGGATAGTATTACCATGGATTCCGACCCCGATATATTCACGGACGGTTCCGAAGCGCGAAACCGAATCAGCTGGGTGGACCTGCTGGCATCAGTGCAAGCTTTAGCACAAACGACAGTATCAACAAGCAATGTACCTTGCAGGGCGTCCTCCGAGCGCCGTGTACAACATAAGCGTATCAACAACATGCAAAATTCAGAGTTCACCGAATTTTCAGCAGTGTGTTTTTCGAACCCTGTATTTTGAACCCTGACAGAACCTTCACAGTAGCCCGTACAAGGCATTTAACCCTTACAGTGGTCCTTCCAGTCATCCCCGCCGAACCCTCAGAGTAGCCCTTAAGTATGTTAATGGTTCTAGACGGGTCCCTGTAAGGATCCTCAGAGGGTTTCAGCCCTTGGTCCTTATCAAAGCCCCCGAAACCCGACATCCGGAACCGTTAAAGTAACCTAGTATAGGGGGCCTAAAAAATTACCAACACTACTTTGGTGGTTCCTCATTATGTTGGTAGTATATGGGCCCCAAAACCCTATTCAACTTATCAACGCCCCCCATATTATGAAAATCCAGTCCCAGGTTCGAACTGAGCTTCAAAACCTTTTAGCTTTAGCAGCACTAAACCAGTAGACCCTAACCCTCACCCCCCTCAACCCGAAATCCCTGAACCCTAAACCCGGCGCTCAAAAAAGACATCCTCAACCCTAAATCCTAAACCCTACACCCCGGAATCCCTGAACCCTAAAGCCACTTACGCCATGCAAATAGCCAGGCTCGCCTTAAACTCCATCTGGTCAACGTCCAAGCCAAGGACCCACCCGGGATTCGGAGCTTCTTCGGTGTACGGCTTTGGGGTTTGGTGCGGTTGTGGGGCTTTCTGTGCTTAGAATAGGAACATCTTTTGCAGACGACCCTCAACACAAAGTCCTGGATCTTAAACCCTGAGCCCTAAACCCTAAGCCCCCTGGCAAGATCAGATGGTCTTGCGGTGTTACTTTGCAGATGCGTCGCAGGCAGAAGCTAAAGGGCACCAGGCCGTAAACACTATGGGTTTAGGGTCTCGAGTATAAAGGGCCCAGGCCCTGAACACTATACCATTATGGAGTGTATTGTATTCTACTGTAGTTGTAGTATATTAAAGTGCGTTACGAGCTTACCTTATGCTCTGCATTGAGCCTGAATGAAGATTAAAAATAACGGGAGTCTCTTCAAGCTCGACGTGGGAGCGATTTCGACGCACACCTCCTCTCCAGGGTCTAGGGTTGCGGGTTTAAAGTTTAGGGCTTAGGGTTTCGCGGTTTAGGGGTCAGGGATTTAGAGATTAGGGGTTGGGGTTTAGAGGTTTGGGGTTTAGGATGGTTTAGGGTTTAGGCTTCAGGGTTTACCCTAAGGCTACTGAGAGGGTCATGGGCTTTCTGGGCTTTTTTGCAAGGGACAAGCCCAGGCATCTCGCTTCCGA
>CAJNDT010003342.1:0-23668 GCA_905221615.1 Symbiodinium sp. CCMP2592 | reverse complement strand
GCAACCAACTTTGCATACAATTACAACACATACCACAACTCATCATTGCAGTGCTCCGACTCAACTATTTCACTGTTGGTACATCACTCATTGAGCAATTTCGCGGTGCACCTATGGGCTCGCCCTGCAGCCCAGCCCTATGCAACATCGTGGTTGCTGTCGAAGAACAGTGTTGGCACCACACATACAAACAACTTTTCAAGAACCACAAGCATTTTCCAGACCACAACAAGCAGGATCAAGCTTTCTTTTTTGCTACCAGATACGTCGACACCCGCGTCCTTCTTTTACCTGCACAGCTGACCCGACTGCCTCCTTTTGCACAGCTTACTGACGCATCTTTCTACAAACCACCGGTTCAGCTTGAAACTGAACCGGCCAACATTTTCCTGGGTTTCGCCATAAATCCTCAGCACAGCAGCCTCACGCATCAATGCACTTTGCACAAGGCGGATATTTTACACCCACAGTCAGCCACCTCTGTTGCAACACTTTGCAGCAGTTTTCAGGCCCGCACACGCATGGTACGCAGAGTGACAACACCATGCAGCGAGGCCACATCAGCCATTCGAGCCATGCGCGATGTCTACATCGCTGCCGGCTATACTGATCAACAGCTGTAAGCAAAACACTGTGCCAAGTTGCCGTGCGTGTGTCCAGAGCCATGCAACTTTGCAACATGAGAGCCGCCTTGTATCAACACAGTGTTTCCCGCAGCCATTTACAGGGTTTAACTGAGGCATCATCATGTATAAAAGTGCCATGACTGGCAGATTGCAGCCGAGCCACAAAGCGCTGAACGGCCGTCCTCGGCCATCCATCTCCAAGCATAGCAGACGCCGCAACGAGCAACCTGCGGTTTGCAGCCACAATCAACAGCCGGCGCTTTTGCGCTCTCAGTTCCTACGTGTTGCAGAAGACGAAGATTTCCAAGATTACCAAGAGCAACACCAAGATCCGGAAGAACAGCAGGACGCAGCAGTGGCTGCACCGGCGACCCCGCCATTTCCACCTCCGCATCACCCTGATCCGGATTCATCGACTGAGAATATAGCAGCAATAACGCAGTTTCACAATTCGTTGCTTGAATCGAATGCCAAACTCGAGCGCCTGATACAACAGGCTACAACGGTGTTGACCACTCAACACGAGGCTACCACGGCGATCCTCGCCTCGTGCAAACAGCAGCTCGACGTACTCGAAAGCCTCATCAGGCAAAACGCGCCTGATTGGTCGTGAATATGCTGATAAGGTACGCTGGTATAAAAAGAGCCAGGTAGTGCACACTTCTCGCATTTCAACACATGTTGCTTTCAGAATGCCGCTTCCACACACCATAACTTTGCCTTCTGAAGTTTTGCCTCAGAGTGACACCTATCGGAATCCCGACATCGAGCCATGAGCGAAGCATCTCTTCCGACCAACACAGTGACTACAGATTCGCCACCCGTCGATGAGTCACGACGTGAAGCTCTCTCCGAGGCCCTCATGGAGATTTTGACACAGCATCGGGACTATGATTCCGAAACGGGAAGTGAACCTTCCACATTCAGTGACGAGGCTCTACGCGACCAATTAGCCGAGTTTATTCTGCAAACAACCCGGCAGATCACAGAGCTAAAGCAACGAGTTGAAAGACTCGAAGCTTCGCAACAATAGGTGATCAACCATGGTCATACCACCATTGGGTGCTTTGCAGCGGACGGTTAAAACAACGATTGTCGTTGTTGCCAATTGTGACAGTCAGTGCACTCACTTCACATATGTTTGGCATGCAGCGATTGATGCACTCTTTCCCGCAGCATTTTGCAAAACAACCAGTTGTGTTAGCACCATGGAACAACGCACCAGATCGCGATCTCCCACGGCATCACAATGGAGATGGCATTGGGCCACTAACGGCTCTTCATGGTGGCGTGAGTACTTTATCGCATCTCAAGAGTGGATACGAAAGCATTCGGAGCAACCTGATCAGCGTCTGACATCAACGACTCCTACCCAAAAGGAGACAGTATCTACTACATCAACTCCTACATCCAACAAGAGAAAGCGGTCAAGAACTCCGTGAGCAACATTGCTGAGTTGACAATTAGATGCACATTTGCTGCCCCCGGCAGCCAACAACCACACAGCAAAGCTGTGCTGCGAACTCCATCATTCCTGATGAGGTTCAACATTAAGAGCATCATGTTGAAAGGTCATGCCGGTCGGCGAGGTTGCTCAATTGATGTCTCTGTGTACCTCTCTCTCTCTTCTGAAGATCAGCGTATGCACATGCCTCAATGCAGTTGTGACTCCGCAGCCATTTCTCAGAACTACAGTTGCTGAAACATATTTAGGATCGCACACAGATGGACGAGGACGACGACAGCAGCCTATGGGGATCCGAAGAGATTGATGCCTTCCTGAGGAAGGATGACACCCCCACATCCTCCCATGCAGTCAGTCACACACACAAGCAAAAAACAAAGCACACAACGAGGACAAAAAAGAAGAAAGACAACAAAGACAAAAAGGACAAAACAGTCATGAAAACAAAGAAAACACGCAACATCTCACCACCATCCCAATCCACAACACAGCAACGACGTCAACATCCACATACTACAAGACGAAAGAGGACACGCTCTTCGCATTCAACATCATCAGCGTCACCTACGGCAACGTCACACATGGCTGAGGACGCACACCGATCTCCATCGCGAGATCCTTGGTCTTCTGACTCGATTGCACCTTACGATATTGTGCATCCTACTATTCAGCACAAGCGGTCAAAAACCGCTTGTGCAAAAATGCTGGTACGTGCAGGTTTTAGGTGTCGATGCCATTTCAAGATCATGAGTGACTGTCCCAACAAACTCGCTGTTGGACCCTAATTCTCAGGACGGATTAGGGCTGCAAGATCCGCTAAGCGTGACAAAAAAGCCTGCGCATGCGAGTGTCAAGACGACACCACTTTGTTGTTTTGCCAGAGCACACATCATGTCCATGTTGATTTGCATTCCTTGTTCAAGCTTTTGTCGGTTGGTAGCAGCAAAAATATGACAAAGCGAAAGGCTGCCGAGGCCGGCCTTCCATGGTACTCCATGGCAGGACAATGTTTTCGGATCACTGTTGAAATTCCACCCGACCGCATCACCAGAGACAAGCACATGTTCTTACACGTGGTGCTTTGTCTGGGTGACAACGTTCTCCAAGCTCGCAAGATCTTCTCCTACCGCATCAAGGAGATCACCGGCAGAACTCCTAAAATCCCAGCTTTCTTCTTCGAACAAAACCGTCGACGACTACATGATTGGGATTCAGTCACCACATTAGCCACGCTGATGCCGGTGCTTTTTGTTAGAACCTGTTCGGATCAGGAAATGCGACAATCACCCGATCGCTATTGACAGCGAGAAAAGTGCGCCATTCACTCCTATTGCCGCGCATCAGACCTTTCACTCTACTTGAAGCATGTACGCCCCATTGGGGCTGTGTGTGTGTGAACCTCCCTAGCACATGGCAGCAGAGGGTCACTCCTACACTGTTTGCAATTTCGCTTTTCAACATAATCCGGCATTGGACATTTACCAAATCAACTGTTGCAGGGGAGTGTGGCACTTGCGTCCTACCACACTCAACGAAGCGGTGGATGCAAGTGGGAAGCGGGACCTGATCAGTCCTGTGTACCTGCATGGCAGCCCCCTGTGGTGCCAAGATTAGTTTTGAGGACAGGCCCCCTGTGGTGTCCAGATTAGACAAACAAGTTGTACGGTTGCCACAATCTGACAAAACTCTGCAACATGAACAACATGCCTCTCTCTTTTCCTCTTGCACTCGTACTCTTGGCCGAATCCATCAGTGTGTGTCTGTGTGTCTGTGTCTGTGTCTGTGTCTGTGTCTGTGTGTGTCTGTGCGTGTGTGTGTGTGTGTCTGTGTGTGTCTGTGTGTGTGTGTGTCTGTGTGTGTGTGTGTCTGTGTGTGTGTGTTTGTTTGTGTTTGTGTGTGTGTGTGTGTTTGTTCTCCGTGCGTGGTTTCTGCGGAAGTAAGATCCTGTGGACGAAGTTCTTCGTTCGGTCTGTGGAAAAATTCGTCAGTGGTTCCGTGTAAAGAAAGATTTGTGTTTTGCTTTGTAAGCCGACGCACCTCTGTGCGGTCTTGTTTTCGCCAAGCTTGCGCGGCAAAGTTCTCACTTTTCCGCGTGCGACAGCCAACCGATCCGTAACCAACCTCCTTCGTGCTTCTTCCACAAACGTCTACAGCAGAGGCCAGGTATCAGGTATCCTGTCTTGCAAGTCAGCAATGTTGTAACAGTTGTGGGAAAGTTGTGTGTTCTTCCGTGCGTGCTTTCTGCGGCAGCAGGATCCTGTGGATCTTCGTTCGGTTTGCGCAAAAATTCTTGAATGGTTCCGTGTAAACTCAGATTCTTGTTTGCCTTGTAAGCCGACAAACCCACTTGCTCTTCTTTTCGCCATAATTGCGCGGCAAAGTTCACACAATTTTCCCGTGCGACAGCCAACCGATCCGTATACCAACCTGTTTTGCGCTTCTTCCACAAACGTCTATACAGCAGAGGCCACATATCCTGTCTTGCAAAACGGCAATGTTGTGTGTGTTCTTTTCCGTGAGTGGTTTCTGCGGAAGTGAGATCCTGTGGACGAAGTTTTTCGTTCGGTCTGTGGAAAAATTCGTCAGTGGTTCCGTGTAAAGAAAGATTTGTGTTTTGCCTTGTAAGCCGACACACCTCTGTGCGGTCTTCGTTTCGCCAAGTTTGCGCGGCAAAGTTCTCACTTTTCCGCGTGCGACAGCCAACCGATCCGTAACCAACCTCTTTCGTGCTTCTTCCACAGACGTCTTCTACAGCAGAGGCCACATATCCTGTCTCGCGAAACGGCAATGTTGCGTCTTTTTCCGTGCGTGGGTTCTGCAGCAGCAAGATCCTGTGGATCTTCGTTCGGTCTGCAGACAAAATCGTGAATGGTTCCGTGTAAACAAAGATTTTTGTTTGCCTTGTAAGCCGACAAACCCATTTGCTTATCTTTTCGCCATAATTGTGCCGCAAAGTTCACACAATTTTCCCGTGCGACAGCCAACCGATCCGTATACCAACCTGTTTTGCGCTTCTTCCACAAACGTCTATACAGCAGAGGCCAGACATCCTGTCTCGCAAGACGGCAATGTTGCGTCTTTTTCCGTGCGTGGTTCTGCGGCAGCAAGATTCTGTGGATCTTCGTTCGGTCTGCAGACAAAATCGTGAATGGTTCCGCGTCAAGAAAGATTTTTGTTTGCCTTGTAAGCCGACAAACCCACTTGCTCTTCTTTTCGCCATAATTGCGCGGCAAAGTTCACACAAGTTTCCCGTGCGACAGCCAACCGATCCGTATACCAACCTGTTTTGCGCTTCTTCCACAAACGTCTACAGCAGAGGCACACATATCCTGTCTTGCAAACGGCAATGTTGGGTGTTTTTTTCCGTGCGTGGTTTCTGCGGTAGCAAGATTCTGTGGATCTTCGTTCGGTCTGCAGACAAAATCGTGAATGGTTCCGCGTCAAGAAAGATTTTTGTTTGCTTTGTAAGCCGACAAACCCACTTGCTCTTCTTTTCGCCATAATTGCGCGGCAAAGCTCACATAATTTTCCCGTGCGACAGCCAACCGATCCGTATACCAACCTGTTTTGTGCTTCTTCCACAAACGTCTACAGCAGAGGCACACATATCCTGTCTTGCAAACGGCAAGGTTGTGTGTGTTTTCTTCCGTGCGTGGTTTCTGCGGAAGTAAGATTCTGTGGATCTTCGTTCGGTCTGCGGAAAAAGTCGTGAATGGCTCCGTGTAAAGAAAGATTTTTGTTTTGTGTTGTAAGCCGACACGCCCCTGTGCGCTCTTTTTTCTCGCCCAAATTGCGTGGCAAAGTGCACGCTTTTTCCCGTGCGACAGCCAACCCATCCGTATAGCCGTATAGCAACCTCTTTGGTGCTTCTTCCTCCAATGTCTACAGCGGAGGCAAGGAATCCTGTTTTGCAAAACGGTAATGTTATGAAAATTGTGGAGAAGTTGCGTTTTTCTTTGTGCGGTTTCTGCGGCAACAAAATCCTGTGGACAATGCTCTTCGTTTGGTCAGCACAAACAACGTGAATGGTTCCGTGTTAAGAGAGCTTTTTGTTGCCTTGTAAACCGACAAATCCCTTCCTACCTTTTTTGCCAAACATGCACGGCAAAGTTCTCGTTGTCTTCCCGTGCGACAGCCAACCGAAGCGAATACCAAGCTCTTTTGCACTTCGCCCGCAAACGTTTGCAGCAGAGGCCAGATATCCTGTTTTGCAAAGGCGGCAGCAATGCGGCAGTTGCGGGAGAAATGTGCATGTTTCCCCTGCATGGTGTTGCAACAAGATCTTCTGAACGATGCTCCCTGGACACTCCCAAAAACCTTCCCACATGCTTGCGTCCCACCACCCACTCTTCTTCCGCAGAAATATATCGCCTAATGCCTAAACATCTTCTTCGCCAAATCTGCTGGCCAAGCCAGATTGGGATCCAACACATTCCAACTTGAACCGGTATGATTCGATGCATTCTGTTTGGGGTCTTCGCTGGTGTAATTCTTTTTGACATGTGTGTATTCTGCAAAATGCTGGTTTTTGCGGCATTTCGGTAGTGTTAACTGTAGTGTTAACTGTAGTGTTAACTCAGTGTTAGCTGAGTGTTAACTGTAGAAACGGCACACTATGCAGTTAACACTTGTTACTCTGCCGAAATGCAAGGAAAACCTACCTTTCCTCAAATCTGTCTTACAAGTACCTCGGTCCTTGACACACAGTGACACACCGACACACATGGTGAGATGGTGAGGGATCGATATTGTGGCTGCGTATGCAATTAGAGCTTGTATACTTGTCAGCACTGGTTGACTTCCTCAAGCAAGCAGCCGCACAGTTTAGGTTGCTTCTTCCGGAGGCTCCGACGCCACCTAGTAGAGTCGACTTCGGCATTGGACTGCCCGCTCAGAACTTGCTTTGTATCTTCCAGACAGCCATCGGCATCGGACTGGTCGCTCAGAACTTGTTTAACGCATCTTGCTTACTGTGACGACAGTGTAAGGTACGACAGGATCCTTCTTGCTGAGATGACCAACGTAACCTGTGTCCTTACTGGACTGTACCATGCTTCCTGTGACGGGTACCATCCACATGCAGACCAAGCCCGATGCATGTCCAAGAATGCGATACGGCAAGCTTGTGCCCGGGTACTCCACTTCGATCCAAGTCTGCTCCATGCCGCTCCGCGGCACTCCGGTGGGACTCCCACTGGCGAGCTCCTCGTGTATTCTGGCTCAGTGTAAACTCCTTACATTTCCCACAGTTAACAGTCAGTTAACACTCAGTTAACACTACAGTTAACACTACCGAAATGCCGCAAAAAACCAGCATTTTGCAGAATACACGCATGTTAAAACGAAAAACTGCTAGTTTTAGTGTCTTTTATACACATGTGAAGGAAATGCTGGTTTTCCCAGCATTTCGGCAGTGTTAACTGTAGTGTTAACTGTAGTGTTGACTGAGTGTTAACTGAGCGTTAACTGTGGGAAATGTAAGGAGTTTACACTGAGCCAGAATACACGAGGAGCTCGCCAGTGGGAGTCCCACCGGAGTGCCGCGGAGCGGCATGGAGCAGACTTGGATCGAAGTGGACTACCCGGGCACAAGCTTGCCGTATCGCATTCTTGGACATGCATCGGGCTTGGTCTGCATGTGGATGGTACCCGTCACAGGAAGCGTGGTACAGTCCAGTAAGGACACAGGCTACTTTGGTCATCTCAGCAAGAAGGATCCTGTCGGTTGATGGAGGCCACTCAAAGTGGTGCAAGATTTCCTCCATCAACAGTACCTTACACTGTCGTCACAGTAAGCAAGATGCGTTAAACAAGTTCTGAGCGACCAGTCCGATGCCGATGGCTGTCTGGAAGATACAAAGCAAGTTCTGAGCGAGCAGTCCAATGCCGAAGTCGTCTCTACTAGGTGGCGTCGGAGCCTCCGGAAGAAGCAACCTAAACTGTGCGGCTGCTTGCTTGAGGAAGTCAACCAGTGATGACAAGTATACAAGCTCTAATTGCACACGTGCAGCCACAATATCGATCCCTCACCATCTCACCATGTGTGTCGGTGTGTCACTGTGTGTCAAGGACCGAGGTACTTGTAAGACAGATTTTAGGAAAGGTAGGTTTTCCTTGCGTTTCGGCAGAGTAACAAGTGTTAACTGCATAGTGTGCCTTTTCTACAGTTAACACTCAGTTAACACTCAGTTAACACTACAGTTAACACTACAGTTAACACTACCGAAATGCCGCAAAAACCAGCATTTTGCAGAATACACGCATGTTAAAACTGCTAGTTTTAGTGTCTTTCATACACATGTGAAGGAAATGCTGGTTTTCCCAGCATTTCGGCAGTGTTAACTGTAGTGTTAACTGTAGTGTTAACTGAGTGTTAACTGAGCGTTAACTGTGGGAAATGTAAGGAGTACCCGGGCACAAGCTTGCCGTATCGCATTCTTGGACATGCATCGGGCTTGGTCTGCATGTGGATGGTACCCGTCACAGGAAGCATGGTACAGTCCAGTGAGGACACAGGTTACGTTGGTCATCTCAGCAAGAAGGATCCTGTCGGTTGATGGAGGAAATCTTGCACCATCTGCCAAGTAACAGGTGACACGACAGTTGAGCATAACCCCGCACCCCCTTTTTTAACATTGAAGATGATGGATACCGAGGTGGTGCAAGATTTTTGTCGTTGGAGCCCACGGCACTTCCGAGGATCACCGGTCAATGTTAAAAAGGGGGCGTGGGGTGTCTGCTTGGCTTGGCCACTTAAAGTGGTGCAAGATTTCCTCCATCAACAGTACCTTACACTGTCGTCACAGTAAGCAAGATGCATTAAACAAGTTCTGAGCGACCAGTCCGATGCAGATGGCTGTCTGGAAGATACAAAGCAAGTTCTGAGCGAGCAGTCCAATGCCGAAGTCGACTCTACTAGGTGGCGTCGGAGCCTCCGGAAGAAGCAACCTAAACTGTGCGGCTGCTTGCTTGGGGAAGTCAACCAGTGATGACAAGTATACAAGCTCTAATTGCACACGTGCAGCCACAATGTCGATCCCTCACCATCTCACCATGTGTGTCGTTGTGTCACTGTGTGTCAAGGACCGAGGTACTTGTAAGACAGATTTGAGGAAAGGTAGGTTTTCCTTGCATTTCGGCAGAGTAACAAGCGTTAACTGCATAGTGTGCCTTTTCTACAGTTAACACTCAGTTAACACTCAGTTAACACTACAGTTAACACTACCGAAATGCCGCAAAAACCAACATTTTGCAGAATACACGCATGTTAAAAAGAAAAACTGCTAGTTTTAGTGTCTTTTATACACATATCAAGGAAATGCTGGTTTTCCCAGCATTTCGGCAGTGTTAACTGTAGTGTTAACTGTAGAGTTAACTGAGTGTTAACTGAGCGTTAACTGTGGGAAATGTAAGGAGTACCCGGGCACAAGCTTGCCGTATCGCATTCTTGGACATGCATCGGGCTTGGTCTGCATGTCGATGGTACCCGTCACAGGAAGCATGGTACAGTCCAGTAAGGACACAGGTTACGTTGGTCATCTCAGCAAGAAGGATCCTGTCGGTTGATGGAGGAAATCTTGCACCATCTGCCAAGTAACAGGTGACACGACAGTTGAGCATTACCCCGCACCCCCTTTTTAACATTGAAGATGATGGATACCGAGGTGGTGCAAGATTTTTGTCGTTGGAGCCCACGGCACGTCCGAGGATCACCGGTCAATGTTAAAAAGGGGGCGTGGGGTGTCTGCTTGGCTTGGCCACTTAAAGTGGTGCAAGATTTCCTCCATCAACAGTAGTACCTTACACTGTCGTCACAGTAAGCAAGATGCATTAAACAAGTTCTGAGCGACCAGTCCGATGCCGATGGCTGTCTGGAAGATACAAAGCAAGTTCTGAGCGAGCAGTCCAATGCCGAAGTCGACTCTACTAGGTGGCGTCGGAGCCTCCGGAAGAAGCAACCTAAACTGTGCGGCTGCTTGCTTGAGGAAGTCAACCAGTGCTGACAAGTATACAAGCTCTAATTGCATACGCAGCCACAATATCGATCCCTCACCATCTCACCATGTGTGTCGGTGTGTCACTGTGTGTCAAGGACCGAGGTACTTGTAAGACAGATTTGAGGAAAGGTAGGTTTTCCTTGCATTTCGGCAGGGTAACAAGTGTTAACTGCATAGTATGCCTTTTCTACAGTTAACACTCAGTTAACACTCAGTTAACACTACAGTTAACACTACAGGTAACACTACCGAAATGCCGCAAAAACCAACATTTTGCAGAATACACGCATGTTAACAAGAAAAACTGCTAGTTTTAGTGTGTTTATACACATTTGAAGGAAATGCTGGTTTTCCCAGCATTTCGGCAGTGTTAACTGTAGTGTTAACTGTAGTGTTAACTGAGTGTTTACTGAGTGTTAACTGAGTGTTAACTGAGCGTTAACTGTGGGAAATGTAAGGAGTACCCGGGCACAAGCTTGCCGTATCGCATTCTTGGACATGCATCGGGCTTGGTCTGCATGTGGATGGTACCCGTCACAGGAAGCATGGTACAGTCCAGTGAGGACACAGGTTACGTTGGTCATCTCAGCAAGAAGGATCCTGTCGGTTGATGGAGGAAATCTTGCACCATCTGCCAAGTAACAGGTGACACGACAGTTGAGCATAACCCCGCACCCCCTTTTTTAACATTGAAGATGATGGATACCGAGGTGGTGCAAGATTTTTGTCGTTGGAGCCCACGGCACTTCCGAGGATCACCGGTCAATGTTAAAAAGGGGGCGTGGGGTGTCTGCTTGGCTTGGCCACTTAAAGTAGTGCAAGATTTCCTCCATCAACAGTACCTTACACTGTCGTCACAGTAAGCAAGATGCATTAAGCAAGTTCTGAGCGACCAGTCCGATGCCGATGGCTGTCTGGAAGATACAAAGCAAGTTCTGAGCGAGCAGTCCAATGCCGAAGTCGACTCTACTAGGTGGCGTCGGAGCCTCCGGAAGAAGCAACCTAAACTGTGCGGCTGCTTGCTTGAGGAAGTCAACCAGTGATGACAAGTATACAAGCTCTAATTGCACACGTGCAGCCACAATATAGATCCCTCACCATCTCACCATGTGTGTCGGTGTGTCACTGTGTGTCAAGGACCGAGGTACTTGTAAGACAGATTTGAGGAAAGGTAGGTTTTCCTTGCGTTTCAGCAGAGTAACAAGTGTTAACTGCATAGTGTGCCTTTTCTACAGTTAACACTCAGTTAACACTACAGTTAACACTACAGTTAACACTACCGAAATGCCGCAAAAACCAAGATTTTGCAGAATACACGCATGTTAAAAAGAAAAACTGCTAGTTTTAGTGTCTTTTATACACATATCAAGGAAATGCTGGTTTTCCCAGCATTTCGGCAGTGTTAACTGTAGTGTTAACTGTAGAGTTAACTGAGTGTTAACTGAGCGTTAACTGTGGGAAATGTAAGGAGTACCCGGGCACAAGCTTGCCGTGTCGCATTCTTGGACATGCATCGGGCTTGGTCTGCATGTGGATGGTACCCGTCACAGGAAGCATGGTACAGTCCAGTAAGGACACAGGTTACGTTGGTCATCTCAGCAAGAAGGATCCTGTCGGTTGATGGAGGAAATCTTGCACCATCTGCCAAGTAACAGGTGACACGACAGTTGAGCATAACCCCGCACCCCCTTTTTTAACATTGAAGATGATGGATACCGAGGTGGTGCAAGATTTTTGTCGTTGGAGCCCACGGCACTTCCGAGGATCACCGGTCAATGTTAAAAGGGGGCGTGGGGTGTCTGCTTGGCTTGGCCACTTAAAGTGGTGCAAGAAATTTCCTCCATCAACAGTACCTTACACTGTCGCCACAGTAAGCAAGATGCATTAAACAAGTTCTGAGCGACCAGTCCGATGCCGATGGCTGTCTGGAAGATACAAAGCAAGTTCTGAGCGAGCAGTCCAATGCCGAAGTCGACTCTACTAGGTGGCGTCGGAGCCTCCGGAAGAAGCAACCTAAACTGTGCGGCTGCTTGCTTGAGGAGGTCAACCAGTGATGACAAGTATACAAGCTCTAATTGCACACGTGCAGCCACAATATCGATCCCTCACCATCTCACCATGTGTGTCGGTGTGTCACTGTGTGTCAAGGACCGAGGTACTTGTAAGACAGATTTGAGGAAAGGTAGGTTTTCCTTGCATTTCGGCAGGGTAACAAGTGTTAACTGCATAGTATGCCTTTTCTACAGTTAACACTCAGTTAACACTCAGTTAACACTACAGTTAACACTACAGGTAACACTACCGAAATGCCGCAAAAACCAACATTTTGCAGAATACACGCATGTTAACAAGAAAAACTGCTAGTTTTAGTGTGTTTATACACATTTGAAGGAAATGCTGGTTTTCCCAGCATTTCGGCAGTGTTAACTGTAGTGTTAACTGTAGTGTTAACTGAGTGTTTACTGAGTGTTAACTGAGTGTTAACTGAGCGTTAACTGTGGGAAATGTAAGGAATTTACACTAAGCCAGAATACACAAGGAGCTCGCCAGTGGGAGTCCCACCGGAGTGCCGCGGAGCGGCATGGAGCAGACTTGGATCGAAGTGGAGTACCCGGGCACAAGCTTGCCGTATCGCATTCTTGGACATGCGTCGGGCTTGGTCTGCATGTGGATGGTACCCGTCACAGGAAGCATGGTACAGTCCAGTAAGGACACAGGCTACTTTGGTCATCTCAGCAAGAAGGATCCTGTCAGTACCTTACACTGTCGTCACAGTAAGCAAGATGCATTAAACAAGTTCTGAGCGACCAGTCCGATGCCGATGGCTGTCTGGAAGATACAAAGCAAGTTCTGAGCGAGCTTGCCAATGCCGAAGTCGACTCTACTAGGTGGCGTCGGAGCCTCCGGAAGAAGCAACCTAAACTGTGCGGCTGCTTGCTTGAGGAAGTCAACCAGTGATGACAAGTATACAAGCTCTAATTGCCCACGTGCAGCCACAATATCGATCCCTCACCATCTCACCATGTGTGTCGGTGTGTCACTGTGTGTCAAGGACCGAGGTACTTGTAAGACAGATTTGAGGAAAGGTAGGTTTTCCTTGCGTTTCGGCAGAGTAACAAGTGTTAACTGCATAGTGTGCCTTTTCTACAGTTAACACTCAGTTAACACTCAGTTAACACTACAGTTAACACTACAGTTAACACTACCGAAATGCCGCAAAAACAAACATCTTGCAGAATACACGCATGTTAAAAAGAAAAACTGCTAGTTTTAGTGTCTTTTATACACATATCAAGGAAATGCGGGTTTTTCCCAGCATTTCGGCAGTGTTAACTGTAGTGTTGACTGTAGTGTTAACTGAGTGTTAACTGAGCGTTAACTGTGGGAAATGTAAGGAGTACCCGGGCACAAGCTTGCCGTATCGCATTCTTGGACATGCATCGGGCTTGGTCTGCATGTGGATGGTACCCGTCACAGGAAGCATGGTACAGTACAGTAAGGACACAGGCTACGTTGGTCATCTCAGCAAGAAGGATCCTGTCGGTTGATGGAGGAAATCTTGCACCATCTGCCAAGTAACAGGTGACACGACAGTTGAGCATTACCCCGCACCCCCTTTTTAACATTGAAGATGATGGATACCGAGGTGGTGCAAGATTTTTGTCGTTGGAGCCCACGGCACTTCCGAGGATCACCGGTCAATGTTAAAAAGGGGGCGTGGGGTGTCTGCTTGGCTTGGCCACTTAAAGTGGTGCAAGATTTCCTCCATCAACAGTAGTACCTTACACTGTCGTCACAGTAAGCAAGATGCATTAAACAAGTTCTGAGCGACCAGTCCGATGCCGATGGCTGTGGAAGATACAAAGCAAGTTCTGAGCGAAGCTTGCCAATGCCGAAGTCGGAACTCCTACTAGGTGGCGTCAGGAGCCTCGGAAGAAAGCAACCTACACTGTGCGGCTGCTTTGCTGAGGAAGTCCACCAGTGATGACAATGTATACAAGCCTAATTGACACGTGCAGCAACAATAGCGATTCATCACCATCTCACCAGTGTGTCGTGTGTCACTGTGTGTCAAGGACCGAGGTACTTGTAAGACAGATTTGAGGAAAGGTAGGTTTTCCTTGCGTTTCGGCAGAGTAACAAGTGTTAACTGCATAGTGTGCCTTTTCTACAGTTAACACTCAGTTAACACTCAGTTAACACTACAGTTAACACTACAGTTAACACTACCGAAATGACGCAAAAACCAACATCTTGCAGAATACACGCATGTTAAAAAGAAAAACTGCTAGTTTTAGTGTCTTTTATACACATATTAAGGAAATGCGGGTTTTTCCCAGCATTTCGGCAGTGTTAACTGTAGTGTTAACTGTAGTGTTAACTGAGTGTTAACTGAGCGTTAACTGTGGGAAATGTAAGTAGTACCCGGGCACAAGCTTGCCGTATCGCATTCTTGGACATGCATCGGGCTTGGTCTGCATGTGGATGGTACCCGTCACAGGAAGCATGGTACAGTCCAGTAAGGACACAGGCTACGTTGGTCATCTCAGCAAGAAGGATCCTGTCGGTTGATGGAGGAAATCTTGCACCATCTGCCAAGTAACAGGTGACACGACAGTTGAGCATAACCCCGCACCCCCTTTTTTAACATTGAAGATGATGGATACCGAGGTGGTGCAAGATTTTTGTCGTTGGAGCCCACGGCACTTCCGAGGATCACCGGTCAATGTTAAAAGGGGGCGTGGGGTGTCTGCTTGGCTTGGCCACTTAAAGTGGTGCAAGAAATTTCCTCCATCAACAGTACCTTACACTGTCGCCACAGTAAGCAAGATGCATTAAACAAGTTCTGAGCGACCAGTCCGATGCCGATGGCTGTCTGGAAGATACAAAGCAAGTTCTGAGCGCGCTTGACGAATGCGAAGTGACTTACAGGGGCGTCGGAGCCTACCGGAAAGAAGCAACCAAACTGTGCGGCTGCTTGACTTGAGGAAGTCAACAGTATGACAAGAACAAGCTCGAATTGCACACGTGCAGCCACAATATCGATCCCTCACCATCTCACCATGTGTGTCGGTGTGTCACTGTGTGTCAAGGACCGAGGTACTTGTAAGACAGCTTTGAGGAAAGGTAGGTTTTCCTTGCGTTTCGGCAGAGTAACAAGTGTTAACTGCATAGTGTGCCTTTTCTACAGTTAACACTCAGTTAACACTACAGTTAACACTACAGTTAACACTGCCGAAATGCCGCAAAAACCAACATCTTGCAGAATACACGCATGTTAAAACGAAAAACTGCTAGTTTTAGTGTCTTTTATACACATATCAAGGAAATCGCTGGTTGTCCAGCATTTCGGCAGTGGTAACTGTAGTGTAAATGTAGATTTAACTGAGTGTTAACTGAGCGGTAAACTGTGGGAAAGTAAGGCGTCCAGGGCACAGCTTGCCGGATCGCATTCTGGACATGAATCGGGCTGGTCTGACATGTGTGGTTAACGTAGGAAGCCATGGTACAGTACAGTACAGGGACACAGGCTACTTGGGTGATCTCAGCAAGAAGGATCCTGTCGGTTGACGGAGGAAATCTTGCACCATCTGCCTTGTAACAAGTGACACGACGCTTGAGCATATCCCCACACCCCCTTTTTAACATTGAAGATGATGGATACCGAGGTGGTGCAAGATTTTTGTTACTGGAACCCACGGCACTTCCGACGATCACCGGTCAATGTTAAAAAGGGGGCGTGGGGTGTCTGCTTGGCTTGGCAACTTAAACTGGTGCAAGATTTCCTCCATCAACAGTACCTTAAACTGTTGTCACAGTAAGCAGATGCATTTAACCAAGTTCATGAGCGCCCCAGGTCCGAGCCTGATGGCTGTCTGGAAGATACAAACAAGATTCGGCTGAGCGAGCTTGCGATGCGAAGTCGACCTACTAGGTGGCGTCGGAAGCCTTCCGGAAGATAAGCAACCTAAACTGCGGCTGCTGCTTAGGGAAGGTAAGTCAACCAGGATGGAAAGTAGACCGCTCTAATTGCACACGTGCAGCCACAATATCGATCCCTCACCATCTCACCATGTGTGTCGGTGTGTCACTGTGTGTCAAGGACCGAGGTACTTGTAAGAAAGATTTGAGGAAAGGTAGGTTTTCCTTGCGTTTCGGCAGAGTAACAAGTGTTAACTGCATAGTGTGCCTTTTCTACAGTTAACACTCAGTTAACACTCAGTTAACACTACAGTTAACACTACCGAAATGCCGCAAAAACCAACATCTTGCAGAATACACGCATGTTAAAAAGAAAAACTGCTAGTTTTAGTGTCTTTTATACACATATCAAGGAAATGCTGGTTTTTCCCAGCATTTCGGCAGTGTTAACTGTAGTGTTAACTGTAGTGTTAACTGAGTGTTAACTGAGCGTTAACTGTGGGAAATGTAAGGAGTACCCGGGCACAAGCTTGCCGTATCGCATTCTTGGACATGCATCGGGCTTTGTCTGCATGTGGATGGTACCCGTCACAGGAAGCATGGTACAGTCCAGTAAGGACACAGGCTACGTTGGTCATCTCAGCAAGAAGGATCCTGTCGGTTGATGGAGGAAATCGTGCACCATCTGCCAAGTAACAGGTGACACGACAGTTGAGCATTACCCCGCACCCCCTTTTTAACATTGAAGATGATGGATACCGAGGTGGTGCAAGATTTTTGTCGTTTGAGCCCACGGCACTTCCGAGGATCACCGGTCAATGTTAAAAAGGGGGCGTGGGGTGTCTGCTTGGCTTGGCCACTTAAAGTGGTGCAAGATTTCCTACATCAACAGTAGTACCTTACACTGTCGTCACAGTAAGCAAGATGCATTAAACAAGTTCTGAGCGACCAGTCCGATGCCGATGGCTGTCTGGAAGATACAAAGCAAGTTCTGAGCGAGCAGTCCAATGCCGAAGTCGACTCTACTAGATGGCGTCGGAGCCTCCGGAAGAAGCAACCTAAACTGTGCGGCTGCTTGCTTGAGGAAGTCAACCAGTGATGACAAGTATACAAGCTCTAATTGCACACGTGCAGCCACAATATCGATCCCTCACCATCTCACCATGTGTGTCGGTGTGTCACTGTGTGTCAATGACCGAGGTACTTGTAAGACAGATTTGAGGAAAGGTAGGTTTTCCTTGCGTTTCGGCAGAGTAACAAGTGTTAACTGCATAGTGTGCCTTTTCTACAGTTAACACTCAGTTAACACTACAGTTAACACTACAGTTAACACTACCGAAATGCCGCAAAAACCAACATCTTGCAGAATACACGAATGTTAAAAAGAAAAACTGCTAGTTTTAGTGTCTTTTATACACATATCAAGGAAATGCGGGTTTTTCCCAGCATTTCGGCAGTGTTAACTGTAGTGTTAACTGTAGTGTTAACTGAGTGTTAACTGAGCGTTAACTGTGGGAAATGTAAGGAGTACCCGGGCACAAGCTTGCCGTATCGCATTCTTGGACATGCATCGGGCTTGGTCTGCATGTGGATGGTACCCGTCACAGGAAGCATACGTTGGTCATCTCAGCAAGAAGGATCCTGTCGGTTGATGGAGGAAATCTTGCACCATCTGCCAAGTAACAGGTGACACGACAGTTGAGCATAACCCCGCACCCCCTTTTTAACATTGAAGATGATGGATACCGAGGTGGTGCAAGATTTTTGTCGTTGGAGCCCACGGCACTTCCGAGGATCACCGGTCAATGTTAAAAAGGGGGCGTGGGGTGTCTGCTTGGCTTGGCCACTTAAAGTGGTGCAAGATTTCCTCCATCAACAGTACCTTACACTGTGGTCACAGTAAGCAAGATGGCATTAAACAAGTTCTGAGCGACAGGTCCGATTGCGATGGCTGTTCGGAAAGATACAAGCAAGGTCTGACGAGCCGTCCAATGCCGAAGTCGACGCTACTAGGTGGCGTCGGAAGCCTCCGAAGAAGCAACCTAAACTGTGCGGATGCTTGCTTGAGGAAGTTCAACAGTGATGGACAAGTATAAAAGCTCTCATTGGCACCCTTTGCAGCCAAAATACTCCGGATTCCCTCACCATCTAACCATGTGTGCGGTGTGTCAATTGTGTGTCACGGACCGGAGGTACTTGTAAGAAGATTTGAGGCAAGGTAGGTCTTTCCATTGCGTTTCGGCAGAGTAAGTAACAGTGTTAACTGCATAGGTGCCTTTTATACAAGTTAAAACTCAGTTAAACTACAGTTAACATACAGTAACACTGCCGAAATGCCGCAAAAAAACAACATCCTGCAAATACCCGCCTGTAACAGAAAAAAACTGCTAGTTTTAGTGTCTTTTATACACATATCAAAGAAATGCGGGTTTTTCCCAGCATTTCGGCAGTGTTAACTGTAGTGTTAACTGTAGTGTTAACTGAGTGTTAACTGAGCGTCAACTGTGGGAAATGTAAGGAGTACCCGGGCACAAGCTTGCCGTATCGCATTCTTGGACATGCATCGGGCTTGGTCTGCATGTGGATGGTACCCGTCACAGGAAGCATGGTACAGTCCAGTAAGGACACAGGCTACGTTGGTCATCTCAGCAAGAAGGATCCTGTCGGTTTATGGAGGAAATCTTGCACCATCTGCCAAGTAACAGGTGACACGACAGTTGAGCATTACCCCGCACCCCCTTTTTAACATTGAAGATGATGGATACCGAGGTGGTGCAAGATTTTTGTCGTTGGGGCCCACGGCACTTCCGAGGATCACCGGTCAATGTTAAAAAGGGGGCGTGGGGTGTCTGCTTGGCTTGGCCACTTAAAGTGGTGCAAGATTTCCTCCATCAACAGTAGTACCTTACACTGTCGTCACAGTAAGCAAGATGCATTAAACAAGTTCTGAGCGACCAGTCCGATGCCGATGGCTGTCTGGCAGCATACAAAGCAAGATCTGAGAAGAGCAGTTCCAATGCCGAAGGTGACTTATGGTGGAGCGGAGCCTCCGGAGAAGCAACTAAACTGTGCGGTGCTTTTGGGGAGGAAGTCAACAGTGATGACAATGTATTACAAGCTCTAATTGCAACACGTCAGCAACAATATCGATCCTCACAATATCACCAGTCGTGTCGGTGTGTCACTGTGGTTCAAGGGTCCGAGGGGGTACTTGTAGACGATTTGAGGAAGACAGGAGGTTTTTCCTTTGCGTTTCGGCTCGGGTAACAAGGTGTTAACTGCATAGTGTGCCTTTCTACAGTTAAAACACGAGTGAACACATTACAGTTAAAACTACAGTTAACACTACTGAAATGCCGCAAAAAACCAAACATTGCAAATACACGAAGTTTAAAAAGAAAAACTGCTAGTTTTAGTGTCTTTTATACACATATCAAGGAAATGCAGGTTTTTCCCAGCATTTCGGCAGTGTTAACTGTAGTGTTAACTGTAGTGTTAACTGAGTGTTAACTGAGCGTTAACTGTGGGAAATGTAAGGAGTACCCAGGCACAAGCTTGCCGTATCGCATTCTTGGACATGCATCGGGCTTGGTCTGCATGTGGATGGTACCCGTCACAGGAAGCATGGTACAGTCCAGTAAGGACACAGGCTACGTTGGTCATCTCAGCAAGAAGGATCCTGTCGGTTGATGGAGGAAATCTTGCACCATCTGCCAAGTAACAGGTGACACGACAGTTGGGCATTACCCCGCACCCCCTTTTTAACATTGAAGATGATGGATACCGAGGTGGTGCAAGATTTTTGTCGTTGGAGCCCACGGCACTTCCGAGGATCACCGGTCAATGTTAAAAAGGGGGCGTGGGGTGTCTGCTTGGCTTGGCCACTTAAAGTGGTGCAAGATTTCCTCCATCAACTGTACCTTACACTGTCGTCACAGTAAGCAAGATGCATTAAACAAGTTCTGAGCGACCAGTCCGATGCCGATGGCTGTCTGGAAGATACAAAGCAAGTTCTGAGCGAGCAGTCCAATGCCGAAGTCGACTCTACTAGGTGGCGTCGGAGCCTCCGGAAGAAGCAACCTAAACTGTGCGGCTGCTTGCTTGAGGAAGTCAACCAGTGCTGACAAGTATACAAGCTCTAATTGCATACGCAGCCACAATATCGATCCCTCACCATCTCACCATGTGTGTCGGTGTGTCACTGTGTGTCAAGGACCGAGGTACTTGTAAGACAGATTTGAGGAAAGGTAAGTTTTCTTGCATTTCGGCAGAGTAACAAGTGTTAACTGCATAGTGTGCCTTTTCTACAGTTAACACTCAGTTAACACTACAGTTAACACTACAGTTAACACTACAGTTAACACTACCGAAATGCCGCAAAAACCAGCATTTTGAAGAATACACGCATGTTAAAAAGGAAAACTGCTAGTTTTAGTGTGTTTTATACACATTTGAAGGAAATGCTGGTTTTCCCAGCATTTCGGCGGTATTAACTGTAGTGTTAACTGTAGCATTAACTGAGTGTTAACTGAGCGCTAACTGTGGGAAATGTAAGGAGTACCCGGGCACAAGCTTGCCGTATCGCATTCTTGGGCATGCATCGGGCTTGGTCTGCATGTGGATGGTACCCGTCACAGGAAGCATGGTACAGTCCAGTAAGGACACAGGCTACGTTGGTCATCTCAGCAAGAAGGATCCTGTCGGTTGATGGAGGAAATCTTGCACCATCTGCCAAGTAACAGGTGACACGACAGTTGAGCATAACCCCGCACCCCCTTTTTAACATTGAAGATGATGGATACCGAGGTGGTGCAAGATTTTTGTCGTTGGAGCCCACGGCACTTCCGAGGATCACCGGTCAATGTTAAAAAGGGGGCGTGGTGTGTCTGCTTGGCTTGGCCACTTAAAGTGGTGCAAGATTTCCTCCATCAACAGTAGTACCTTACACTGTCGTCACAGTAAGCAAGATGCATTAAACAAGTTCTGAGCGACCAGTCCGATGCCGATGGCTGTTCGGAAGATACAAAGCAAGTTCTGAGCGAGCAGTCCAATGCCGAAGTCGACTCTACTAGGTGGCGTCGGAGCCTCCGGAAGAAGCAACCTAAACTGTGCGGCTGCTTGCTTGAGGAAGTCAACCAGTGATGACAAGTATACAAGCTCTAATTGCACACGTGCGGCCACAATATCGATCCCTCACCATCTCACCATGTGTGTCGGTGTGTCACTGTGTGTCAAGGACCGAGGTACTTGTAAGACAGATTTGAGGAAAGGTAGGTTTTCCTTGCGTTTCGGCAGAGTAACAAGTGTTAACTGCATAGTGTGCCTTTTCTACAGTTAACACTCAGTTAACACTCAGTTAACACTACAGTTAACACTACAGTTAACACTACCGAAATGCCGAAAAAACCAACATCTTGCAGAATACACGCATGTTAAAAAGAAAAACTGCTAGTTTTAGTGTCTTTTATACACATATCAAGGAAATGCGGGTTTTTCCCAGCATTTCGGAAGTGTTAACTGTAGTGTTAACTGTAGTGTTAACTGAGTGTTAACTGAGCGTTAACTGTGGGAAATGTAAGGAGTACCCGGGCACAAGCTTGCCGTATCGCATTCTTGGACATGCATCGGGCTTGGTCTGCATGTGGATGGCACCCGTCACAGGAAGCATGGTACAGTCCAGTAAGGACACAGGCTACGTTGGTCATCTCAGCAAGAAGGATCCTGTCGGTTGATGGAGGAAATCTTGCACCATCTGCCAAGTAACAGGGGACACGACAGTTGAGCATTACCCCGCACCCCCTTTTTAACATTGAAGATGATGGATACCGAGGTGGTGCAAGATTTTTGTCGTTGGAGCCCACGGCACTTCCGAGGATCACCGGTCAATGTTAAAAAGGGGGCGTGGGGTGTCTGCTTGGCTTGGCCACTTAAAGTGGTGCAAGATTTCTTCCATCAACAGTAGTACCTTACACTGTCGTCACAGTAAGCAAGATGCATTAAACAAGTTCTGAGCGACCAGTCCGATGCCGATGGCTGTTCGGAAGATACAAAGCAAGTTCTGAGCGAGCAGTCCAATGCCGAAGTCGACTCTACTAGGTGGCGTCGGAGCCTCCGGAAGAAGCAACCTAAACTGTGCGGCTGCTTGCTTGAGGAAGTCAACCAGTGCTGACAAGTATACAAGCTCTAATTGCATACGCAGCCACAATATCGATCCCTCACCATCTCACCATGTGTGTCGGTGTGTCACTGTGTGTCAAGGACCGAGGTACTTGTAAGACAGATTTGAGGAAAGGTAGGTTTTCCTTGCGTTTCGGCAGAGTAACAAGTGTTAACTGCATAGTGTGCCTTTTCTACAGTTAACACTCAGTTAACACTACAGTTAACACTACAGTTAACACTGCCGAAATGCCGCAAAAACCAACATCTTGCAGAATACACGCATGTTAAAAAGAAAAACTGCTAGTTTTAGTGTCTTTTATACACATATCAAGGAAATGCAGGTTTTTCCCAGCATTTCGGCAGTGTTAACTGTAGTGTTAACTGTAGTGTTAACTGAGTGTTAACTGAGCGTTAACTGTGGGAAATGTAAGGAGTACCCAGGCACAAGCTTGCCGTATCGCATTCTTGGACATGCATCGGGCTTGGTCTGCATGTGGATGGTACCCGTCACAGGAAGCATGGTACAGTCCAGTAAGGACACAGGCTACGTTGGTCATCTCAGCAAGAAGGATCCTGTCGGTTGATGGAGGAAATCTTGCACCATCTGCCAAGTAACAGGTGACACGACAGTTGGGCATTACCCCGCACCCCCTTTTTAACATTGAAGATGATGGATACCGAGGTGGTGCAAGATTTTTGTCGTTGGAGCCCACGGCACTTCCGAGGATCACCGGTCAATGTTAAAAAGGGGGCGTGGGGTGTCTGCTTGGCTTGGCCACTTAAAGTGGTGCAAGATTTCCTCCATCAACTGTACCTTACACTGTCGTCACAGTAAGCAAGATGCATTAAACAAGTTCTGAGCGACCAGTCCGATGCCGATGGCTGTCTGGAAGATACAAAGCAAGTTCTGAGCGAGCAGTCCAATGCCGAAGTCGACTCTACTAGGTGGCGTCGGAGCCTCCGGAAGAAGCAACCTAAACTGTGCGGCTGCTTGCTTGAGGAAGTCAACCAGTGCTGACAAGTATACAAGCTCTAATTGCATACGCAGCCACAATATCGATCCCTCACCATCTCACCATGTGTGTCGGGGTGTCACTGTGTGTCAAGGACCGAGGTACTTGTAAGACAGATTTTAGGAAACGCAGGTTTTCCTTGCATTTCGGCAGAGTAATAAGTGTTAACTGCATAGTGTGCCTTTGCTACAGTTAGAGTAATAAGTGTTAACTGCATAGTGTGCCTTTTCTACAGCTCAGTTAACACTCAGTTAACACTACAGTTAACACTACAGTTAACACTGCCGAAATGCCGCAAAAACCAGCATTTTGCAGAATACACGCGTTTTGAAAAGAAAAACTGCTAGTTTTAGTGTCTTTTATACACATTTGACGAAAATGATGGTTTTCCCAGCATTTCGGCAGTGTTAACTGTAGTGTTAACTGTAGTGTTAACTGAGTGTTAACTGAGTGTTAACTGAGCGTTAACTGTGGGAAATGTAAGGA
>CAJNDT010003341.1:0-23695 GCA_905221615.1 Symbiodinium sp. CCMP2592 | reverse complement strand
GGAGGGGGGGA
This sequence comes from Symbiodinium sp. CCMP2592, assembly GCA_905221615.1. Lineage (NCBI taxonomy): Eukaryota > Dinophyceae > Suessiales > Symbiodiniaceae > Symbiodinium > Symbiodinium sp. CCMP2592. The sequence goes on along the minus strand of CAJNDT010003341.1, from coordinate 23,684 downwards.
GGGGGGGGAGGGGCGGGGAGGGAAGGGGAGGGGAGGGGAGGGGAGGGGAGTGGGGGGGGAGGGGAGGGGAGGGGAGGGTCCTAAACCGTAGGGCCTAAACACGGCGGGGACCCTAAACCGTAGCGGCTAAACACGGCGGGGGCCCTAAACCGTAGCGGCTAAACACGGCGGGGGCCTTAAACCGCTGGGGCTAAACACGGCGGGGCATCAACTGGCCACGAGTTTTGATCAACTGGGGCCCTAAACCGTAGCGGCTAAACACGGCGGGGGCCCTAAACCGCTGGGGCTAAACACGGCGGGGCATCAACTGGCCACGAGTTTTGATCAACTGGCCCGGGGGGGAGGGGAGGAGAGGGGAGGGTCCTAAACCGTAGGGCCTAAACACGGCGGGGACCCTAAACCGTAGCGGCTAAACACGGCCCTAAACCGCTGGGGCTAAACACGGCGGGGCATCAACTGGCCACGAGTTTTGATCAACTGGCCACGAGTTTTGATCAACTGGCCACGAGTTTTGATCAACTGGCCACGAGTTTTGATCAACCGCCACGAGTTTTGGCCAAAAATCCTAAACACGGCTAAACCGTAGGGCCTAAACACGGCGGGGACCCTAAACCGTAGCGGCTAAACACGGCGGGGGCCCTAAACCGTAGCGGCTAAACACGGCGGGGGCCCTAAACCGCTGGGGCTAAACACGGCGGGGCATCAACTGGCCACGAGTTTTGATCAACTGGCCACGAGTTTTGATCAACTGGCCACGAGTTTTGATCAACTGGCCACGAGTTTTGATCAACCGCCACGAGTTTTGGCCAAAAATCCTAAACACGGCTAAACCGTAGGGCCTAAACACGGCGGGGACCCTAAACCGTAGCGGCTAAACACGGCGGGGGCCCTAAACCGTAGCGGCTAAACACGGCGGGGGCCCTAAACCGCTGGGGCTAAACACGGCGGGGCATCAACTGGCCACGAGTTTTGATCAACTGGCCACGAGTTTTGATCAACTGGCCACGAGTTTTGATCAACTGGCCACGAGTTTTGATCAACGAAATTTTGGTCATTAGGGTTTAAATATACATATGTAAATATGTTTATAGAAATTGTATAGGGTTTGGGTCCGGGGTTTTGACCGAAAGTTTTGAGCGAAAGTTTTGAGCGAAAGTTTCGTTTTTTACTTTGGTGTTTTGATTTTGGGAGTGGGCTGGGCTCGGGTGGGCTGGCTGAGGCCGGGACGTGAGTCCGGGGTTTGAGCGACGGTTTTGCTTTGGTGTTTTGATTTTGGGAGTGGGCTGGCCTGGGGTCGGGCCTGGCTGGGGTCGGGGCCGGATTGGGCTGGAGTCCGGGGTTTTGAACGAAAGTTTTGACCGGGCTTGCTTCTTTGCTTTGGCGTTTTGATTTTGGGACTTTGAGCGAAAGTTTTGGCAGGGTTTAAGTTGTTGCTCTGCAAGTTTGAACCTGGTGGGTTTTGGGCTGGGCTGAGCTGGGTGGCTGGGCTACGACGTTGGACTAGCCACTTGGGCGTGGCTTGGCTGGGGGCTTCACCTTGCATTGACCCTTCGTCTTTCTGGCGCCAAGGAGCCGGAACCAGGCAGCTTGGGAACAGAGACCAACACCTGCAAGCAGGATAGAACATGTGGTATCCATGCAACAGGGAATACCTGCAAGCAGGACAGAACGTTTGGTGTCCATGCGACAGGGAAGGCTTAGTATGTGACTGTTGTCTATCTGCAGTCACGGAGCTGGCTCAAAATCAGCACGCGATAAAGACCTACCGGAAATCAAGATGTTGAGCCCATGCCGGGGACGGCAGTGTTGATGCTGTGAGTGCACTGCAAAACGATGCCTGTGTCGCCGCAGTTTCGGACATGCTTCACATGTGACAGACAAGCCCTGGCAACACACTACTCAGTCACTACTCTCTTTTTGCTGGTCGCGGTCTGCGCCTGTACTATGTTGCTGCCGCCTTGTGCTGGCGCAGCCTCAGAAGCCACGCTGGCCTTTCAAATGTGCCTCAGTGCGTAGGTCGGGTGCACCACAAGAAGGGCGTCCAGTTCTCCATCGCTAAGCTCCTGCGGCTGCTCCTGCATGGAATCCAGGTAGAGGAAGCAGTGCTCTAGAGGCCTCACAGCCGCCCAGTGCCGACCTTCAAGGTTCACCACCGCGCCAATGCAGCCGTGCAGGTCTCCGGCGGTCGTGGCACGCTGGATGTCCATCTGCCAGCGTAGTTGTCCGAACTCTTCCATCGCCTTGGTTCTCAGGACCATGCTCATGATTTCGATCGAATAATCCCCCTGAGGTTCCAGATGGTCCTGCATGTTGTCGCCAAGCTCGAGATTCTCGTCCAGAAAGGCTTTGGCAGCTCGGGGCATGTCGACCGCGTCAATGCAATGAGCCCCGAGGGCATTGTTCAAAGCGTGGAGGCCGCACCGGAGCGCTTCCTGACGCTCGAAGAATCGCGGTTCCCGACCTGCCGCCTCTGACCCATGCTGTTCTCGACCGTACATTTTGGTTACTTTGGCCGCTGGCGCAGTTGCTGGGGAGCTGTCCGTGGCTGGTCTCTTGGATGCAACGGTGGCTGCGAGCATGAGTCTGGGTTTTGCGTTGGTGCTCTTGCCTTTGGCTTGGGTCTTGGCTGTGGCTTGGTTCTGGCCTTTGGCTTTGGCTGTGCCCTTGGCTTTGGCTTTGGCCTTTGCTTTGGGCGCAGGCTTGGCAGGACATGTGCGCCGGTGCTGCTTCTTGGCTGCTGCGGTGTCCGGTAACTCCTGCCCGCAATCTGGGCACTGCCAAGGTACCTCGCCGTGTCCCTGCTTCCTCCCTTCCTGCCGCATCCAGTCTGGACTGCGCATGTTGCGGAGCTTGCTCTCGTAGAAGTTCTTGCTCTCCGGTGGTCGGAAGAGCTGTTTCCAGAGCTGCGAACCATCGCGGTCTGCCTGCTGAGCTTTCAGGTTGGTCAGCGCCCAGTCTGCGTTGGCGTTGAAGCGCAATGATTTGAGGTTGAAGTGCTCCAAAGTGCAGAGGGCTTGCTCCGGGCAACGGCTCAGGGCCATATAGGCTTGACCCTCTTGCGTGCAAGTGGCATCCAAGCGGCAGTGGGCGCCGTCTCGCAGGGTGGCCGCTTGGCTCTTGTGAATGGAGATGGCTTTCGCAATCACCAGAGGGAATTGCAGCCTCGACGCCTTGCTGCCTTCCATGTCCAGAAAGCTGGCCGACCGGCGGGAGATCGCGACACAGCTGGTGTCGTTCTCCGCGCACCACTTCGCCCCCGCGTTCTTCTCGAAGGCGATCCAGATGCAGTCCACCTCGTTGGTCTCCCCGTCTGCATCGATCTGCTCCACGAAGCCGCAGGCTCCGTTCACCAGGCCGTCCTGCACGTCGATGTTGTGCCTGAGCATGACTCTCACGCCGACTGCAATCTCCAGCAAAGCCTCCAAGCCACCCGTGTTCTCCGGATCGGCCCAGACCACTTCCGCGGGCAGCGGCGCTCCGGTCTTGATGTTGGTGTCCAGTGAGGGACACTCGTAGAGACGAACGCCAGTCATCCTGATGTGCTCCGCCATGTAGCTGCAGTTGCTCTCTGCGACCGCGCGGCGCGTGGGATAGAGGTACACTGCCTTGGCCGCAGGCTGCTTGGCATCCTTCGGCTTGACCACCATGGCTTGCAGCTCCTTCTCGTCTTCTTTCGTGTGCTTCCCAACGCGAATCCGTGCTAGCAGGGCTGCCCATTTCGGATCCTTGGAGGCGCGGTGATTGCCTTCCAGCTCGCAGAGTTGAAAGAGCATCCACAGATGACTGGCGCAGGGAGGCAGGCCACCAGGCGGTGGCAGCTGATATAGGTCCCCGGACAGAACCAGGTGCACGCCTCCAAACGGAATGTAGGCCATGTTCTTGGCTAGACGGAGGTGCTGATCCAGGCGCTCTAGCATGAAGGAGGAAACGAAGCTCATCTCGTCCACGAAGAGCACGGAGACCAGCTTCCAGATGTTCTGGAGCGCCGCAAGCTGTGGACCCGACGGCAGCGGCAGGTCGCAAGCCTTTCCATAGCTCTTGTTGACAACAGGCAGCAGGCAGCAGGAGTGGAGGGTGACGCCATTGATGTTCCAAGCTGCGACCCCTGTCGGCGCTGCGATGATCACCCCAATGCCGCTCTGTCGGAGCATGTGGGCCGAGGCCCGCACGACGACGGATTTGCCACAGCCTCCCGGCCCGTGCAACAGCATGTGAAGGCGTTCCGGCTCAGTCTTGTCTTTGGAACTTGGCTTCAAAGTGGATTGGATGATGTATTCCATGGCCCGACGTTGATGCTGCGTCTCTGGGCTTGGGTTCTCCACCGTGAGTAGATCGAAAGATTCCTCGCCCTCTTCAACCGGTGCGAAAGCGTCTCCGGCGGCTCCTGTCGGGACGTGCTCCGGGGCTTCGAACTCGATGTCGTCGCCGTGCCGCCGCTTCAATGCTTCCAGGATCTTGAGAGAATCCTCGTAGTTGTCCTGCGCCACCTTGCTGCTGGCCCACCCGTCTATTGAGTGTCCCTGATGTATTCTTGCTCTCATGTACATGGTCGCCTGGACGGCCTGCAACTTCCGAGCAGCGTTCACCGTCCCGTCCATCTGAGGGAAGCATCTCGATCGGAGGAAGTCAGGGTTGCCGTCCAGGTCCGTGGCGAGGCGCCGAAATGCTGCGGCGTGGCTCCCGCCGTCTTCTTCTCGCAGCCAATCTCCCGGGTCTTTCCAAACGGTGTACAGCATGAGCCGGGAATAATAGAAAGCTTCCGGCTCCTGATCGGGGCTGAAGTTGCGGTAACCGACGATGGCCGGGCGCTTCCGTGCTTGCGGGAACTCTACCCCGATGAACCTGAAGGCCGCGCAGAAATCCAGGAAGTTCAACTCCCGAAATCGACAGGCGGTAGGCTTGCCGCCCTCCACAGGGACGTCCACCTCTTCCTCGCTGAACGCCTTCTGCATCTCCCGATACCAGCGCTGCGCCACTGGCATGTGTCCATCGCGATCAACCTTGCTACGGCGGTAGCTGTCGGGCCGTTGCAGGGCAGCGCTCTCTTCGTATTTTGGCACCGACAAGGTCCATGTCTCGGGAGGGCCCACCTGGATCCACTCGTTGTCTCGGGAAAACTGGACGACGGGAAAGCCCAGCAGCAGGTGGCACGCCTCAAAGGTGGAAGTGGTTCTGCCTTGCAACGCCGCGTGCGCCGCCTTGTAGATCTGCTGGTTGCTGAGACTGGCATCCGCCACGCTGCTGGAAGTGAGCCTCGCAACAATGCTTTCCACGCGCCGCTGCGCCTCCTGGTCCTGCTCCGATTTCAACGCGTAGCCCAGAATATAGCGGCTGGCGCTGGTCAGCTCGCAGATCACCTGAAGGTCCATGCTGGCCCGCCACCGCCGCAGGATCTTGATGTTGTACTGGCCCATGCCTTTGTCGCACCCTGCTCGCCTTGTGGCTAGGCTGCTCTTCCAACGGCTGTTGGCATACTTTTCTTGGGAGCTGCGGCGCCGCGTGCGCGGTTCGGGATTGTGCGGAAAGCCGAAGCGGCAGGCGCCGTGGGTCTTGATACCGCAGTATTCGGTGTGCTTGTGCACCAATAGTTCGGCCAGCTGTGCATTGAGCTCCTTGTCGCGAGCCGAGACTTTCGTGGATTGGCGCCAGCTGAGGGGACCCTTGGTGGTGATGTACTTGTCGCTCCAATCCTCTGCGCAGGTGGGAACGAATTGTTTCATCGCTTCATCGTCCGACCAGTTTGGGACTTGCGCCTCTGCTTCTGTTTCCTCGCCTTCGGGAGCCGCCCTCATCTTGCCGTCGGACTTCTTCTTGCTCTCCCATTCCACCACCCAGAGGAGGATGTGAGCATGCGGGTAACCCCTCTTCTGCCATTCAATACGGATGAGGTAGTCCACGACCCGGAACGGCGGGTCTTCCTTGCGGACCCCACGATGCTGGCCTGCGGAGTCGGCTGCAGGCGCCTGGATGAAGTCCTGGTCGAGCAAATCTTCTGGCTCATCCTGAGCATCTGCACCCTCGTCCATGCGGCTGCTTGCACCATGCTCGGTGGAAAGCCAATGCATTAGCTGGGTCAGCTGGTGCATGAACTGTCGTGACACGATAGCGGGGTACTGATTGCAGAGCTGGTTTGGCGACAGGCCGTCCCAAGTGAACTTCTTGTCGGCTTGATAGCACTGCAGGATTTGCGCCGCGTCGCGCTCGAGCTCTTGCGGCTGACTCTCGGGGCGCAGCCGCAGCAGCCGAGCCATGATGACTGCGATCAGGATGTCAGGCTGTCGGGCGTGGCAGGAGAGCGTCATGAAGAACTTGGGCGTGCCCAGTTGCTCGTACATGTTCAGCGCCACGCCCTTCTTGGCAAAAACGTACGAGCTCGTCCCGGGGATGTCCCTCAGAGCCGTGAATACTTGACCTTTGCCCTCTTGGTATTTGCTCTTCTCGTTCGCAGGCTGCTGGCCGCCGATCCTCACGTTGATGTTGCCCGAGAGGCGCTTCTTGATGTGCATTTCCAGGAGCCACATGATATAGGCCGGCGATGCCTCGAAGCGAGGATCCAGACCCAAGAGGCGTTTGCGCGCATACTGCGACATGCTCCCATAGCCATTCTGCCATCCACCCGTGCCGGCAGGAAATAGATGCGGGAAGAACTTCACGTCCATGTCATCGCTGAGCGCTGCAATGCTCCGGGCCTTCTGCAAATCCGCTTTCTGCGGTCTGGGCGCATGCAACTCTTTAGGCATGAGGTACGTCATCTCCAGCGTGCCTTCTTGCTCCGGCGCTTCCGTCTCTTCGTCTGGTGTGTGCGCACTGCCTCCCAAGGCCGAGGAGTGTGAGCCACCGAACTCCTCCGTTTGGCGCCCTTGGGAGGCAACGTGGTTTGCGCACATTAAGACACTGCCCGATGATGGCCGCATCCCGGCCAGGATAGCTTCCATTCTTGCCAGGGCTTTATCCACCGCCGGATTTGCCTTATACAGGCGGTGCTGGGCTTTCAGCTCCCGCAGCGCTTTGTAAAGGCAGTCCAGACGCGCTGGGGAAGCCATCTGTCCTTGCACTCCCTCCACAAGGACGGTGCCGTCTTCCTCGAGCGTGGCTCCCTCCAGGACGTCGCAAATGAAAGGGTCGTCCACCAGCACCGCGTACATTCGGCCCCACTGGGCACTTGGGCCGCCAGCAGGGAGCTTGTCCAGCAAGACTTGGGAGATCCGGGCCATGGCGATGAGGTGCTGCTCGATGGGCTGGAGTTGTTGCAGCGCTTCGGGGACGGGCGGCGGGACCGGCAACAGGAACTTGGTGTTCTTCTCGCGGCAGTTCCTGCAAAGCATCTGTCCTGCGGCTGCGCTCTTCCTGCAATGTTTCGCTGGTGCGAGCGTGCGGCAAGCCGCACAAAGTCTAGACAAGCCGAACCTTCCCCAACTGCGAGTGAAGGCCAAGTACCGCTCTTGCACTTGTTCCGGACTCAAGGCCTCCTCGTCCGGGAACGGGTACCCTTGTTGCTCCGCCTCGGTGGCGATGGGTCTTGGTCCACGTCCGCCCAGTCCCTCCTCAGCCCGTGCCGCCTGCAGCTCCTGCCTTTGAACCCGCCTGCTTTCGTCTTCTTCGGGGCGACCACCACGGCCAGGCGTCGGTCCGCGGGTGCCCGCCCCCTCCTCGGCCCGCTCAGCCTGCAGGTCGCGCCTATGGGCCCGAGTGCTTTCGTCTTGTTGAGAGCGACCACCACGGCCAGGCGTCGGTCCGCGGGTGCCCGCCCCCTCCTCATCCCGCTCAGCCTGCAGGTCGCGCCTCTGGGCCCGAGTGCTTTCGTCTTGTTGAGAGCGACCACCTCGGCCAGGCAGCGGCCCACGGCTGCCCGCTCCCTGTGCTGCACGTTGCTGCTGTCGAGCGCTCTTCTCCTCGTGCTTCCGGCGGAGGTTCTCCTCTTTCTCGGCTTCCCGGCACTGTTGGTTGCTGCACCATCCTTGTCCTCGGCCCCTCATTGGCCAGCCACACCGTGGGCAAGGCGCCATCGTAGAACGAATTGCGAGAATGCGGTTCCTAAGCTCAGCTAAGGCTGTATCCGCACGGCTGCGATCAAGTATCAGGCAAATCAGTGGTCGTTTGTTCACTCTCTGCCGGGCAAACCAATCCGCGTAATCACGACTACCTTCATACACCGAATCATCGTCTGTAGAGTCTACAATCTATCTGACATGCAACGACACTGCGGCACTAGCCCCATTTTTCGCTTGCTGCCGCTCACATTCGGAGCTGTAACGGTCTATGGCGTGTCACATAGAGAACCTCCATGTCCGCGACATCATTGCCGAAGCTGCGATTCAGGAACTCGTGCTTCCTTTGCTGTGTAGACGACCTGCACCTCCACGAGGTCACCGTTGAAGCTGTGGTCCAGGAGGTCATGCCAGCCCCAGGTGTCCGTGATCACATCTCCATTCAGAACGATGTTTGTGTCGTCGAGGGGAATGGGTCCTGCAGGACTGCTGTCCAGGTCATGAAGCAGGATTTCTCTGGCGCTGCGATGCTGCAGTGTTTCCGGCGGGATTGGCTTCTTGCTCTCCTGCCGTCTGACACGTAGTTCTTGTAGGGATAGCCACCGATCGGTGTTGTTGCCCTCGTGCAACTGGGCGAGCCAAGCTTCTCGAAAAGATCCGGGCGCCTCGAGTTGGCAGAGCGGGCGGTAAGGCTTCGAGGAATGGACTTCGGCGCCCTGCATGTTCAGGTACCTCACCGTCACTTTGGCAAGACGCTCGTTGAACTTTTTCTGCATCTCCACTTCTTTCTCCCACTGTAGTCCCTCCAGTGCATCTTCTTCGGCTTCGCGCTGCATCTCTTTTTCGACCCAGTCCCAATCATCGAATCGGTCCTCACAGTCCGCCTGGTCGGCGTCGTGGATCGAATGGTGTGTGATCTCCAAGTCTTCGTCCATGTCCTCCGACATGCCGACCTCAGAAACAAGGGCGGTGGGGATGGTCTTACGTAGCGTAAGCACTGTCTGCTGTGGCGACTGAGTTTCGAGCCCCTACAAGCGGCTTTCTAAACCGGAGCTTGGACGTTGTGTGGCCCGCGGCCCGCTACAAAGGTGAAACCTATAGAGCCTTGTAGTTGCCTAGAGTCTCGCCGTCTCGCAGCTTCTGTGGCCCCAAGCTTGTGTGGGCCCCCCTTAATTGGCGAAGCCTAGCCCCTCGCAGCTTTTATGGGTCCGTTCAGGAAAGCAGCTCACTGCAACCCCTTGCACTCACAGCTTGCAAAGACTCACTCACTCGGTGAAACCATACTTTTTCTCTCGCATCACTGGCTCACTGTGGTTGGGTGAAACCGCTGTGAGCGAACTTTTGGTTTCGGGTAAGCTGATGAGGTGAAACTGTGAGACTCAACACCAGTGCGAGCAATCAACTTGTCGAACCGACGCCGGAAGCTGGTGCCCAACGTCGTGCTTTTAATCTCGCGGCCACTGCCATACGCTCAGAGTAAGTGAAACCTGGAGCTCTCGAAAACACTCAGAGTAAGTGAAACCTAGTGCTTCCAAGAGGCACAAAGGAAAACTGGAAACTGTGAAACTCAAAGACTCACTCGCTGGGTGAGATTATACCTTTTCTCTCACATTACTGGCTCACTGTGGTTGGGCGAAACCGCTGCGAGCGAACTTTTTGTCTCGGGTAAGCTGATGAGGTGAGACCGCTGCGAGCAACAAACTTTCTGTCTTGCATCTTGCACGGGCAAGCTGATGAGGTGAAACTGGACATCTTGCAATTGAGACACTGTTACAATGCTAGCTTGTGTGAGCCGACTGAATAGGTGAGGACTGGAGCCTCGCAGTTGTGTGGGCCTTGGTCCCTGCTACCAACAAGCTCAGGAAAGCAGCTCAGCGTAACTCTGGCAATCAGGCACACTTTGCACTCGGCTGGATAGCCTGCTTCAGGAGCTGTGCCACGATGAAAGTGGAAACTGCGAAACTCGAAGACTCACTCACTAGGTGAGACCGTACTTTTTCTCTCGCATCACTTGCTCGCTGCGGCTTGGTGAGACTGCTGCGAACAAGCTTTTTGTGTCGGGTAAGCTGATGAGGTAAAACCGTCAAGCTCAGGAAAACAGCTCAGCGTAACTCTGGCAATCACGCACACTTTGCACTCGGCTGGACAGCCTGCTGCAGGAGCTGTGCCACGATGAAAGTGGAAACTGCGAAAGTCAAAGACTCACTCACTAGGTGAGACCGTACCTTTCAGTACACGGGACTACCATAAAGTGGAATCCGTGTGTCGACGCTCATCGGAAAGCGCGCCGGAAACTGCACACTTTTGTCTCGCGTCTACTGGCGTGCTGTTGAGTTGAAACTTGAGCTTCTATATTTGTGAAACGGTATGGCCTCGGACCTGGAGCCTAGAGATTTGCCCACTACAAAACCGTACGTTCGCTGAAACGGTAAGCCTGGAACCTGGAGCTTCTAGCCCACTGCAGAGGTGAAACGGAGGGCCTGCAGCTTGCAGTCTCTGACCTATTGTATAGGTGAAAAGGACAGCCTGCAACCTGGTGCTTCTGGTCCACTCCAAAGGAGAAACGGAAGGCCTGGTGGACAGCCTGCTTCAGGAGCTGTGCCACGATGAAAATGGAAACTGCGAAACTCAAAGACTCACTCACTAGGTGAGACCGTACTTTTTCTCTCGCATCACTGGCTCGCTGCGGTTGGGTGAGACTGCGGCGAACAAGCTCTTTGTGTCGGGTAAGCTGATGAGGTAAAACCGTCAAGCTCAGGAAAGCAGCTCAGCGTAACTTTAGCAATCACGCACACTTTGCACTCGGCTGGACAGCCTGCTTCAGGAGCTGTGCCACGATGAAAGTGGAAACTGCGAAACTCAAAGACTCACTCACTAGGTGAGACCGTACTTTTTCTCTCGCATCACTGGCTCACTGCGGTTGGGTGAGACTGCTGCGAACAAGCTTTTTGTGTCGGGTAAGCTGATGAGGTAAAACCGTCAAGCTCAGGAAAGCAGCTCGGCGTAACTCTGGCAATCACGCACACTTTGCACTCGGCTGGACAGCCTGCTGCAGGAGCTGTGCCACGATGAAAGTGGAAAAACTGCGAAACTCAAAGACTCACTCACTAGGTGAGACCATACTTGTTCTCTCGCATCACTGGCTCACTGTGGTTGGACGAGACCGCTGCGAACAAGCTCTTTGTGTCGGGTAAGCTGATTTGGTAAAACCGTCGAGCTCAGGAAAGCAGCTCAGCGTAACTCTGGCAATCACGCACACTTTGCACTCGGCTGGACAGCCTGCTGCAGGAGCTGTGCCACGATGAAAGTGGAAATTGCGAAACTCAAAGACTCACTCACTAGGTGAGACCATACTTGTTCTCTCGCATCACTGGCTCACTGTGGTTGGACGAGACCGCTGCGAACAAGCTCTTTGTGTCGGGTAAGCTGATTTGGTAAAACCGTCGAGCTCAGGAAAGCAGCTCAGCGTAACTCTGGCAATCACGCACACTTTGCACTCGGCTGGATAGCCTGCTGCAGGAGCTGTGCCACGATGAAAATGGAAATTGCGAAACTCAAAGACTCACTCACTAGGTGAGACCATACTTTTTCTCTCGCATCACTGGCTCACTGTGGTTGGACGAGACTGCTACGAACAAACTTTTTGTATCGGGTAAACTGAACCCCCAAAGGAAGTGAAACCTGAGGTCTCGGAGGCCCCCAAAACAGGTGAAACCTGAGCCCTCGGAGGCCCCCAAAGGAGGTGAAACCTGAGGTCTCGGAGGCCCCAAAAGGAGGTGAAACCTGAGATCTCGGAGGCCCGAAAAGGAGGTGAAAGCTGAGGTCTCGGAGGCACCCAAAGGAGGTGAAACCTGAGATCTCGGAGGCCCGAAAAGGAGGTGAAACCTGAGGTCTCGGAGGCACCAAAGGGAGGTGAAACCTGAGGTCTCGGAGGCCTCAAAAGGAGGTGAAACCTGAGCTCTCGGAGGCACCCAAAGGAAGGTGAAACCTGAAGTCTCGGAGGCCCCAAAGGGAGGTGAAACCTGAAGTCTCGGAGGCACCAAAAAGAGGTGAAACCTGAGGTCTCGGAGGCCCCAAAAGGAGGTGAAACCTGAGATCTCGGAGGCCCGAAAAGGAGGTGAAAGCTGAGGTCTCGGAGTCACCCAAAGGAGGTGAAACCTGAGGTCTCGGAGGCCCCAAAAAGAGGTGAAACCTGAGATCTCGGAGGTCCGAAAAGGAGGTGAAACTTGAGGTCTCGGAGGCCCGTGATGACGTAAAATGGTCAAGCTCAGGAAAGAAGCAGTTCCGGTCTGGGTGAGATCATCCTTTTTGTCTTGCACCTTGCACGGGCGGGCTGGTGAGGAGAAGCTCGCCCTCTTGCAACTGAGACATAGGGACTGCTCCAGGCTTGTGCGGACCCGCTGAGCGGGCGAAGTCTTCTTCTGTCTCGTGCCTTGATGAAAGACCAAGCTTGGAGACTTACTGGCTCACTGTAGTTGGGTGAGCCAGCTGCGAGAAAACACACACTTTTTTTGTTTCGGGTAAGCAGGTTAACCTAGAGCTCGCGAGGGGGGTTTAACCGCTGACAAGGTGCGTCCAGTCTGTGTGAGCCACTGACAAAGACGGTCCGACCTCTTTGCCACTAACAAGGTGAACCCAGGAGCTTCCTAGCCTGTGCCGACCATTAACAAGGTGGATCCAGGAGCCGCCTAGCCTGTCCTGGCCACAAAAACAAAGTGAATCCAGGAGCCCCCTAGCCTGTCCTGGCCGCAAAAACAAAGTGAATCCAGGAGCTCCCTAGCTTGTCCTGGCCACAAAAACAAGGTGAATACAGAAGCCAGGTGAATCCAGGAGCCCTAGCCTGTGCAGACCGCTAACAAGGTGAATCCGGGAGCCCCCTAGCCTGTTCTGGCCACAAAAACAAGGTGAATCCAGGAGCCCCCTAGCCTGGCCTAGCCACAACAACAGGGTGAATCCGGGAGCCGCTGTCCTAGCCACGAAAACAAGGTGAATCCAGGAACCCCCTAGCCTGTGCCGACCACTAACAAGGTGAATCCAGGAGGTTCCTAGCATGTCCTGGCCACAAAAACAAGGTGAATCCAGGAGGCCCCCCAGCCTGTCCTGGCCACAAAAACAAGGTGAATCCGGGAGCCTTCCAGCCTGTCCTCGCCACAGAAACAAGGTGAATCCAGGAGCCCCCTAGCCTGTCCTGGCCACAAAAACAAGGTGAATCCAGGAGCCGCCTAGCCTGTCCTGGCCACAAAAAACAAGGTGAATCCAAGAGCCCCTCATGTCGCTGTAAAAGTGAATGGGAGGGGGGCTGCACCTGAGCTTGATCTGGGGCCTGGAGCCTCTGGCCCGTTGCACGAGCGAAACGGAGGGGGGCTGGGAGCTGAAAGAGTTCCTCGCCCACTGTGAAAGTGAAATGCAGGGTCTGGAAATGGAGCCTGGGGCCTTTAAGAGGCTGGGGCTGTGTGGTGAGACCGTATTGGTGAGACGAGTACGGTAGCAACCCGCCGTATGGGTGAAACGGGCCGAGCCGGAATCACGTGAAATTGCGGCCACCACAGGTGGGATGGCACACTATAGAAGGTGCGGCCTGGATTTTCGGACGTGGCTACCACAGCTGGGATGGCACACTGACGAAGGTGCGGCCTTGTTTTCTTGCGCGCTGGCTGAAAGCTCGAAGGCTGCAACACTAAGCTGGCGGGACGATGCACCAATGCAGGTGTAGTGGCAAGTACCGAGTCTGCTTGGATAGGGCCATCCGGGCTGCAAAGCGCTAAAGAAGGTGTGGCCTGGTCTTTGGAGCTCTCGAGGGCGCACGAGATGTAGGTGAAACCTGGAGGTCTTGAGGGCGCTCAATGTGGGGCTCCCGGGGTCGGCCAATGTAGGTGAAACCCGGAGCTCTCGAAGGGGCCTGATGTAAGTGAAACCTGCAGCTGTCAAGGGCACCTGGAGATATGAGGGCTCCCAATGTAAGCTCAGAGTATGTTCTTTGGGCAGGAACAAGCTTGGAAGACTTGGTGAAACCCGCAATTCTTGACAAAGGCCCAGACGTGTCGAGGGAATCAGTCCACTAAACCTTTGGCAGGGTCGGTAGGTCCAGGGGTGGGGATTTTTGGAAGGGAGTAGGGAGGGGTGTCAATTTTCTAGCTTTCCAACCCCAACAAGGTGAAACCACCAATTTGGAGGTCTGCCCTGTACCCCCCTCCCCAGACTGCCCCTGCACCCCCCCTGCTCCGCCGCTTCTACCGCCTGCCCTCCTCCCACCCCCACTACCCCCACCCCAACCTGCCCTGCCCCTACCCTCCCTACCCCCTACCCCTACCCTACCCCCTACCCTACCTCCACCCACCCCCTACCCCCCACCCCGCACCGACACCCTACCCCGCCTTGCAACTAGGGGCCCAGACTAGGGAAACCTGGAGCTCTTGATCGAGTGCACCCAGAGTAAGTGAAACTTGGAGCTCTCGAGAGGGCTCAAAGCAAGTGAAACCTGGAGCTCGAAGACACTCGGAGTAAGTGAAACCTGGAGCTTTCCAAGAGGCACAAAGTAAGTGAAACATGGAGCTCTCTGAAACCTGGAGCTCTTGATCGAGTGCACCCAGAGTAAGTGAAACCTGGAGCTCTCGAGAAGACTCAGAGTAAGTGAAACCTGGAGCTCGAAGACACTCGGACTAAGTGAAACCTGGAGCTTTCCAAGAGGCGCAAAGTAAGTGAAACATGGAGCTTTCTGAAACCTGGAGCTCTTGATCGAGTGCACCCAGCAGAGTAAGTGAAACCTGGAGCACTTGACTCAGAGTAAGTGAAACCTGGAGCTTTCCAAGAGGCACAAAGTAAGTGAAAACTGGAGCTCTCTGAAACTTGGAGCTCTCGATCGAGTGCACCCACAGTACGTGAAACCTGGAGCTCTCGAGGAGGCTCGGAGTAGGTGAAACCTTGGAGCTCCCGAAAACGCTCAGAGTAAGTGAAACCTGCAGCTTTCCAAGAGGCACAAAGTAAGTGAAACGCGGAGCCCTCTGAAATCTGGAGCTCTTGATCGAGTGCACCGAGAGCAACTGAAACCTGGAGCTCTGGAGAGTGTCCAGAGTAGGTGAAGCCTGGAGCTCTCGACAACGCTTGGAGTAGGTGAAACCTGGAGCTTTCCACGAGGCACCAAGTAGGTGAAACTTGGAGTTCTCTGAAACCTGGAGCTCTTGATCGAGTGCACTCAGTGTGGGTGAAACCTGGAGAGAAGGTGCGGCCTGGATTCCTGGGACGCTAAGAAAGAAGCGGCCTTGTTTTCCTGTGCTGGGGCTGAAAGCTCGGGAGGTGAAACACTAAGCTTGTATTTGTTCACGCAGAGTGTCTTGCAAAGGGTGTAGCCAGCCATTACAGGAGGATGGCATACTAAAGAAGGTGCGGCCTGAATTCATCGGGCACGTGGAATTGCATACTAAAGAAGGTGTGGCCTGGAGGCTGTGTGCCGGCTGGTCCGGGTGTGGGCTGGGCTGGGCCGGGTGTGGGCTGGGTGGTCTCCCGAGTGTGGGCTGGGCCCTCCTGCGGTGTGGGCTGGTGTGGGCTGGGCCGGGCGTGGGGTGGGTTCTCTCGGGTGTGGGCTGGGTTGTGGGGCCGGGCTCGTGGGTGCGGGCTGGGCCCTCCCGGGTGTGGGCTGGGCCGGGCTGGGCCGGGTGTGGGCTGGGCCCTCTGGGGTGTGGGCTGGGGCGGGCGTGCGGGTGTGGGCTGGGTGTGGGGTGCGGGCTGGGGGCGGGTGCGGCTGTGGGCTGTTGCTTTGCACTCGGCGGCTGCGAACAAACTCAGCTGATGAGGTAAAACCGTCAAGCTCAGGAAAGCAGCTCAGCATAACTCTGGCAATCACGCACACTTTGCACTCGGCAGGACAGCCTGCTTCAGGAGCTGTGCCACGATGAAAGTGGAAACTGCAGCCCTGCAAGTGGGTGGGGGGGGGGGAGGATGGGGAGAATGGGGGCAGGGGGCGAGGGGCGGCAAGGAAAGGAGCGGGGTGGCCACCACGTATGGGATTGCATACTAAAGAAGGTGTGGCCTGGGCCGGGCCTTGTGTGGGCTAGCGTAGATGCAATTCGAAACGAAAATCACACAATTTCTATTTATCCTGCTCTTGAGGGTTTAGGGTTTAGGGTTTAGGGTTTAGGGTTTAGGGGTTTAGGGTTTATTGAAATTGTTAAGGGTTTGGGTCCCAAAAACGTTTTGAACGAAACATTTTGAACGAAACGTTTTGAACGAAACGTTTCGCCGAAAGTTTTTTTTTGCGAACCATGTTTCCAAATCTCTTGGGGGGCTGCGAAACGTTTTGAACGAAACTTTGGAGCGAGACGTTTTGACCGTCCTGGGGCGGGGGCTGGGGCTGGGGCTGGTCTTTTGCGAATATGGGTTTGGGTCCCAAAAACGTTTTGAACAAAACGTTTTGAACGAAACGTTTTGAACGAAACGTTTTGAACGAAATGTTTTGAACGAAACGTTTTGACCGAAACGTTTTGACCGAAACGTTTTGAACGAAACGTTTTGATCGAAACGTTTTGAACGAAAGTTGTTTTTGCGAACCATGTTTTCAAATTTGCTGGGGGCTGGGGCTCTTGGGTGCCAAAAACGTTTTGAGCGAAACGTTTTGAGCGAAACGTTTTGAACGAAACGTTTTGGATGAAACGTTTTGAACGACACTTTTGAACGAAACGTTTTGACCGAAAGTTCTTTTTTGGGCTGGGCTGTGGCTGGGCTGGGCTGCCTGGCTGGGCTGGGCTGGCCTAGGCTGGGTCGGGCTGCTTGGACTGGCTGGTGGGCTGGGTTGCCTGGGCTGAAGGTTGTAGAGAAATTGGTTTATCAAGAAGCTTGTTTCGTTTTTGAGCTCCAGCTCAATGTTGGCCGGGCCGTACCGGTGGTTACAAGTTTGTAGAGAAACTGGTTTATCAAGAAGCTTGTTCAATTTTTAATTTTTGTGTTGGGCCGTAGCGGTGGTTACAAACAAGGACAAGCAATTTCTATTTATCACTTTCTTGAGGGTTTAGGGTTTAGGGTTTAGGTTTTAGGGTTTAGGGTTTAGGGTTTAGGGGTTCAGCAGCTCTGGTCGAGCAGTCTCTAGTCAAGTTCGCTAGTAAGAACTTGGAAGAATACCCACCCACCCAAAGAATCCCAAAACATAAGAGTTAGAAAGTTTTTTTCGTTACCCTCAGACGACATCAAACTTCAAACCCTACAACTCGAAAGAGTTTTATTTCTTTTGGCTTGAATCTTTAAAAGATCACTTACATACAACTATTACAGATCGTAACTTTTCACTCTTTCGATCAAGCAGGTGCTGTTTCTTTACAGTCGTTCTCGCCACACGCTTCACTTTAAGAAATTATTTCTGCCGACCAGCTTTCTAAGAGAGCTAGTTAAGAAACACAACATCGCCCTAACCCGCGGAAGCTGCGGTCACGCCATCGCTTTACGATAGCAACCATAGCTGTCAAGTGTCATGACTTGAATCTCCTCACCTAGAACAGCTATCGAATTCGATTTCATGTCTTTCAATGTTTCCACATCGGACTGTGTCCACTGCCTGACAACATTGCCTCCAACAGTTGAAGCTGCGGTCACGCCATCGTTTTACGATAGCAACCACAGCTATCAGGTTTCTTTGCGATGACCGTTCAGCTGAAACCCTTCATCAAGAAAGACGGATGACCCATAGTCTTCCCCTTGAGACAAAAATCCCAGGACAGTTATCTGAGACGGATGACCCATAGTCTTCCCAAGGCAAAAATCCCAGGACAGTTATCTGAGACGGATGACCCATAGTCTTCCCAAGGCAAAAATCCCAGGACAGTTATCTGAGACGGATGACCCATAGTCTTCCCAAGGCAAAAATCCCAGGACAGTTATCTGAGACGGATGACCCATAGTCTTCCCAAGGCAAAAATCCCAGGACAGTTATCTGAGACGGATGACCCATGGTCTTCCCAAGGCAAAAATCCCAGGACAGTTATCTGAGACGGATGACCCATAGTCTTCCCAAGGCAAAAATCCCAGGACAGTTATCTGAGACGGATGACCCATAGTCTTCCCAAGGCAAAAATCCCAGGACAGTTATCTGAGACGGATGACCCATAGTCTTCCCAAGGCAAAAATCCCAGGACAGTTATCTGAGACGGATGACCCATAGTCTTCCCAAGCAAAAATCCCAGGACAGTTATCTGAGACGGATGACCCATAGTCTTCCCAAGGCAAAAATCCCAGGACAGTTATCTGAGACGGATGAACCCATAGTCTTCCCAAGCAAAAATCCCAGGACAGTTATCTGAGACGGATGACCCATAGTCTTCCCAAGGCAAAAATCCCAGGACAGTTATCTGAGACGGATGACCCATAGTCTTCCCAAGGCAAAAATCCCAGGACAGTTATCTGAGACGAATGACCCATAGTCTTCCCAAGGCAAAAATCCCCGCCATCGTGTCTTGACCAGGTACATTGCAACCATCGACTCGTGGCAGCATTCAGTGCTGAAGTTGCTCTTTCCACTTGCTCCTGTTAGCTTTGTTGCAGTTTGTCCACGTTCTTGCCAACTCCCCTCCCCACCCTAGAGCCATCGCCGCCATCGCTAAGAATGCGCTTGCAGCGCAATACGAATCCAGAAAAGACTCATATGTGTACTCCCCTACCCACCCTAGAGCCTTCTCTGCCACTGCCCTAAAGCCACTGGTGGGACCAGTGTTGCACCAGGTTTTCGTCAACGAAACCCTGCCTCAACACTGGGGGGTCCTGACGAAAACCTGGTCCAACACTGGTGGGACCAGTGTTGCACCAGGTTTTCGTCGACAAAAACCTGGCTCAACACTGGGGGGTCCTGACGAAAACCTGGTCCAACACTGGTGGGACCAGTGTTGCACCAGGTTTTCGTCGACAAAAACCTGCCTCAACACCCTGGGGGTCCTGACGAAAACCTGGTCCAACACTGGTGGGACCAGTGTTGCACCAGGTTTTTGTCGACAAAAACCTGCCTCAACACTGGGGGGTCCTGACGAAAACCTGGTCCAACACTGGGGGGTCCTGACGAAAACCTGGTCCAACACTGGTGGGACCAGTGTTGCACCAGGTTTTTGTCGACAAAAACCTGCCTCAACACTGGGGGGTCCTGACGAAAACCTGGTCCAACACTGGTGGGACCAGTGTTGAGGCAGGTTTTTGTCGACAAAAACCTGCCTCAACACTGGGGGGTCCTGACGAAAACCTGGTCCAACACTGGTGGGACCAGTGTTGCACCAGGTTTTTGTCGACAAAAACCTGCCTCAACACTGGGGGGTCCTGACGAAAACCTGGTCCAACACTGGTGGGACCAGTGTTGGCAGGTTTTTGTCGACAAAAACCTGCCTCAACACTGGGGGGTCCTGACGAAAACCTGGTCCAACACTGGTGGGACCAGTGTTGAGGCAGGTTTTTGTCGACAAAAACCTGCCTCAACACTGGGGGGTCCTGACGAAAACCTGGTCCAACACTGGTGGGACCAGTGTTGAGGCAGGTTTTTGTCGACAAAAACCTGCCTCAACACTGGGGGGTCCTGACGAAAACCTGGTCCAACACTGGTGGGACCAGTGTTGACAGGTTTTTGTCGACAAAAACCTGCCTCAACACTGGGGGGTCCACACCTGGTGGGACCAGATGTTGCACCAGGTTTTTGGTCGACAAAAACCTGCCTCAACACCTGGGGGGCCTGGCGAAACGAAAACCTGGTCCACCTGGTGGACCAGTTGTTGCCCAGGTTTTGTGGTCGCAAAAAACCTGCCTCAAAACTGGGGGGGGTCCCAGACGAAAACATGCTCAACATTTAAAAAATATTCCCATTTGATAGATAAGGGTTTTTAGGTTTAGGGTTAAGGGTTTTGTTAGGGTTTTAGGGTTTAGGGTTTTAAGGGTTTAGGGTTTAGGGTTTAGGGTTAGGGTTTAGGGTTTAGGGTTTAGGGTTTAGGGTTTAGGGTTTAGGGTTTAGGGTTTAGGGTTTTGCGCGAGGCACAGCAAGAGTTCCCTCGCCGGTTGGGCGTTTCAGGTCGATGCGAATCTTTCGACTCCGGAGTGTGCATGGAGGCACGGAGACTGGGGCCTTGTGTCGGCCGCATCAGTTTTTTTCTCCCACCCGCGCCGCTCGGGCGGCTCCCGCCCTTAACCAGCTCCGCCTTTTAGGGTTTAGTTTTCTAAACTCTTTTTTTTCTTTTGGTCGTTACACACCGCGATTCTGCAGCAATATATGCGGCCGTCGAGCGAGCAGGTTCTGCAGCAGTGCCCGCCTCTCAGTCTGAAGCGCGTGCACCGAGGAATGGAGCACCCGGCGAAGGTTTTCTAAACTCTTTTCTTTTTTCGCAAAGTCCGAGACGCACGTTCTGTAGCAATGTACGCGTCAGGAAAGCATTCTGTCCGAACTTATCGAGCCTCAGATTCAGTCCAAATACATGTCCAAACCCCTTTGCTTCAGGCTTGTGGAACAAGATTTTGGGGGCGGGATTTTTGAACCAAATCGCATGATTTGCGCTGGGGGAATATTGCTTAGGTTCGAGTCAACATATTCCAGTCGCTTGAACGTCAGCGAAGCATTCTGTCCGAATGTATCCAGCTTCCCATTTTGTCCGAATACATGCCCAAGCTTTTTTGCTTCAGGTTTGTCGAAACAAGATTTTGGGTGCAGGATTTTCGGCCCAACCTAAATCCTAGAGACCTGTCGAAAGGGTGGTGACCCCGAGATGGGCCACTGGCCACATTAAAAACTACTTTTTATGAAAAGAATTTATCACTTAAAAATCGGCTTTCAATTTCCGAAATCCGAGGCACGAAACCCTAGAGACGGACGTCTAAACCCTAGACGAGCCCTAAATCCTTGACCAAACATAGTCCTAAATCCTAGAGCCCTGCGAAATCCTTGAGATTCAAGCCTAAACCCTAGAACCCTGTGCTAAATCCTAGAGTGGGACTTGGCGAAATCCTAGAACAAACCTAAATCCTTGACAGACCTATTCCTAAACCTTAGAAACCTCCTTAAATCCTAGAAAGGACACCCTAAATCCTTAAAAATTGCGCTAAATCCTTGAGACAAGCTTCTAAATCCCAGAACGCATGATCCGCGCCGGGGGAATACCCTAGAACCCTGTGCTAAATCCTAGAGTGGGACTTGGCGAAATCCTAGAGCAAACCTAAATCCTTGAGAGACCTATTCCTAAACCTTAGAAACCTCCTTAAATCCTAGAAAGGACACCCTAAATCCTTAAAAATTGCACTAAATCCTTGAGATAAGCCTTTAAATCCTAGAACGCATGATCCGCGCCGGGGGAATACCCTAGAACCTTGTGCTAAATCCTAGAGTGGGACTTGGCGAAATCCTAGAGCAAACCTAAATCCTTTAGAGACCTATTCCTAAACCTTAGAAACCTCCTTAAATCCTAGAAAGGACACCCTAAATCCTGAAAAATTGCGCTAAATCCTTGAGATAAGCCTCTAAATCCTAGAACGCGCTTCCTAAACCCTAGAAACCTCCCTAAATCCTAGAAAGGATACCTTAAATCCTAGAAAATTGCACTGAATCCTTGAGATAAGCCTCTAAATCCTAGAGAACCGACCCAAAGCGCCGCTAAATCCTTGAGACAGGCCTCTAAATCCTAGAGACCTGCCCGAGAGGGGGGGACCCCGAGATGGGCCACTGGCCACATTAAAATCGACTTTTTATGAAAAGAAATTATCACTTAAAAATCGGCCTTCAATTTCCGAAATCCGAGGCACGAAACCCTAGAGACGGACGTCTAAACCCTAGACGAGCCCTAAATCCTTGACCAAACATAGTCCTAAATCTTAGAGCCCTGCGAAATCCTTGAGATTCAAGCCTAAACCCTAGAACCCTGTGCTAAATCATAGAGTGGGACTTGGCGAAATCCTAGAACAAACCTAAATCCTTGACAGACCTATTCCTAAACCTTAGAAACCTCCTTAAATCCTAGAAAGGACACCCTAAATCCTTAAAAATTGCGCTAAATCCTTGAGACAAGCTTCTAAATCCCAGAACGCATGATCCGCGCCGGGGAATATCCTAGAACCCTGTGCTAAATCCTAGAGTGGGACTTGGCGAAATCCTAGAGCAAACCTAAATCCTTGAGAGACCTATTCCTAAACCTTAGAAACCTCCTTAAATCCTAGAAAGGACACCCTAAATCCTTAAAAATTGCACTAAATCCTTGAGATAAGCCTCTAAATCCTAGAACGCATGATCCGCGCCGGGGGAATACCCTAGAACCTTGTGCTAAATCCTAGAGTGGGACTTGGCGAAATCCTAGAGCAAACCTAAATCCTTTAGAGACCTATTCCTAAACCTTAGAAACCTCCTTAAATCCTAGAAAGGACACCCTAAATCCTGAAAAATTGCGCTAAATCCTTGAGATAAGCCTCTAAATCCTAGAACGCGCTTCCTAAACCCTAGAAACCTCCCTAAATCCTAGAAAGGATACCCTAAATCCTAGAAAATTGCGCTAAATCCTTGAGATAAGCCTCTAAATCCTAGAGAACCGGCCCAAAGCGCCGCTAAATCCTTGAGACAGGCCTTTAAAATCCTAGAGACCTTCCCGAAAGGCGGGGACCCCGAGATGGGCCACCGGCCACATTAAAATCGACTTTTTATGAAAAGAATTTATCATTCAAAATTCGGCCTTCAATTTCCGAAATCCGAGGCACGAAACCCTAGAGAAGGACGTCTAAACCCCAGACGAGTCCTAAATCCTTGACCAAACATAGTCCTAAATCCTAAAGCTCCCTAAATCCTAGAAAAGATATCCTAAATCCTAGAAAATTACACTAAATCCTTGAGACAAGCCTCTAAATCCTAGAACGCGCTTCCTAAACCCTAGAAACCTCCCTAAATCCTAGAAAGGATACCCTAAATCCTAGAAAATTGCGCTAAATCCTTGAGATAAGCCTCTAAATCCTAGAGAACCGGCCCAAAGCGCCGCTAAATCCTTGAGACAGGCCTCTAAATCCTAGAGACCTGCCCGAAAGGGGGGGACCCCGAGATGGGCCACTGGCCACATTAAAATCGACTTTTTATGAAAAGAATTTATCATTCAAAAATCGACCTTCAATTTCCGAAATCCGAGGCACGAAACCCTAGAGAAGGACGTCTAAACCCCAGACGAGTCCTAAATCCTTGACCAAACATAGTCCTAAATCCTAAAGCTCCCTAAATCCTAGAAAAGATACCCTAAATCATAGAAAATTGCGCTAAATCCTTGAGACAAGCCTCTAAATCCTAGAACGCGCTTCCTAAACCCTAGAAACTTCCCTAAATCCTAGAAAGGATACCCTAAATCCTAGAGAATTGCGCTAAATCCTTGAGATAAGCTTCTAAATCCTAGAGAACCGACCCAAAGCGCCGCTAAATCCTTGAGACAAGCCTCTAAATCCTAGAGACCTGCCCGAAAGGGGGGGACCCCGAGATGGGCCACAGGCCACATTAAAATCGACTTTTTATGAAAAGAATTTATCACTCAAAAATCGGCTTTCAATTTCCGAAATCCGAGGCACGAAACCCTAGAGAAGGACGTCTAAACCCTAGACGAATCCTAAATCCTTGATAGTCCTAAATCCTAGAAACCTCCCTAAATCCTAGAAAGATACCCTAAATCCGAGAAATCATGCCTAAATCCTTGAAAATGTGTTCCTAAATCCTAGAAATCAGGCCTAAATCCTTGA
>CAJNDT010003340.1:0-23710 GCA_905221615.1 Symbiodinium sp. CCMP2592 | reverse complement strand
AGCCCCGCCGAGTAAGACCAAAAGGTCCAGGAAAGTTCAGTTGGCCGCCAATGCAGCAAAGGTAAGATAAGACGCAGAGTTTGTCCAGACACCTCACATTCATGTCTGTACGATGCGATGCGCCCTCGCACGTCCTCCGTGATGGCAGCTTTTGGCGGCTCACGCGCAAACAGGCGGACCTGTTCACCTGTGAACATCGCCGAATCATGGAAAGGTATCTCATCCGCAAAGTTGGTTCTTGGCCCAGTCAGGAAGAGAAAGCGCTGCAAAAGTCAGAACGACGCACGGGAAGACAAGCCCATGTCAAGGACACGGTGTTGTTTGGCGGCTTGCTGCTCGATCATCTGTCGCATTGGCATCCGTTCCGCGAGGGAATTGAGCTTGAACTGAACGCACCGAGTCTGGAAGATGCCTGGTCGCTTCTTCAGCTCAGCGGTACTTGTAAAGCGGGCGCTCGCTGCTTCCACTCGGCTGGGCTGCAAGCCCTGGTGCACCATCTCAGCAAAGTCAAACGGTGCTTAATGAGGCACACGGCCCGCTTGGAGGAGATCCTGCTGAACTGGCTGCAGATCGCCGACCGGACACTGACGGAATGGCCCCAGTTCTGATCCGCACCAGCACGTGCCGCGAGAGCACTTCGCATGTGGCGCGCCGAGCAACAAATACAGAAACAAACACTCGCCGCCTATTTGAATTGTCCCGGCCCGTTTCATTGCAGCCGTCGCCATGAAGTGCGCCGAAGACCCGAACCGACCAAAGAGAGGAAAGATCGCAAGCGCAATCTCGCCATTGTACTCAAGACCTCGCAAGAGCCTGTCTCGCGCCCCAAGGTTGACACTTGCACGACAATCGCCGCGATCATTGCGGCTCAAGAGACACCAGCGAAAAGCTAGCAGACTATCGCCAAACGATCCCCCCCTTCCAGCTTCCCGTCTCGTCAAGCATAGTCTCGAATTTCGGAAGAACCGAGCGAACCTTCTCTGTGCGTCTACTATCTACATCAAATTCAGCATTATTACATCATCCATGTATGCTGCATCAACCTCGCGACGATGATACTCGTCGCTGTGGTTTTGGATGATGATGGCAGATGTAGGGTGTACAAGCGATGGCGATGGTGTTCCACAAGAAACAAACGTTTGCGCACGATCTGGTTTATCCCGAATCGGAATGACGACCGTGATGCCGGTATTGGCAACTTTTGCATACCGCCAATTACCTGCCCGCCCTGCCCCTCCCCCTCCCTCTTCCCTTTCGGTTTCCCGCCCAACCTGCTTCGGCATATTTCTGCATCGACTGAGCAAAACCTATTCTTGCGCCTGGTGTTCCACAATAAAAAAACGTTTGCGTGTGATCTCGTTTATCCCGCATCGGAATGGTGATCGCGATACTGGTATTTGCAACTTGTCCACACTGCGAATTACGCGCCCGCCCTGCCCCCCCCCCCCCCCTCGCTCCTCCTCTCCCGACATGCTTCGGTCTATAAGTTTGCATCGACAGAGCAAAACCCGTTTTTGCGCCTGGTATTCCACAAGAAACAAACGTTTGCACACGATTTTGTTTATCCCGCATCGGAATGACGATCGTGATACTGGTATTTGCAACTTGTGCACACCACCAATTACGCGCCCGCCCTGCCCCCCCCCCATAGCCCCAGCCTCAGGACGTGAACTTGTTATGCGACTTGAAAGACACAATGATGCTACCGGTATCTGCAAGTTTCTCGACGGATTCGTGGTTTCCGGGGATCGGCAGGGGTCCCGCCTGGAGGCCCCCCCGTGCCTCCTGCTATGGATGCCTCTGGGTCGGTGGCCCGCCCCTGCCTCCTGCTGTGGATGCCTCTGGGTCGGTGGCCCGGCCCCTCCCTCCTGCTGTGGATACCACTGGGTCGGTGGCCCGGCCCCTGCCTCCTGCTGTGGATGCCCCTGGGTCGGTGGCCGGGCCCTTGCCTCCTGCTGTGGATGCCTCTGGGTGGGTGGGGGACCTCGAAATCGGCCCTCCGGCCTAATAAAAACGCTATTCTATGAACAGAATTTGTCACCCAAAACACCCACCCCAAAATCCAGGAAATTTGGCTTTAAGTTTAGCAAACCCCCATTCAAGGTTTATTAATAAGGTTTTTCCAAACCCTATGGTTTAGCAAGGGTTTAGCAAACCCTAGGGTTTAGCAAACACCCATTCAAGGTTTATTAACTAATTTAGGGTTTAGCAAACCCTAGGGTTTAGCAAACCCCCATTCAGGGTTTATAAAGGTTTATTTAAGGTTTAGCAACCCTAGAGTTCAGCAAACCCCCATTCAGGGTTTATTAAACCCTAGTTCAGGGTTTAACAAACCCTAGGGTTTAGCAAACCCCCATTCAGAGTTTATTAACGTAATTTAGGGTTTGGCAAACCCTAGGGTTTAGAAAACCCCCATGCAGGGTACAGGACCTGAAGGGTTGTCCTAAACCCTGCAGGATCTGAAGGGTTTCCTTGAACCCTTCAGGACCTGGTTGTATTTTAGGCCCAGAATGGGGGGGACCTCGAGATCGGCCCTCCGGCCTAATAAAAACGCTATTCTATGAACAGAATTTGTCACCCAAAACACCCACCCCATAATCCAGGAAATTTGGCTTTAAGTTTAGCAAACCCCCATTCAAGGTTTATTAATAAGGTTTTTCCAAACCCTATGGTTTAGCAAGGGTTTAGCAAACCCTAGGATTTAGCAAACACCCATTCAAGGTTTATTAACTAATTTAGGGTTTAGCAAACCCTAGGGTTTAGCAAACCCCCATTCAGGGTTTATAAAGGTTTATTTAAGGTTTAGCAACCCTAGAGTTCAGCAAACCCCCATTCAGGGTTTATTAAACCCTAGTTCAGGGTTTAACAAACCCTAGGGTTTAGCAAACTCCCATTCAGGGTTTATTAACGTAATTTAGGGTTTGGCAAACCCTAGGGTTTAGAAAACCCCCATGCAGGGTACAGGACCTGAAGGGTTGTCCTAAACCATGCAGGATCTGAAGGGTTTCCTTGAACCCTTCAGGACCTGTTTGTATTTTAGGCCCAGAATGGGGGGGACCTCGAGATCGGCCCTCCGGCCTAATAAAAACGCTATTCTATGAACAGAATTTGTCACCCAAACCACCCACCCCAAAATCCAGGAAATTTGGCTTGAAGTTTAGCAAACATTCAAGGTTTATTAATAAGGTTTTTCCAAACCCTGTGGTTTAGCAAACACCCATGCAAGGTTTATTAACTAATTTAGGGTTTAGCAAACCCTAGGGTTTATCAAACACCCATGCAGAGTTTATTAACTAATTTAGGATTTAGCAAACCCTAGGGTTTAGCAAACCTCCATTCAGGGTTTATTAATTCTTAATTTAATGTTTAGCAAACCCTAAGGTTTATTTAGGGTTTACCAACCCTAGAGTTCAGCAAACCCCCATTCAAGGATTATTAAACCCTAATTCAGGGTTCAACAAACCCTAGGGTTTAGCAAACCCCCATTCAAGGTTTATTAACGTAATTTAGGGTTTAGCAAACCCTAGGGTTTAGCAAACACCCATGCAGGGTTTATTTAACTCTAATTTAGGGTTTAGCAAACCCTAGGGTTTAGCAAGCCCCCATTCAGGGTTAATTACCGAAAATTCAGGACCCGGAAACCCCCCAAAGCCCCCAAGAAACCAACACCCGATCCAAAAACCTAGAACCCTAGCCACCGAAACCCCAAAAAAACTTCGCGAACTCAAAAAAACCTCCAAAAACCCAAAAAAAACCTCCGAAAACCCCAAAAAAAACCCGCAGTTTAATATTCTCAAAAACGCACCCCGCACACGAAGCAAGCTCAATAAACCCTAAACCCTAAACCCTAAACCCTAAACCCTAAACCCTAAACCCTAAACCCTAAACCCCTAAACCCTAAACCCTAAACCCTCAAGTCCCCATAAATTGAGCTTGCGTATTACACCGTGCGTGGTCTTCCATTACATTCTTTTCAAATTGAAGCAAATACACTCAAAATCATATGATATGCATAGCTGTTTGCACAAGTTATTGCAATCGAGTTTAAGTAAATTGAACTGATTTTTCCGCCACCACCACCACCAAAATGCAATCGAGTTTAAGTAAATTGCACCAACTATACAAATACCAATACTAATACGAGATTTAGTGTCTAGAATATTGAGCTCTGGGTTTGAAGTCTAGTTAAAGGTTCAAGGTGGGTTTAGGGTAAAGGGTTTAAGTTTTTACACCATGCGTGGTATTCCATTTCATTCTTTTCGAATTGAAGCAAATACACCTAAAATCATATCCTTGGATATGCATAGCCGTTGGCACAAGTTATTGCAATCAAGTTTAAGTAAATTGAATCAGAGCGAAAGTTTGGCAAGTTTTGGGTTCAGCCAGAGCGAAAGTTTAGCAAGTTGGTTGCATCGCTGTGTGTTTTTGAGTTCTGGACTGTTGTTTAGTCCCATCCGCCTCGCTTCCCCTCGGTCTCCCTCTCATCTCTCTCTCCCTGCTCTGGTTTACAACTCTCGTGCTTCCTTTCTTTCCCGTCTCCTTGCATCCTTCTCCACCTGTCACCATTTCCCGCTCTCCCAATGTTGTAACACCGGCGTCCCCCCCTGGTTCTTTGTACACAATATATGGAGACTGTAACAGTGTAACGCCGGCGTCCACCCCTGGTTCTCTGTACACCGTATACGCAGACTGTAACATTCGGGGTCCCCCCCTAGTTCTTTGTATACAACATGGAGACTGTAACATTGTGACGCCGGCGTCCACCCCTGGTTCTTTGTACACAATATATGGAGACTGTAACAGTGTAACGCCGGCGTCCACCCCTAGTTCTTTGTACACAATATATGGAGCCTGTAACAGTGTAACGCCTGCGTCCACCCCTGGTTCTCTGTACACCGTATACGCAGACTGTAACAGTAGTAGTAGTAGTAGCAGTAGTAGTAGTAGTAGTAGTAGTAGTAGTAGTAGTAGTAGTAGTAATAGTAGTAGTAGTAGTAGTAGTAGTAGTAGTAGTAGTAGTAGTACAAATAGTAGTAGTAGAAGTAATAAAGTAGTAATAATAGAAGTAGTAGTGTGTAGTAATAGTAGTAGTACTAGTAGTAGTAGTAGTAGTAGTAGTAGTAGTAGTAGTAGTAGTAGTAGTAGTAGTAGTACAAATAGTAGTAGTAGAAGTAATAAAGTAGTAGTAATAGAAGTAGTAGTGTGTAGTAATAGTAGTAGTACTAGTAGTAGTAGTAGTAGCAGTAGTAGTAGTAGTAGTAGTAGTAGTAGTAGTAGTAGTAGTAGCAAGCGCACCCACACACAAAACACAGCGACACATGTCAGACCTATGTCGTGTTAAACGGGGTGCCTTTAGCACAACACATGCGGACACATGTCCGACCTAGGTCCAATTAAACGTGTGTTTGTTAATGTCCACTGAAATTAAGTAAATGCAAGCGCACCCACACGCAAGACACGCCGACACATGTCAGACCTATGTCCTGTTAAACGGGGTGCCTTTAACAGAACACATGCGGACACATGTCCGACCTATGTCGAATTAAACGTGTCGTGGTAAATGGCCACTGAAAGTAGGGAAATGCACGCACACCCACACGCCAGACACACCGACACATGTCAGACCTATGTCCTGTTAAACGGGATGCCTTTAACACAACACAGGCGAACACATGACGGACACATGTAGAATTAAATGCATGCTCGTTAATGCCCACTGAGATTCTTTAAACACACCCCCCCGCCTAATAAGCACAACACATGCCGACCCATGTCGGACCTAGGTCCAATTAAACGTGCCTTAGTTAATGCTTAAAATAAACACAACACATGCCGACCCATGTCGGACCTAGGTCCAATTAAATGTGCCTTAGTTAATGGTTGAGATAAACACAACACATGCCGACCCATGTCGGACCTAGGTCCACTTAAACGGGCCTTAGTTAATGGTTAAAATAGACGCAACACATGCCGACCCATGTCGGACCTAGGTCCCATAAAACGTGCCTTAGTTAATGGTTGAAATAAACACAACACATGCCGACCCATGTCGGACCTAGGTCCAATTAAACGTGCCTTAGTTAATGCTTAAAATAAACACAGCACATGCCGACCCATGTCGGACCTAGGTCCAATTAAATGTGCCTTCGTTAATGGTTAAAATGAACACAACACGTGCCGACCCATGTCGGACCTAGGTCCAATTAAACGTGCCTTAGTTAATGGTTTAAATAAACGCAACACATGCCGACCCATGTCGGACTTAGGTCCAATTAAATGCGCCTCAGTTAATGCTTAAAATAAGCACAACACATACCGACCCATGTCGGACCTAGGTCCAAGTAAATGTGCCTTAAACAATGTTTCAAATAAGCACAACACATGCCGACCCATGTCGGAACTTGGTCCAAGTAAATGAGCCTTAAAGAATGGCTAAAACAAACACAACACATGCCGACCTATGTCGGACCTAGGTCCAATTAAACGTGCCTTAGTTAATGGTCAAACTAAACACAACACATGCCGACCTTAATGGCTAAAATAAACGCAACACATGCCGACCCATGTCGGACCTAGGTCCAATTAAACGTGCCTTAGTCAATGCTTAAAATAAACACAACACTTGCCGACCCATGTCGGACCTAGGTCCAACTAAACGTGCCTTAATTAATGGTTAAAGTAAACGCAACACATGCCGACCCATGTCGGACCCAGGTCCAATTAAACGGGCCTTTAGTTAATGGTTAAAATAAACACAACGCGTGCCGACCCATGTCGGACCTAGGTCGAATTAAACGTGCCTTAGTTAATGGTTAAAAGAAACACAACGCATGCCGACCCATGTCGGACCTAGGTCCAATTAACCGTGCCTTAGTTAATGGTTAAAATAAACGCAACACATGCCGACCCATGTCGGACCTAGGTCCAAGTAAATGTGCCTTAAATAATGGTTTAAATAAGCACAACACATGCCGACCCATGTCGGACCTAGGTCCAAGTAAATGTGCCTTAGTTAATGGTTAACATAAACACAACACATGCCGACCCATGTCGGACCTAGGTCAAATTAAATGTGCCTTCGTTAATGGTTAAAATGAACACAACACGTGCCGACCCATGTCGGACCTAGGTCCAATTAAATGTGCCTTAGTTAATGGTTTAAATAAACGCAACACATGCCGACCCATGTCGGACTTAGGTCAAATTAAATGTGCCTCAGTTAATGCTTAAAATAAGCACAACACATGCCGACCCATGTCGGACCTAGGTCCAATTAAACGTGCCTTAGTTAATGGTTAAAATAAACACAACACGTGCCGACCCATGTCGGACCTAGGTCCAATTAAATGTGCCTTAGTTAATGGTTGAAATAAACACAACACATGCCGACCCATGTCGGACCTAGGTCCAATTAAACGGGCCTTAGTTAATGGTTAAAATAGACACAACACATGCCGACCCATGTCGGACCTAGGTCCCATTAAACGTGCCTTAGTTAATGGTTGAAATAAACACAACACATGCCGACCCATGTCGGACCTAGGTCCAATTAGACGTGCCTTAGTTAATGGTTAAAATAAGCACAACACGTGCCGACCCATGTCGGACCTAGGTCCAATTAAACGTGCCTTAGTTAATGGTTGAAATAAACACAACACATGCCGACACATGTCAGACCTAGGTCCAATTAAACGTGCCTTAGTTAATGGTTAAAATAAACACAACACATGCCGACCCATGTCGGACCTAGGTCCAATCAAATGTGCCTTAGTTAATGGTTTAAATAAACGCAACACATGCCGACCCATGTCGGACTTAGGTCAAATTAAATGTGCCTTAGTTAATGCTTAAAATAAGCACAACACATGCCTACCCATGTCGGACCTAGGTCCAATTAAACGTGCCTTAGTTAATGGTTAAAATAAACACAACACGTGCCGACCCATGTCGGACCTAGGTCAAATTAAATGTGCCTTAGTTAATGGTTGAAATAAACACAACACATGCCGACCCATGTCGGACCTAGGTCCAATTAGCGCGCAAGGACGTTTAAGCGAAGATTTAAACGCACCCCTCCCCACGCAAGACAGACCGACCTAAGTCGGACCTAGGTCCAAACGTCAATATAGTCCAGGTCTTCCCGGATTGTTTTCTCGGGTTGTTCACATTCGAAACCCGTTCGAACACGTAGGTTTGCACTTTTTATTGCATCCACCTGGTTTTTTCCAAGGGGGCACCCGCACAGATTTCGGCTACGAGGCCCGAAACTTTTTTTTCAGGACACTGTGTTGCAGAGCAACTATTGGTCATCTACTCGCCCGGAGGGCTTTGAGGCAGAGAAGCTGCTGTAATGAAGCTGGTGTGGTCTCATGGCTGTCGTCCATCCGGATCGCAGCTGCGAGTTCTGACACAATCAGCTTCAAGATCTGAAGGAAGCCAGGAGAGAGGCAGCAAAGAAACGTTGACCGAGAAGTTGAAGGTGCCTTGACTCGCGGAGCTAAAGGCAAACATCCCCGAACCCGACGCAGGGGTTGATCCCAAATCTCCAAGCCCCTGACACCACAACGGAAACACAGCATCCGATGCCGGCTGTGCGGGGACAACGCCCGGAGAATTGAGGCGTGCTCAGGAGATCTGTACCCGCGGATCCGAGGAGAATCCGGGGAGGCATCATGAGGGGGAGCTCTGCGACGCGCCAACGGAGTCCTACCCACGCATGCAAACTCGCGCATCGGATTTGTCACCCGATGGGACTCGGCCCTGCAAAGGGAGATCAGTACGAACGGGTATGACACCTGCCTCACCCACGAAGCGAAGTCGCCACAACCTCGCTTCAACACGTTCGGTTGGATCGGAACGTGGGGCGCCCTGTGCCTTTGCCCACGTTGGGGCCAACAGCTCTGTGGTGGTAAGCTCCTTGCTCCGGGGTTAAAGCTTTCCGAGCGATGACAGCCGGACGATGGGCTAACGTGCCGGTGGTGGCGTGGGCGTTGCACGTGGCGAATGCATCTGGACAGGGAAGGCAAGGGGGAGATCCATTGACATGCGCCGTTGTCCTCGTCGCGTCTGGCTTCCAGCCGGAAGTTCAGGGACGAACGGAGGCGCGAGCCAAGGCGTCCAAGTAGTCATTTTTCCCCGGACCTAGCAACAAGAACTCGTCGATGGAAAGACATCCGGTCCTCAAAGACGTCCGGGGCGCGGCTAAGGATATCATAGCCGAAGAGCACTTTGGGATTGACCGCCATCGACGGTTGCTAGAGCGAAAGCCGCCGAGAGGAAACTCGCCCACAGAGGTCCAGTTCAACATCTCCCACGCAGAAGGCAAGGAACTCGGCAGCAATATGAATCCTGAACTAATAGACACAGCCCGGCACGAACCGTCCGCCCAACCTCCCAGAACGCAACTTTCTGAATTCGAGACCTTTGCGTCGACTCGGGGCGTGAGGAGGCAGACGCCTTCATGCCTACCTGACGCGAACTTCGAGGCCGACTGCGAAGACGCGCATTCCTATTGGTCGGGGAATGGGGAGCCGCGGCTACGGCAAATCAGTTCGTAGAGCCGAGTCTGGGGCCAACGCCCGAAGTCGGTGGGTCCGCCCTCGGGTATGACATCGGACCCAATGGGCTAACGTGTCCGGTGGGCTCGGCGCGACGCCTTGGGCAAGCGTCCATCGCGCTGAAGCACCGCAGCAGCAGCCAAGTGCAACGGTGCCCGGGCAGCGGTTCGTTCTCAGGGAGACCTGAAGTGTTCGAAGGCTCGATCCGACGTTCACACTTGCAGAATCGCCTAAGACAAGGAGCGCAGGCAGAGAAGCGGAAATAAGCCACCGGCTCAGGGGCGAACAGAGGCGCGAGCCAAGGCGTCCAAGTAGTCGTTTTTTCCCCGGACCTAGCAACAAAAACTCGTCGATGGAAAGACATCCGGTCCTGAAAGACGTCCGGGGGGCGGCTAAGGATATCATATCCGAAGAGCACTTTGGGATTGACCGCCATCGACGGTTGCTAGAGCGAAAGCCGCCGAGAGGAAACTCACACTCAGAGGTCCAGTTCAACATTCGTTCTCAGGCAGACCTGAAGTGTTCGAAAGCTCGATCAGGCGTTCACACTTGCAGAATCGCCCAAGGCAAGGAGCGCAGAGAAGCGAAAATAAGCCACAGGCTACTGGCGAAACAGGACCAGACCATGTCCCAACGATGATACAACCATGCGCAAGCTGGTGAGAAGAGCCGATGGAACATCAAGCTCTTTCGGTGCCATCGCGGAAGCACGTTCCCACCGTGTCCGCAAGAGTCAGGACAACACGTAGCAAAGCCTGAACAGCAAGGCGACATGAGAGCGTGCGTAGTGAAGTGCAGAAGCAGGCACGTCCATAATCGAGCCAAAAATGGCGGCCTGATGTCAGAAGGCGCCGCCTTACCCATGCCCTTTCTAGCAACCGTTAGTCGTGTTCCCAAAGAAACTTAGCAATGCCACAGGGGACGCATGGGTCACAGAGCACCACTGTGGAAGAGGGATATGACTAGTTCTAGACTGGCGAGGGTAGCGTCTTGCAGAGCAGAGCAGAAGCCACTATC
This sequence comes from Symbiodinium sp. CCMP2592, assembly GCA_905221615.1. Classification (NCBI taxonomy): domain Eukaryota; class Dinophyceae; order Suessiales; family Symbiodiniaceae; genus Symbiodinium; species Symbiodinium sp. CCMP2592. The sequence continues at coordinate 13,136 of CAJNDT010003340.1, read as the reverse complement.
CCATCCGCCGTAGCCGTCTTGAAGCTACAAACATTCGCTACGCATCAAAACACAGACCAGATCCGGCACAGTAAGAAGCATCGTCATACAGGAGAAAGAACTCACCTCGCATACAATTGTGCCAAGCAAAGCCGTAATAGGGATGCCAGCCAGGGTGCGGCTGCCAGTATGGAAGCGCAGGTTAAATGCCCCGCGGCACGCGCTGCAGCAGCCTCAGCAGAACACCAGTGCTATACCAGACCAGCGCACGATCCTGAATGTCATCAGGACGGAAGTGGTGCTGGAAACCTTAAGCGGCGAAACCGTGAAGGTGAAGGCCCAACTGAACCGCAACTTCAGAAGGGCATGAGCAAATTAGACTCTAGCACAGGCACTTTGGGACGCCCGCATCTGGGAGCTCAAAGAAAAAGTGGCGAAGCTGCTCGGCGCGAGCCTCGGCAAACTTGCGTGGTGCGCACACTGCACCAAAGCTCCAAAACCCGACCTTCCAAGCAGGAGTCTCGCCCGAAGTCCCCATGGCCGCCGTTGACAAGTCCACCGGCCGAAAGCTGGTAGGCCACGAGCGGTGCAGGTCAACCCTTCAAGTTAAGGTGCCTTAAACCATCAGCAAAAAAAAAAGAGTAGAATCCTCCGGCCAGGAAGCACACGAACCTGCAGTTCGTTGTCATCTCCGGCGGCACCGAGGACGACGACCTTTTGTCCAGACCTCAGTACGCTGGAGACGACGTAATGATCAAGCTACTCGGTTGTTGCACGTGCTTCACTCAGTTCCGGCTTCTACGCTTCGGACTCTGAGTAGAGCACCGGTAGCCTGAACCGCAGCAGTGCGTGCGCGGAGAGCAAAAAGCAGGAGGACGCCCAGGGTTGCAAGGGAAACTTCAGAACTCCTAAGGTAGTTCATCCTCCCCGGTTCCGCGAAGTCCCTGGGTGGCGAACAATCTCAGTGCCTTTCAGCTGAACGGTCAGGTGGTCAGAGCCACCTGCTTCGTCTGAGGTCAAGCGCCTTAAGCTCTGAGCGTCAGGGATGTTGGACTCGATGAAAGGGTGCATGGCGAAGAGGAGCCGTGACCGGAATGCGGACACTGAGCGCCCTAGGGGAAATGCAGTGCTGCAGCATGACAAACAGAGGCCCTCCAATGCAACGCATGGCAAGGCCCTTAGCACAGAAGCGCGAGACGCAATCGAGGCAACAAAAAATAAACTGTGCATGGCACAACAGCTTTTGTGGCTCAAGCAAAGCAAAGATTTGCGCTCCGCCAACATGGTGTTGCATTCGGACACAAACGTCACATTCTTACCCATACCTCCATGAAGCACAAACCAGTTCTTGTTATCGCGCTTCTCGTGAAAGTGTTCCAATCAATCCTGAGGCCCCACCGGATGACTTCGCTGCGGGTGGCTCAGCTCTGCAAAGACGCAGTGACATCAAGAAGTCAGTGCAGCAACCAGGTCGCCGTGAACCGCGAACTCGAGAGGATCTACGATCGTCTCTACCCAGAGGAGATCGCGAGGTAACATACTGAAAGAAGGTTGTGCTCTGAAGTCGTCCTGTATCAGGAGCGGGAAGTCGTATCCTACATCCAGTGGGGCGAGCGCCGCTACACATTCACATGTTGTCCGGGCGATTGCTCGGAGAGTTTGCGCAGTGTGGTTGCGAGAACAACCGGGCTCCGCCTGCGTCCAAGCAAGAGGGCACTTACGGCCACACCCAGTTCGTGCACCACAGTTTTCCCGTGCCACTGTACTCTGGCAAGGCTTCTCGTACGACCTCTTCGAGCCATGAACTTACTAGTTTGAAAGCCCTGTTTGCCGCTTCCGGATGTAAGCAGCACACAAAGTACCCCGAACAAAGGATCGCATCAGGCAGAAGGCTGCATCCGTTCTACACGGAGTTAGCGAACCTGCAACTCTCGCCCGTGCAGGGGATCCGATTAGCGAGAGGCTCAGGAAGAAAAGTGGACCGGGGTATCTCGCCGCACATACCTCTCAGCATCGCGGTCGCAGGTGCATTATGCCCATGAGATCTCGTGAGAGCCACTGCCGACGCTGCAAGCGATGCGCGCGGCCAGCTCGAAAAAAAAGCGGACTTGACAAACCAGGACTACATGGCTCAACGGGAGAGAGAGAGAGAGAGAGAGAGAGAGAGAGAGAGAGAGAGAGGGTGAGGGTAAGAGGAAAGACAACGAGGAACCTGCAGAAACAAAGACAAGCCCAGAAGTTAAAACACCTACACACAGACTCAGAATAGCACCACTCCTGGGTAGGGAACAGCTCCGGGGCCTCGCCAACGAGAGGTCAAATGGACAGAGCCACGTGCATGCCTGGAGCCAAGCCCTTTAAGCTCTGAGCGTCAGGAGGAAGGGGGAGGAACTCAGAAGCGAATCTCGGAGTTATATAGCGCCGGGTTGATACAGAAAGGAGTAAGATGGAATCACAACCTGATGAACGGCACCGATTTTCTGTACGGAAGCCTGAAAATAACAGTGGAAAGAGGCCATGCCCTGCACAGTGCAGACGAACACCGGCAACAAGCTAGATGGTTCAGAGCTCTGCCGGCCGCCCTGGAAACGTCCCAGGGATTGAAGAATAGGAAGCCGATCGCAAGCAATGTAAAGACTCCTGGGTGAGGAACAACCTCAGAGCCTTTTCTCTGAAAGGTCAGGTGGTCAGAGCTGCCTGCTTCGTCTGAGGTCAAGCCTCTTAAGCTCTGAGCGTCAGGAGCAAATCTGAAAGGAGCCTGAACGGCCAGCTCCCCGCCGAGGGGCAACATATCCACGGCGAACCGACACAAGCTAAAAAGAGACGGGAGAAAAAGAAAAAACGAAAGAGAGAGAAAGAGAGAGACAAAGAAAGACCAGCAAGGAAATCTTATACCGAATTGGATCGCCCTTGCAGAAAAGGGACGGAGGCCACTGCCCACATCTCGCGTTCTCGTGCATGTCGTTCAACCGGCAGTCCTTGCCCCGCTTCCAAGCGTAGCTGATGGTGCACGGCACGGGCTGCGAGCGCCACCATCCGTCCGTCCGAGATGCAAGACTGACCACGGAACAGTGAAAACCAGCTGTAGCAGGCAATCCCAGCCAGGCGAGGAACAGGAACTGCAGCGTCCCAAGAAGTTCGAATGCGCGAAGCTGCATTTTGGATCCATCAAGCAGGTGTCATACAAGACCAAGACAACTGTGCAAAGTCTCACAACGTAGCCAAGTAAAGCCATGGCACCGAAGCTAGCCATGAAGACCGCGACCAAAGCACCACGGCGAGAGCCTCAAACACGAACACCGTCCGCCACGCCCAAGCTCACTGTGCATCAAATCAGCTCGAACGACGCCGAGCAGCGCCCGAGGACCAAGCACTCGCCGAAGCTCGACACTCGAAGTGCGTTCAGAAAGGCAGTGGCTCAACACGCGACTCCGGCTGAGGCATTCTTTCCAGGTCAACTTCCTGGACGGCAGCTGCGTGACTGTAAAGGCATCACGCTCAGACCAAGTCAAGCCAGTCTTCCTACGCCAGTCCGCTCCGACAGGAAAAGTGCCACAGTACCTTGTTTCTCGTCCTGCAGAATATCGCGTACCGCCGGTGGGGCGAGTTCTGCCCGGCGACCGAAAGCACCTGATGCCCAGACGCACAGCAAAGGAAAGGGCATGCACGACCAAGGCGACTACCAAGCCCTGAAGGGTGACACTCTCCTCACCGGCAGAGAGCTCGTGTCCAGCGTTGACGAGGTCACACTGGTCCAGCTGCCAGTACCGGAGGCAACAAGGACGCCGCGTCCGCCTCAGCAAGTGCCGTCCAGAGAGTCTCAGCCACGGCCCAGCACACTCAGGACGTCCGGCATGTACTCCGAAAACCCCACGGACGAAGACGAGGAATTGGAGCCGCACCGCGCTCAGAAGCCCGTCTGCAGAAGCAAACATGCACTCCGCAAGCGTGACGAACCTAGGTGATGGATACCCCCAGACACCTGCGGCTGCGCCCGACGCCGCAAAGAGTGCGCGCGAAAAAAAAAAAAAAATCGAAGCAGCAACGACCCAGTGCAAATTACAGCTCCGATGACTAACCAGAACTATTACCAACGGCTAGAGTAAAACGACATGAAGAAATAGAAAACTCTCACAACCCCTGGGGGGGGAACAGCTTCAGTGCCTTTCGGAAGAATGGTCGAGTGTGCGGGGTCGCTTTTTTTGAAAACCGAAACCTTTAAAATCAAAAGGTGCCCGGCTGCATGTCTTTCGGGCCAGAGTTTTTTGAGTTTTTTTGAGTTTTTTTAGGTTTTCCGCGGTCAGGCACCAATTCCGTTTGTATTTTAGGCCCAGAATGGGGGGGACCTCGAGATCGGCCCTCCGGCCTAATAAAGACGCTATTTTATGAACAGAATTTGTTACCCAGAACGCCCACCCCAAAATCCAGGAAATTTGGCCCTAAACCCTAAATGGGCCTGCTGGTGGCACTGGTGGCACTGGTGGGCCCAAGTTTTTTTTGAGTTTTTTTTTTAATTTTTTTTGGTTTTCCGCGGTCAGGCACCAGTTCCGTTTGTAGTTTAGGCCCAGAATGGGGGGGTCCTCGAGATCGGCCCTCCGGCCAAATAAAAACGCCATTTTATGAACAGAATTTGTCAACCAGAACGCCCACCCCAAAATCCAGGAAATTTGGCCCTAAACCCTAAATGGGCCTGCTGGTGGCACTGGTGGCACTGGTGGGCCCGAGTATTTTTGAGTTTTTTTGGGTTTTCCGCGGTCAGGCACCAGTTCCGTTTGTAGTTTAAGCCCAGAATGGGGGGGACCCCGAGATCGGCCCTCCGGCCTAATAAAAACGCTATTTTATGATTAGAATTTGTCACCCAAAACGCCCAACCCAAAATCCAGGAAATTTGGCCCTAAACCCTACATGGGCCTGCTGGTGGCACTGGTGGCACTGCAATCCCGAGGCCGGAAAATCAGGAAGACAAGACACGACGGGAGAAAGCAGACACAGGCCCAAACCGAACAGAACCCGATCCCACAGCTGCGCACAAAACGAAACAACAAAAACACAGCAAAGCAGTGACCAAAACGCGAAAGTAGACGCTCCCAACAAGAAAACCACCGCCATTGCTGCAGGAGTTGTGAAACACCGCCCCGACCACCACCGTCCAGACTGCCCGCCAACGCCTGTACAGCACGAGAGCAACAAGTGCAGGCCCGCAATCAAAACAGAACCCGAGCGACGCCGATGTCACGCACGTCAACAAAAAAAGAGCAAGCCAGCCAAATGCAACCGACCCGCCCCGAGCAGCAAACATGCACATGACCAAGCGCAGCCAGAAACATCACGACACACATGTCCAACATCACGTCAGCCGCAACAGTATCAATGGCCCGAGCCCCACGAACTCCGGTTCGTACTACTATCAGGTCGCACAACCACCGCCCCCGCCAGAGAGCCAAAATGAAACGACCGAGCACCCAGAAGATCGAAACCATCCAAGTACATGTCTACTCCACCGCAGGCAACCTCGTAGCCGACCTCCACCTAGACGAAGCCATAACCGTGCGACAGCTCAAAACCAGACTAGCTCCAGACCTGGGAGTCTGCCGATTCCGACAGAAAATCCTCCAGGACACACGCCTCCTCGAGGACCAGGACAAGATCCGAAAATCCTCCCGCCTGCAGGTCGTGCTATTGAACTACATCCCCACTTCCACGGAAAACATCCGTCAGCTCATTGATGCCAGCTTCGAAGATTCCGAATCCGAAGTGGAAGAACTCCTGTGCAAACCACAGGACGTCAACGCGTCCATGCCCGGCGGAACCAAAGTCGACACCGCAAACGGCGCAATCACCGCTCTCCAAGCAGCCGCAAGTGCAGAGAACACGGACATCCTGGAACTCCTCTTCCAAGCCCATGCAGACGTGAACCGCCACGGCAACGATCGGGCACTCTGGCACGCAGCAACGCAAGACGCACAGGAAGCCGCACGCATGTTGCTGCAACACCGAGCAGACCCGGACGCAACAGACCTTCGTGGACGCAGCGCCCTACTCGAAGCAGTTGCTGGCGGCTACCACACCCTCACACAAATGGTGCTAGAGGCAAGAGCCGACCCGAATCAGTGCAACGTCCAAGGCCGGACGCCCTTCAGCGTCGCCTGCCAAAATAACGACGAAGAAATTGCAAGCACCCTTCTGCTAGCGCGCTCCGACGTACACGAGCCCCGCAACGAGTACGACTACGAGACAACCGCTCTCTGCGCATGCGCCAGCGCCAACTACATTTCCGGCCTTAAACTTTTGCTCAGCTCATCAGTCCACGTAGACAGCCAGTTAGAGGCCACGGCGCTCTGGCACGCAGCTTGGCACGGGAGAACCGAAGCTGTAGAATTCCTGCTGGAACAGAAAGCCAACATCGAGAAACATGCCTTACACGGGGGAACGGCTCTTTGTGCAGCAGCCTTCAAGGGTCACGACTCGATCCTCCACAGGCTCCTTTCAAACCTCTGCGAGCTCCAATCAGAAGCAGCTGTGCGACTCCTTCCGGAACCGCTGCAACTGGCAATGTGGAGCGACAACCCCGACACAGTGAAGCTCTTGCTCGATGCGAGGGCAAACGCAAGCGGCGTCAGGAGCAACGCATCTCGCGAGAGAATCCACCAGCTAGATGAATATCCGTGGGCCTTGGAGATGCTGATGCCCGCCCTGGAAACACTCCATCTCTACCAATATCTCCACGAACGCCAAGCACAGACGCAGGCTGCAACTGCAAGCAAAGAGCTCTCAGAGCAACAACAGGAACCATAAGCCGGTCTTTCGCGCAAGCCTCTCAAAGCCCAATGCCGGACCCCGTCGGTCCCCTCGCAGCACCTAAAGCAGCAACCAAAAGGCACAAACCAAATCTGCGCGAATAACAGCTGCACAAGCCAAAGCATAACAACCTTCCTGGCAGATAAACTTGGGCTCAAGCTAGGTGCTCGACTACCATCCACGCCATTTCCATTTCCAGGCAGCACTAGACGAGCAACAGCCACTCAATCTTAACTCGCTATAAGCCATGTCGCTTCATTGTCGTGCAGACAAGTCAGCGGTCAAACCAGCAACAGCGCCGACACGAACAACAAGAGCTGCTACTACACATGAACATCGACATACCCGCCAACGGCGACGTACTGGAACACAAAACAACCCCGATACAAGAAACCTCACTCACAGACAGCAATCAGGCATCAACTCCGACGACCACTGCATAAGCACGACCACGGCACTGAAACCGTCCACAACACCAATCCCCATTCAGCCGAATCAGCCAAAACAAGCACCAAGCCGACCGCCACCATCATTCCATACGAGAGCTCCCGTCCCCTGCACAGAGTGGCAAGGCAGGGGCTCCCCTTCAGAACACATACTCTCCTGGGAACCACACACGCCGTCTCGCGCGACAACTCTTCACGGACAGCGTGCACTCATGACTAATGGCATCTCCGACGACGATTCCAACGAGGTCGCCAAAATATACGCCAACGGAAGAACCGAATCTTGAAGCAAAGAGCACCGACATGAACAAGCATATATACATACATACAGACATACATACATACATACATAGATACATAGATACATACATACATACATACGTACATACATACATACATACATAGATACATACATACATACATACAGACATACACACATACATACATACACACATACATACAGACAGACATACATACATACATAAATACATACATACATACATACATACATATATACATACATACATACATAGATAGATACATACATAGCTATATACATACATACATACATACATACATACATGCCTGCATACATACAAACATATACATACATACACCTACACCCTCCCGATGCGCACAAAAAAACCAACCCTAAGCTCCAGCCGACTGCGCTGCAAAACATCTACAAAACGACAACGCTGCAAGCCGAACACCAACTCCGCCGGCGACAGACGATCAAGTGGAACCAGCATTAAACATGACTTCGATCAAGAGGCAATGCATGCATGATCAATGAACACCACAGATGCACATAATCAACACACGCGTACAGAAACACAGGAGCCATGGCATTCAACGACGATCCAGAAACCGTTTCCCTGTCTTCACTCCAAGCCGACAACATCCTCCACGACACACTGAGACATAAAAAAAGGAGACGCATCCATGGCGAACATGTGCAGCGCCGGTGCAAGGACACTAAAGCCACGCACATACAGCAGCCAGCACATCCACCAGATGAAACGGATCACCTCCAACACATCAACCCACACGAAAAGGACCAGCACCTCACCTTTGACACATCCAGCCACAAGTACTTCTGGAAAGGTACCCCAGTACCTACATCAGTCACCCAATTAATACACCAATTTACAGATCTTTTCCAACCGCAGCGCACCATCGACACCATGCGATCCAGCACCAGGTGGCCCCGCCCGGACTATGTCGATCTACACGCACTGCAGACAATAAACCAAGCGGACTTGTCGCTACTTCCAGAAGACGCCACACAACCCAAGCACCTGCTTCAGCAGCCCGCAACACATCTGGACCATATCTGCCTTCATTTAAGTCGCTTGCGACACGAACACCCAGAACTCGACGCCTTTTGTCAGCGAATGACCTTGGACGACGAGGCCATCAAACGCAAGTGGAACACCAAGGCAAGAGAAACGTCCGAAGCAGGCACTGAGATGCACGCACACTTCGAACAGCTTCTCAACGGCGGAATCGTCGCGCAGCTGACGCCGGAAATCCAACTGCTGGTGCGCTTCTTGGACCACATAAACAATACGAAAACATATCGAACCGAATGGAAGATCTACAGCGAAAAACATGCACTCGCGGGCACCATAGACTTCGTTGCGGAACATCCCAACGGCGACAAGATCATCATCGACTGGAAACGAACCAGCCAACTCAAACACAAACACCGGAACTACGGCAAACAGATGCTGCCGCCCATTCAACACATGCCGGACTGCCCCGTCTCACACTACCGACTCCAGCTCAACCTGTACCGGCACATTCTCGCAACAGAATACGGACAGACTGTCCGCGAAATGTACATCGTCGGCACTCACACGGACAACGGCGAGAAACCATGGATCGACGTCGTGCCCACGCTTGAAGAGGAAACCCTTCAAATCCTACAACAAAGAAAAGACTGCACAGTCCTCAACCATGCGCACACAACAATGGCCGAGACCTCCAACGTAGCACACGAAGAACCGCCACAAGACATCTGACAGTCACCCCTGCTCCATCCGCACTGCCAACAAAAAGAACAACAACGACCACGACATCGACAACAGTCCACCAGCACACGTATGCAACCCACGGAACGTAATGCACTATTTAAAGAGACAACAAAAGCCGCGTGTGATGCGCCAAACCGAAACAACAAAAAGGGAGGCCGAAGAGAACGCAGCTTGACTCCTAGCACCGCAAGTGCACGCAGGCGTGAACCAATCAGAAGAACCACTCCCTCCGTCGCCACGAAGAGTCGACAGCACATCACAACGCAAACCAAAAGAACTCCACAAGAACCTAACTAATCAGCAACCGCAGCCATGGCACCCAAGCGTCGAAACCTTCCCTGGAACCAGACTCGCAACTCAGTACAGGAGATCATTGCGCACCTCGACAAAACGTGTCTTTGTGAGGTCCGTCACGAGGCCAATAGCACGAGGACTCATCACGTTCTCGTTGCAGCAACACACTAAGGAGTGGCTCTGAAGAAGAAGCTCCCACCTCAGCTCGCGGCGACTGCAGTCCGCCACCGATCATCGGCTCCCGGCCCTTCGTCTCCGACAAGAGATCAACGGACCGCCCCACAACGAACACCAGAAACCGCCAGAAGACTCACACGTCGGCGTCCTCACGTCCAGCGCCAGCACACGCGTCTGCGGAAGAGGTGCGCAACACCGCAGTTAACATGGAGACTGACGACACGCAGAGGGGCCGGAAACACGACAAACCCAGGCCAAAATGGGACCAAGACACAAGACTGGCCAAGGGATTCGGCAGACGAGGGCCCGTGCCCGACATCGCGCAGCGAGCGGCACGAGAATCTAAAGCAGAGAAAGCCAGAGGCGAACGAATCGAGCTCGGTGCAAACCGACGCGGACCACTCCCCAAACACACACGACAAACCGAATGCAGCCAAGAAGCACGAGCCAGCTACGGATACGGCACGCACGGCCAGAAGCCCGAGCAAATCACTTGAGTAAGTACGTAAGACAACAAATTGTCATCAACGCAGCTCCCAAAGAAAAACAGCCTGCCATGAGGTCCAGTCCCAGCCCTGAACCGGCCCACTCGCCAAGCGCAACACACTGAAGAAGAAAGATCCAGCAGGGGCTACGGCAAGCGCGGCCCGAAACTCAGGACGAGCAGTCAAACGGCTAATTGTCAACGCAGCCGCCCATGCAACGCAGCCCGCCGCCATCAGGTCCGGCACCAACTGCACCATATGTACCGAAATGTACGCAAGAGGAAAGATCCAGCAAAGGCTACGGCAAGCGCGGCCCGAAACTCAGGACAAGCAAGCTAGGACGAGCACTCAAACGGCTAATTGTCAACGCAGCCGCCCATGCAACGCAGCCCGCCGCCATCAGGTCCGGAACCACAGCTGCAAACTACAACCGCGCCATATGTACCGAAATGTACGCAAGAGGAAAGATCCAGCAAAGGCTACGGCAAGCGCGGCCCGAAACTCGGACAAGCAAGCTAGGACGAGCACTCAAACGGCTAATTGTCAACGCAGCCGCCCATGCAACGCAGCCCGCCGCCATCAGGTCCGGAACCAACTGCGCCATATGTAGCGAAATGTACGCAAGAGGAAAGATCCAGCAAAGGCTACGGCAAGCGCGGCCCGAAACCCGGACAAGCAAGCTAGGACGAGCACGCAAACGGCTAATTGTCAACGCAGCCGCCCATGCAACGCAGCCCGCCGCCATCAGGTCCGGAACCACAGCTGCAAACTATAACCGCGCCATATGTACCGAAATGTACAGAGGATGAAAGATGCAGCAAAGGATACGGCAAACGCGGCCGGGAGCCCTAGCGAACGAGAAGGAACAATTGTAAGACAGCTAGTGGTCACATGGTGCGGTTTCAGTCAGCAACAACAGCCAAGGTCCGCTGCCACTGGATAACAACCCGCCGGTCAAACCAAACACACCTGCCGTGGAGCAAATGAACGACACGAGCATGAAGAATGCAATCAGACGCCTCCCGAGAGGACAGCTCGAAACGGGCATACTGCTAAACGAAGACTTTCAGAACTGCGCACTCCGCAGCCGCCTAAAATTCCGCCAGCGAGTCTACAGCAGCCCCAGAGGCATCATCAGCAAATGGCGACGCTACGGCCTTTCCGAAGTCTGCCCGAAGTGCCACATGCTCACCCCTCTCCGGTACATGCGCAAGTCCAGAGCGGACTCGACCCCCAGCATGCAGACAGCCCTTTGCAAAAAATGTCGCGAAAACACCTCGGCAATCCTCCCAGAAGTGCCGCGACAATCCAAAGTTCTGCAGCAACTCAACTACATGGAACAACGACTGCTTGCAATGGCGCAAGTCTCCCAGTTTCTCATCGACATGCCGTCCGGCGGACCCCGTGGACAATGGGGTCGCATGTACATCACACCTCTAAAACAACCCCGCCTGTCCAGCGTCCTCGAAAACTGTCGACTGGACAGACACGGGAACGTTTACGTACACTCCCCGAGCGGAGAGTTCACAAGCCACGCCAGAGTCAAGTACCTCTACCGAGCGCTTGAGCAATTGCACAGGGACCATAGACTCTACAAAGCACCCGAAATACACACCGCCCTACAACGCCTCCAGCAGAAGTACCAGTACACGCGCACCAGCCACAAGCGAAAGAAACTCGAGCTCCGGCGGCAGAGCCGAAACACCGCCGCGAACGGAGCAACACACGACACACCAAAGAACGAGATGACTAGGAGCGCCCACATCCACCTTTCCTCAAGCGAGAGCGACGCAGAAGCCGACAGAAACAGAATCGAAAGCCATGCCAGGCCAGTGAACCCGGAACAGGACAACAACGACCAGGGCGCACCCAGCATCGCGAACATCGAGTACACGTTCCCAGAAGCACCGACGGCACCTTTTGCCGACACCCACGACTTGGGGCAACACAAACTAATGGCAAACCTCATGACCGATGCCGACGTCAAAGTGTTTCCGCACCTCTTCCCCACCGGCGAGTACGGCTACAACCCAGACATGAAATACGCGGACTACACGCGCCAGCGTCTGCTCGGCGCGGACCCGCGCTTCGAAAACTGTCCGGACTACATCTACTTCTTGCTCGAGACGTGGCTCAAAAAACGAATCAGCAGCAACACCCGCGTACGCATCGCTCAGCAGAAGCCAAGCGCTGCTGCACAACCCACAGAAGCACTTCGTAGGCAGGTCTACACGACGCTCCGCGATGTTCCCGGCACGCAGCCGTACGTCTTCGCAAAGAAGGGAGTCGCCCTCAGCATGTTCGAACAACTGGGCGCGCCGCAGTGGTTCCTGACACTCACGTGCCACGCCAGGCAAGGGCACATCCTCGTCGCGTGCATATACGCAAAGCTGTTGAGAGCCGAACACCTACATAAGCAGCCCCTAGACACAAAATCGAGACGAACCCTAGCGGCCTGGATCTACGCAAAGTACATGGAGGACCCCAACCACAAGTGGCACGCAGACGCAAGCCCCAGCCAACCCGCGAAAGACATGCCGAAGCCCGGAACCACAGAAACAGCATCTGACACGAGCGCAAGGCCAGCTCGCAAGAGAAGCAAGGACCAAAACGACGAAGAAGAGACAAGAGCCTACACCGCCAACGAGCTCTGCAACAGCATGCCGGCCATTGTCGCCAGACAGTTCTTCCAGCACGTTAAGCGCTTCCTGCGATGGCTCGGCCCAGCGTCACCAGAAGCCACAGAAGACACCGACACCGACGAACCAGAATCCGAGAAGGACGACCACGGGTCAAGCCAGAGCTCCGAGAAGGAGGACTCCGACGAAGCCGCCGCCGCCCCCAGAACCCAAAAGGACACACGCCAAACAAGGAGCCGGCCGCAACGCCACAAGTGGGCACCACCCTTCCACGTGCAG
>CAJNDT010003339.1:0-23718 GCA_905221615.1 Symbiodinium sp. CCMP2592 | reverse complement strand
GGCTGCTGTTGGTCGATGGAGACTGGCCCATCTTGAAGCGGCCTTGTTTTTCTTTGGGTAGGGCGAGTGGAGGGGCGGGAGCGGGGGTGAGTGGGGAGGTGGGGCATGTCGTTCTTTGTTTTTGAGCTAGTGGTTCTACTGTTCTGGCCTCGCTGGACACTGCAACGATGGCGGGAGCGAGGGTGTGCACTGCGGAGCCAAAAGCTCTTCGGGCGTGGTTGGTTAGTTTGCTGTCGGGGCTTCTGAGAGAATTCCACTCCATGTAAGGATGCGGCAGAGCTTGATTGTCTCTCGAGTCGACCTCTTTTTCTTACCGGAAGCCCGCGCGTCGAAGTCCTGCTACTGGTGTCTGCCCAAGTCTAAGTTCGGGCTTCATCCGCACTCAGCTTTCCGGCTCTTCTTGTTGGTGGGCTGGCACACTTTGCATCGCTTTTTGACATGGCTGCGGTGGGTCATGTCGGGTCTGGGCTTCGCCGCTTTTCGCATGCTGCGGTGTGTTGACCCCACTTCCTTGGGGGGCGCAGCCATTTCCGCGCGTAGCTGTGCTGCTGTGGCCATGCGACATGCTGCGAGCGCCTGTTGCTGTTCGGGACTTTCCAGGATGTTGTGGACCTTGACCCAGCTCACGCTGCCGCGGCTTCTCCCGACGTGCAAGGGTTCCCGCAGGATCAGAGGGTCTTCGAGGAGCCAGGCATGGACGCAGGCGGCTTTGTTAGCGTAGCGCTCGATCCTGTCTGGGGCGACTCCGTGCTTGTCCTCGTGCAACGCTGCCTCTGTCGTGGTAAGCATTAGGCACCCACTGACTTTCACGCTGCCCCAGCAGCGACCTGTCTTGCTGCCCAGCAGAAGAACGCGCTTTCCCAGGGCATCTGTGCAGGCGCTCTTGCGCAGCTCCCAGACTTTGGTCCCTGCGAGAATCTGGCACAAGTACTCGGGCCTGATGGTCAGTCCGCTGCTGTGAATCACTGCGTCGGATGCCTTCCGGGATCAGGTGGTGCGACGGGGAGGAAGAAAGGGAAGCGACACAACTTCTTTGCGTGCCGCACTTCTTGTGCGACCTTGCCTGACTTGCCAGCCCCCGAAGTGGCGTCATGACCTCTCAACGAGCGACACGAAAGCTTGCGCCGTCGGTGTGACCGAGCGAGTGCCTTCTTCTTGGCAGAGCGGCAGCTGGGGTGTTTGCTATAGTTTTGCTGATTTCGAGCACAAAAAAAGCTGTCGCAAGCGCCACCGGTTCTTGCCGCGTGCGTGGCTGTTTCGCTTCATCTGTCTGCGGGGGCATGGCTGACACCTCGTGCTGGTCGTGACGTCTGTTTTACCTGTCCGAGGTGCCTCGTCTGGTGTGAGACGCGACGGCCTTTTAGAGCCGTGCTATTGGCATGAAGCTCAGACCCATGCGATGATTATCGCGGATGAGCACGGTGTTCGTCTTCGCTTGCAGCAGCACCTTCGAGACCAGAGCGTCCTGCGAGTTTGAGGCTGTGCTGGACTGGCTTTCTTGCTTGTGCAGATCTTCGGGGCCTGGCCACTTGCATGTCATGGTTGTCCTTCCTGACGCGGAGATGACCCACCTGGCAGAAGGTCCCCGATTTGATGAGAAAGCAGCCGATGTACTGCGATGCACTAGAAACGACCCGGTTGCTCTGGCCGTGGCCGGGTGTGGTGTCAGTATCCATCGTCGGTGTTCACCTCTTCCCACGTGACGCTGGGCCTGCCCAGAACGGAGCACGTGAAGTGTATGTGCTGTGCTGCACAACTGAGGTCCAGACAGAGGCTTGTGGTTCCGCTCGGCGATCCTTCTCACGCGCCTGCTCATGGCACAGATTCGCACACGCGCTCGGCTTTCCGTTTGAGATGAGCAGCAGGAGCTCCACCCGAATGTCGATCTTGCCGGCATTGTCCGTGGTCTGAGTTTGTGCCAGTGCCTCGACCGTGCCGAGGAATTCACTTCCCGTGTTAAGATCCTGCTGGAGGCCCCGGCCAGCTTGTAGAACTCGTAGGGACGCGCGTGCGGAAGGTCGCCCATGAGGCGCCAGACCTTCTCGCGGCCCTGTGCGAGGCACACGGTCTGCCGAGTTGTAGTGGCACTTACAGGCACCTTGAGGATGTTGCCGCTTTTCAGGGTTGTCACGAACCTCCAGACAGAGAGAACAGACGACTGAACGGAATGCGCGGGCACGACTTGCGCCTCTGGTCGTCGGACATGTTGTGGGAGCTTAAGCTACCACTCAAGGTTTCCAGGCAAGCAGCTGGAGCAAGTGCAGGAGCGCTGCGGCAGGGGGGCTAGCTTTATCGCAGCATGTCTTGCCGACACGCGTGACATGTTGGCAGGGCCCGACATGTGCACGCAATGCTCAATTTTAATGCTTGTGGCCACGCGGGTCCAGTTTGGGTCCGTCCGCATGCGGACTTCGGGTGCTTCTTTGGGTCGATGTGTTCGGAGGCATCCTGGGGGCTTGCACAGAACGCTAGCTGGCTGGTGAGAGCGTGCATGCATGTAATAGTGACCTGGCGGCCTCTGTGGTCGGGTGGCGATGTCGGCCATGCCTTGGCCGCCAGATCATGGGTTCGAGTGTTCAGGCTGGGCGGGTCTCAGAACGCTCTTCAGGGCTTGGCTGGGTCCTGGATGCAATCGCAGGATGGACTAGGAACTGGCACCTGCTTCGCTAGCTGCAGGCGAGTTGCGAGGGTCGCTGCACCTTGGCGGCTACGCCCGGCTTTATTGGACGTGCCGATCCTCTGTTTCGCTCTTTGCTGCGAAGGCGGGCGCGTGCATGCCTTTTTTTTTCCGCGAGCTTTCCCGCCAAGACGGTCTGCCTAGGGCCTAGAGCAAAGGCTCTCCGCCAAGGCTCTTCGCAAGTTGCGTGCGGCCATGTCGGCTTTTCTCCGGAGCCTGCGAGTTGCGGGTCTTGCCCGGATTTCCTGCGACCATACTATGAAGTTATGCACTGGCTCGCGGGAGCAGTCGCTCAGCACCAGCCGCACGGGCTGCGTGCCCGACTTCAGGCACTCTGCCTTCAGTGCCAGTCTCTGTGCTGTCTTGCGCAGGTGTCGGAGTGTCACATTTGATCGGACATATCTCACTGGCTGCTGGATGCGGCGGCCACTCAGCGTGAAAAAGTTGGCCGTGAGGGTGTCGCGGCACGCCTCTAGCTGGCACTGCACCACCAGGGGTGTCTCCGCCATCCCGGCACGAAACTGTGCGGGGTGTTGAGTATGCAGTGGGAGAGTGCTAGTGTGGCGGCTAGCCTTGGTGTGTTTGTGCTTGCGTCATGGGTTACGGTGGCCTAATTAACCTGCTGCTGGCAGAGCTCCTGCTGTCTGTGCTGCTCATGGTGCCAAAGCTTGAGTCCAAATTTGCTCTACGGCGAGTGTTTGCGTTGCGGCAGAGAAACCTGACACCGGAAGCTGACGAGTTCAGGAAGAATAGCAGGGGTGTTGCGCGAGACAGTGTTTTGACAGTGGGAGCGTGCACGCATGTGATTGCAGCCTGGCGGCTGCTGCGCGTTTCGGCATTGTTGGCCGTACCTTGGCGTCCAGATCAGATGATTGCTAGCACATTGGAAGCCTAGCATGGACAGATGTGGACATGCACGTGTTTAATTGCAGCCGAGTCGCTTGCATCAAAAATCAGTCCTTGGCTTGGACATGTTCAGTGAATGCATGCGTGGGAAGTATGAGAGTGTGACGGTCTTCGAAGGCACCCCCCAGCGTACTTAGTACTGGGATGGCCTTATTTTAGGCGCCTTATAAGAGAATGTCCCGCAGCACACGCTCCCTGCTTCCCCGATGTTTTTGGTCGGATTGAAACATCCTTCGCCCATATGTGTTCACCGATTGGAGATAGATCGGATCCCCGGTAGTAACGCGCACCCGCGAGCGAGTACACGCGTTCCCGTTGACAGGATCAATGGGAAGCCCCCTTGGCCCTTGGCACTGAGGAAAACAAACCGATCCTCGCGCAAAGCGCGTCCGTGGCACACATCCCAAAAGTATGCCCGCGGCCTACTTTTGGAATGCTCACGGAAGGCACCTCGGCTCTTTTTAGGTATTTGGAGGCCGCTTCGCTAGCGAACTGGCGCGTACAGCAGTCGCTGTAGTTCAACGCCATTGCTAGCTTCCAAAAGACAGTTAGCATGTCCCCTTAGGGGGAGAGCGGAGGGTCCCAAAAGCGCATTGTGTGTACGGTTCGGGTTCGGCGTTTTCGGTGCTTGGCTGCCACTTCTTTTTGTTTCATTTTTTGTTTGTTGTTTTCTTTTATTTTTTTTTTTTTAATTTTTTCTTTGTTCTTCTTTGGTTTTCCTTTTTTTTCTTTTGTTTTATTTTTTTGTGGTTTTTTTTTGTTTTTTTCTTTTTTTTTTTTTTTTTGTCTTGTGCCAGGGACTTCAGCAATTGCCGGCAGGTGGCAATCCTAAGGGGTGTAGATTGTCAGAAGGTGGCAATCCTGGTGGGGGGGGGGGGCTAGATTGCCAACAGGTGGCAATCACACCGGCGTTTTTGGTGCTTAGCTGCCACTTGCCAGGCCTAATGGATTGCCGACAGGTGGCAATCTTAGGGGGTCTAGATTGTCGGAAGTCGGCAATCGTAGCGGGGTACAGATTGTCAACAGGTGGCAATCACAGGGGATTTAGATTGTCAGCAGGTGGCAATCTTAGGGAGTACAGATTGCCAACAGGTGGCAATCTTAAGGTGGTACAGATTGCCAACAGGTGGCAATCACAGGGGATCTAGATTGTCAGCAGGTGGCAATATTCGGGGGTACAGATTGCCAACAGGTGGCAATCTTAAGGGGGTACAGATTGCCAAGAGGTGGCAATCCTGGTGGGGGGTGGTGGAAAGGGGGCGGATGGCTGTCACACTCCCTTGCTGGCCGGTTGCCCTTTGGATTGTCAGCAGGTGGCAATTTTCAGGGCTTCAGATTGTCAGCTGGTGGCAATCTGGGTGGAGCTTGGTGGAAAGGGGGCGGATGGCTGTAACACTCCCTTGCTGGCCGTTTGCCCCTTTGGATTGTCAGTAGCTCTGGACCCTCCCGGCGGATGCGGGTGAAAGCGATGATGGCCGTGTCGCCGCCCCAGTGACCCGGATCGCTTTGGAGGTCTTGGCTTTCCTGTAGCCAGGCCTGCACTTGCTCTTCGTCTTCTTCGGCTTCTGCGTTCTCTCTGAGGTACTGGATGATTAGGGCTCGGAGGCATGCCCCACTCTCGCCGGTGTTCTCTCCGAGCGCGTGGAAGAGGCAGTTGCCGTCGCCTGACATCTTCTTGATGGCCAGCATGCCCCGAAAGTGCTCCTCTCGGGTGCATTGTCTGCTTGCCTAAAGATCGCTCTTGACAGTGGATGCTCGAGGGAAAACGCCGGCCTCGACGCTGGGTCCGGGCTCCGTGTCGTGGTCGGAGTCCGTCTCGGCCCCCCCTCGTCGCGCGGCCGGTCCTTCGTGAGATGGTTCAGCGGCATCCCTTGCGAGCTTTGCCGCTTCCTCGGCTTCGTTGCTTGGCGCTGTTGCCTCGGCGGTTCTGTCGGCCTGTGCACACAGTGGGTCTAGACGCTTACCGGGGGGTGAGTGTTCCTGCTTTTTGTTATTTTGGGGGTGCGGGGTTTTGACACTGCAGCCGGCTCTACAACTGGGGTTGCGGTCCCCTGTTCCCTGTGGTTGTTGCAAGGCTCGCGCTTCTTTTTACCTCGGCTGCGGCGGTGGTTCGATCAGCCAGAGGTAGACGTGCTTCCAATCCTCTTTGGGATGAAGCCGTCTTAAAAAATCGTACAGTGGCTTGCCACTGTTGGGTGAAACATGGGCCTTAAGGTCTCTGGTGATGCCTTTGCCCCGCCCATCGTGAACCTCCTCCTCGCCGATCACCCGGTACCTCACGGACTTGGTGCCCTTTGGTCGGCCGGGTTTCACGGCGAAGAGGGGCATCACATCCATCCCCCTCAGTCCTTCAGCCTTCAGGTGGTTTTCCACGGTCATCGAAACGCCACGCCTCAGGCAGGAAAGAGGGCGGATCACCCGAAAGAAATTGCCTGCAAATTGAGGCCCCCGCTCCAACCTGCGGACTTCGAGAACGGTGTTGGTACACCCCTCTCTCCGCATCTTCTTCAACTGGTTCTTCGACACCTGAACGAGGCTTACTTGAAGGCCACTTGCGCTTCGACCGCTTCCGGCCTTGGATCTCATGGCTTCAAGCAGACCCCGGGCGCCCACCCCGGCTGAAGGAGCTTGAGCTTGCAAATCTGCAGAAGTGATCGGCTCTTTTTAGGTATTTGGAGGCCGCTTCGCTAGTGAACTGGCACATACAGCAGTCGCTGTAGTTCGACGCCAGTACTAGCTTCCAAAAGACAGTTAGCATACCCCCTTAAAGTGCGAACGGAGGGTCCAGAAACGCACTGCGTGTACGGTTCGGGTTTGTGTTCCTGAGGGGTCTAGATTGTCGGAAGATGGCAATCCTGGTTGGTGGGTTGGGGGGGGGGGGTCACATTGCCAACAGGTGGCAATCACACCTGCGTTTTTGGTGCTTAGCTGCCACTTGCCAGGCCTGATGGATTGCCGGCAGGTGGCAATCTTAGGGGGTCTAGATTGTCAGAAGGTGGCAATCGTAGGGGGGGGGGTATAGATTGCCAACAGGTGGCAATCACAGGAGATCTAGATTGTCAGCAGGTGGCAATCTTAAGGGGGGGGGGGGGGGGTGTCACATTGCCAACAGGTGGCAATCACACCTGCGCTTTTGGTGCTTAGCTGCCACTTGCCAGGCCTGATGGATTGCCGGCAGGTGTCAATCTTAGGGGGTCTAGATTGTCAGAAGGCGGCAATCGTAGCGGGGCACAGATTGCCAACAGGTGGCAATCACAGGGGATCTAGATTGTCAGCAGGTGGCAATCTGGGGGGGTACAGATTGCCAACAGGTGGCAATCTTAAGGGGGTACAGATTGCCAACAGGTGGCAATCACAGGGGATCTAGATTGTCAGCAGGTGGCAATCTTAGGGGGTACAGGTTGCCAACAGGTGGCAATCTTAAGGGGGCACGGATTGCCAAGAGGTGGCAATCCTGGTGGGGGTTGGTGGAAAGGGGGCGGATGGCTGTCACACTCCCTTGCTGGCCGGTTGCCCTTTGGAGTGTCAGCAGGTGGCAATTTTCAGGGCTTCAGATTGTCAGCTGGTGGCAATCTGGGTGGAGCTTGGTGGAAAGGGGGCGGATGGCTGTCACACTTCCTTGCTGGCCGTTTGCCCCTTGGGATTGTCAGCAGCTCTGGACCCTCCCGGCGGATGGCTGTTACACTCCCTTGATGGAATGGGGTTCAAGGTTTGTTGGGCTCTGGGGTTCGTCAGGGTGGAAGCTTTGAAGGGGCTTTGGAAAGGTTAGGGCTCCAGGAAGCTTCGTCTGTCACCACTACAGTAGGGCTCCCGGAAGCTTCGGCATCCACCGCTACAGGAGAGCTCCAGGAAGCTTCGTTGTTCGCCTCTCCAGTAGGTCTCCAGGAAGCTTCGGTTTCCGCCTCTACAGTAGGACTCCAGGAAGCTGCGGCTTCACTTCTACAAGAGGCCTCCAGGATGCTTTGGTTTCGACTCTACAATAGGGCTGCAGGAAGCTTCGGTATCTACCTCTACAAGAGGGCTCCAGGAAGCTTCGGCCCCCACCGCTATAAGAGGGCTCCAGGATGCTTCGTTTTTCGCCTCCGCAGTAGGGCTCCAGGAAGGTGGGCTTTGGTGGGTAGGGTTTTCGGGGGTAGGGGTTTAGGGTTTGGGGGTGAAAGAGCTTGGTTTGAGTAGATTGAAGGGTTGTCATTTTTTGTGGAGCTGGTGTTTGTTGCATGGGGCCGCGGTGTCTGCAAGTCAGGTCAGGGCTTTGGGATTGGGGTTTGCTGTTGTGTTCGGGGCTATGACGAAGGCTTTCGAGCTAATGGTTTGGTGTTGGGGCTTTAGCTTTCTTTTTATGGCCGAGGCCGTATTTTATTAGTGGTTCGGGGTTTGTGGTTAAGGGTTCCTTTTAGGGTTTGTGTCGCCGTACTTTAAGGGGTTAGTTCCTGGTTTCGAATTCCATTGCGTTTCCGATAGTCGCTTTAGATGTTTCAAGTTCCGAAGAAGTCGACCTGAGCCCGCATGTCCCTTTTGGTCGGAACGCTTCAACTTTCAAGTTTTATTTCATTTGAAGTCTGGGTGCTGCCCGCGACGTTGCTTCTCGGGTTGTTTAGGTTGCTTTGCGTCGGGACGTACGTCTTTACCTTTCTTGCTCAGGTGCAGCTGCGAACGCTTCCGCCCCGGCTTCTTCGTCGTACCTGGGCCCTGATGCCCTAATGCCTCAATGCCCGAATATCCTAATCTCCTTAAGAGCCAAACATCTTGGCGCCAACATATTCTGGGAGTGTGGCTTGTAACAGAGATTCCGTTTTTCGGTGGCTCAGAAGAGGGGGCTTGGGGAGTAGACACAAATGCCTGGCACATTTGATTGCAATTCTTGATTGGCTTAGAAACACCCTAATGCCCCTAATCCCCTGATGCCTCAATGCCCGAATACCCTAATCTCGTTAAAATCCAAACATCTTGGTGCCACAATATTTTGGGAGTGTGGATTGAAACAGTGATTCGGTTTTTCGATGGCTCAGAAGAGGGGGCTTGGGAAGTAGACACAAATGCTTGTCACATCTGATTGCAGCTTAAAAACACCTGCGTTCGGTCCCGACCCCTTCCCCGGAACTTTTTCCCTAAATCCCCTTCGGATCGCAGCGGGGCGGGGCGGGGCCGGGACCTCAGAGTGTGTTGCCGTAGGAGGGTCTTCACTAGGAGTAGTGCAGGCTTCGGGGGGTTTCCGGGGTTTCTTGGAAGGTGCTCTGAGGCTGCAAGGTAGTGTCCGTGCGCGCTCCCTTCCCTTCCCCCGCCTCCTTCCTCCCCCCACCCTCCCCCCGCCCAGGTCCGACCTCGTTGACGATGCTGACTGGTCCCTCTTAGGTTTCAGGGTTAGGTTTTCTTTCGGAAGGCTGGTTGGGGCTCCGAGGCAGCGAGGCAGTGGTCCGTGCACGCCAGGTTCAGGGTTTTTTCAGGTTGGAAGGCCGGGGGTTTCGTAGGCCGCGAGGTTTAGAGTGCAGGTGCACAGGGTTCTCTGCTGGGGTCGGGGGGTTTTCGGGGTTTGTAGGTCCCTAAACCTCTCGGGGTACCCTAGGCCGCCTTGCATCCGGGATCCCCGCCCCCCCGCCTCCTTCCTCCCCCCACCCTCCCCTCGCCCAGGTCCGACCTCGTTGCCGATGCTGACTGGTCCCTCTTAGGTTTCAGGGCTAAGTTTTTTTTTCGGAAGGCTGGTTGGGGCTCCGAGGCAGCGAGGCAGTGGTCCGTGCACGCCAGGTTCAGGGTTTTTTTCAGGTTGGAAGGCCGGGGTTTTCGTAGGCCGCGGGGTTTAGAGTGCAGGTGCACAGGGTTCTCTGCTGGGGTCGGGGGGTTTTCGGGGTTTGTAGGTCCCTAAACCTCTCGGGGTACCCTAGGCCGCCTTGCATCCGGGATCCCCGGCCCCCCGCCTCTCTGCCCAGGTGCTTCCAGCTGGGGCGGTGCCGTCGCCGCGCCAGCTGCGGGGAAAAAGGGGGTTTGAGGTGGGTCAGGGGGGGCCGAGCGGGAGCACCACTCGCGAGTCCCGGTCCTTCCCTGGCTCGTAGGGTTTAGGGTTTAGGATCGTGACATGGCGAGGGGCCAAGCCGAGAACCCCACCCGTGACATGGCAAGGGGCCAAGCCAAGAACCCCATCCGCCCAGCCGGGCAACACTTGACGACGCAACGACGGGCCGGCGTGCCCAGCATCCGGCCGAGGAGCCATGAGTCGACAACGGGCCGAGCGCCAACCATCCGGGCGCGAGCACTTTGCTGCACCGCCGCCGAGCTCTAGGCTAGGCCATAGGGGAAGTGTTTTGAGCATATCCTAGCAGGCAGCAGCAGCAGCAGCAGCAGTAGACACAAATGCATGGCACATCTGATTGTAATTCTCGATTGGCTTAAAACAACACACAATTTGCGGCCCAGTTGTTGCACGTCGCTTCGTCGGTGAGTCCGGACCTGAGCTTCAGAGCTGTTTGCACCGCTCGGGCTTGCATGCCTTTTGCCTTTCGCATTGGATTCCATGTCTGAGTGATTGAGTGCAGTGCATACAACTTCTGCTTCTGTGGCCACTGTGGTTTACGGTGGGTGTTTGATGGGGGTTACGGGATTCGTATTTGGGGGGTCTGGTTTGGGGTTTCCCGGGCTTTAAGTTCTAGGGTGCAGCGCTGTTCTGTATCTTTCTTTTGCATCTGCCGTCAAAATGGTTTGCATTGCTTCCGCGCTTCTTTTTGTATGTCGTTGTCGCCTGTACTCAAAACCATAGACCCCGCAGCTCATCATCACACCTTGGAATGCACACCTTGAATTCCCAATGTGGCCTCGCATTGTCTCTTCAGACAGCAGCCATTTGCGACATCTCAGCGTTGGGTAGCCTTGCGCCTACAATCCGCTTCCGGCGAGGCGCACTCGGCCCTGCTGGTCCGTTTGCTCCCTTCATCTCTTTGCTTGTGTTATTTCTCTCTCTCTCTCTCTCTCCCTTTCTCTCTCTCTTTCTCTCTCTCTCTCTCTCTCTCTCTCTCTCTCGCTCTCGCTCTCGCTCTCTCTCGGTCTCCTTCTCGCCCGCCCGCTCTTTCTCTGTCTCTGTTCTCTTCTCCGGAGGATGTTGTGCCTTGTGATCGCTTTGCTCTGTGTGCTTGCCCGGGCCGGTGCATTACAGGTTTGATTTCTGACTGTGGCAGTTCGTGCTTTCGTAGATTTTCGATCGCAGTTTTGTTTCTCCATGTCTGTACGGTTTTGCTCTACCAAGGCACAGGCGCCCGCGGACAACGATGATGCTCGGTTTATTTGGATATTTGTTCCCGTTGTTGGTGCCGTGTTGCCGGGGAAGAGCTCCATTCAGGCGGCGCCAGCCACGCCGCCATATCCACCGGCCGACGTGTTTGGCTTTATTGGATCTGCTTGGTGCCCTCTCTTGCTCTCTCTCTCTCGCTCTCTCTTTCTGTCTCGGTCTCCGCGTCCTCCTCTTTGTCTCCGCGCGGGCTGCGCCTCCGGCCGAGGACAGCAGCTCCGACGTGGTGGATCTCGCCGTGTCTTGGTATTGGTGCTCTCTTGCTCACTCTGTCCCCCTCTATTCCTCGCTCTCTTTTTGCATGTCTGGCTCTCTCTTTCTCGCTTCCTCTCTCTCTCTTTCATTACTTTTTTTGCCGCTCGCTTTCTCTCTCTTTCTTCTTCCCTTGCCAATCCTTCTTTGTCTCCTCTTTGTTCCCGAGGACCCCCCGGCGCTGTCCGTTTCGGAGGATGCGACTTGACTTAGACATCGCCATCATTCTGCGCTGTGTGTCGTGTTGCGAGTGGAGAGCTGCATTTAGGAGGGCATTGTGGTAGCGCCCTATCCGGCGCCCGCGTCTTGGCTTTATTTGACCTGCTTAGTGGCCGCACCTTTGTTGCTTCCTACTGCTTGTCAGGATGGGACGCTCGCCGACGTGCTGCCCATCGTGTCTTGGTACTTGTGCTCCCTTGCTCCCTCTCTCTCTCTCTCCCTTTCGTTGTCGGTCTCTCGCTCCATTTCTGGTTCTCTATCTCTTCCTCTCTCGGTCTCTCTCGGTCTCTCTCGGTCTCTCTCTTTCTCTCTCTCTTGTCTCTCTCTGTCTATTATCTTTTGTGTTGCTCTCTCTCTCTCTCTCTTTCTGTTTCCTTTGTCGCTTCTTCTTTGGTTCTTCGCTTTTTCTGAGGACCTCGCGGCGCACGTCTCGGTGGATGCGACTCGCCTTGCGGCGGTGTTTGTTGCCTTTTTTTTGTCTTCATCCCGCTTTGCCTGGTAATCTCTCCTGTTCTGTCAGAGGCGGGCGAAGGACCCGTCCCAGAGAACGACGTGGGCGACTTAGGTCTTTGCTTCTTCGTCTGTGCCTCTTGGGGAAAGATTATAAGTCTCACAGGCGACTCGATTCGACCCGCTGCTCGCGGCATCTTGGAAACATTGTTGTCTTGGTTTCGTTTCGTCGCATGGAGCAACGCGTCTAAGGGGCAGCTGGCCGTCTGGGCACCGGAACCTTCGGTTCCGGTGGTGTGGATCTTAGTTCGTTAGGGTTCAGGCTGTGTTTGTTTTTGTTGGTGGGTGATGAGGCGGGGGGTTGTTACGGTTTGTTTGGGTTTCGGTGGTCGCTAGACTTCGGTGTTTGTTGAGGTTTGGGGTTTGTTGGGGTTTAGGGTTTGTCAGGGTCTAGGGTCGGTTGGAGTGTAGGTTTGTATGGTGGTATGTTCGCCCTGTGGTTTCTCTGTTTTGTTGCGTGCTGTGCAAGGAACTTGCCAGCAGCTCATCGGACGTGCCTGCCGCTTGACTGGTCTGCATTGCAGTGCTTGTGCGTGCGTGCGCGCGCACGCGTGTGTGTGTGTGTGTGTGTGTGTGTATGTGTGTGGTGCCTGCTCTCCGTGTTTTGACCCTTCGAGGTGATGCTTCCACCTGCCGTTTTGGAAGACCAGGAGGTGGAAGCATTGTCGGCGGAGCTCGGCCTCGGTGGCGAGGAGCCCGAGGGTGGGGATGCAGGATGATGAACATCCTGGGAGAGAGAGAGAGAGAGAGAGAGAGAGAGAGAGAGAGAGAAACGAAGGGAGACAGGGAGGGGGTAGAGGGAAAGAAGCGGGTGTGAGAACACTGTTGATCAGGAGAGCCCGACCAAGAGGCCGCGCATCATGGGGCCGCCTCACGGTTGCACTGACTCTACTACTTTGCCCGCGAACTTTATCCCTAATGAAATGAACTTGTCATAGGGTGCTGCCGCGGTCGTACAACACGGACTGGTTGCCGTGCTACATGTGCGGCTGGTGCCGCGCTGCCCTTCGCCGAGGCTCAGGGCTTGTGGTTTGCGGTTTGCGGGTTTTGTGCTGCGGTGTGGTGGCTCCTTCCGTGCGCTTCTTGTCCGCCCACTTTGCAGGCGCAGTGCTGAGGTCCTGCCGGTGTGAGCAGCCGTTTCCGCGCCAGAGGGCTGCGCCTAAGGCGAGCCCGAAGGTCAAAGCTGCGGCTAAGGCCAAGGCAGAGGCCAAGGCCAAGGCCAAGCTTCTTGCCCGACCCAAGTAGGTCCCCTTTGTTTATTTCCACCATCCATCTAGTCTTAACTTAATCTAACTACCTATCTTTGTTGCATCCTATCTAACATAGCCATAACTTCTGTTTTGCGGGGCCTTGGCCGTTTGCCATTTCCCCTTACTGCATGTGCATGCTTTTTTTTCTTTTCATTATTTCTTTTCTTGGGGTCCCCGATTAGGGTTTTGTGTTGGATACTTTGGCTTTCCGTGGTTGGTTTGTTGGGAGTTTATGGGGTTTTAGACGCGCAAGTCGCCGCTAATTTAGTTCGATTCAATCGGGGACCCGGGGGTAGTAAGGTCGGGGGTTTGTCCGGAGCGAGGTTCGCCTCCAGATGCCGAGGACAACCCCCCGACCAGAGCGCCCCTTGTACATACTGGGGACGGTAACTTGGTTTGGTTATTGGGTTTAGTTATTGGATTTGATTGATTTAGTTGGGGTTTGGTTAGTTCGGTTCGTCCCCGTTTCACGGGCCGTGGGCTTTGCATCGCACTTGGTTTTGTTGTTGGTTGTAATTGTTTTTACTTACTCTGCTACGGCAGCTCTTAGTTTATGTGCTATAGATGCAAAGCCCTGCGGGATGCGCTCCGTTAATGCGTGGCCCTTTTCTTGGAACTGTAATTAATGAATTCGATCCTTGTCCTTTTTGCTTTTTTTTAATCTCTTGTTGCCGAGCGCCTAACACCAGCATCGGTGGCTCGGGGGCTGGGGCCGGCATATTTTGTTGTCTTTTTTGTTTTCACCATTCCTTTGCATTTGCGGGTAAAATAGATTGCACCCTTGCGCAGCTGCAGTGCCTGCTTTTGCATGCCATTGTCGACTGCATGGCTTGTGCACCTTTCCCTGACTTCGCTTGCCTTGTCAGGTCGTGGCCTCTTCGCTCGCCGGGGACTCGGTTGCGCCGTTGCGGGTTTTTGTTGTTAGTTGGTTCGGGGTTGTGGCGTGGGATTTCCGGTTTGCTGGGCTTGATTTGTGCATACGGGCTTCCGACCCTCGAACCTTCACGCTCCACGTATCGAAAGCCTAAAGCATTCACCTTATGTAAACCTCGAGCCTTGAAACGCTGGGCCTCCAAACTCTTAGCTCTTCCGCCCTTCCCTGCCTCCTCCACCTCCCCGCTTTCTCTCCTTTGGGGCTCAGAGGCAGCCAGGTTCTGAGTGCGTGCTCTTCGGGATCTGTTGTTAGGGTTTAGGGCACTCTGGGGTTCAAGGTTTGTTAGGGTCTGGGGTTCGTCAGGGTGGAAGCTTTGAAGGGGGTTTGGAAAGGTTAGTGTTTGCTAGGGTTGAGGGTTTGTTGTGGTTTATTTGTTAGAGTTTGGGGTCTGTCCGGGCCTAGGGTTCGTTGGGGCTTAGGCTTTGTTAGAGTTTGGGGCCCTGTTAGGCTTTAGGGTTTCTTAGGCTTTAGGGCTCGGTAGGGTTTAAGCTTTGTTAGGCTAGAGGGTTTGCTAGGGTTTAGGGGCTCTTGGGGTTCAGGGTGTGTTAGGGGTTTATTTCTCTGTCCGCCCAGGCTCGGCGATGCTGCTTTTGCGTGGCCGGGCCCTCCCTCGCGAGGTTTCAGGGCTTCCAGGTGGGTTGGGGCTCCGAGGCAGAGAGGTCCGAGTGCGCGAGGCTTGGGTGTTGAGGGGTTTTCGGACTTGGAAGGTGGGTTGGGGCTCCGAGGCAGTGAGGTTTGGAGTGCGTGCCGTGCTTTGTGTGGGGGCTTCGGGTTGTTAGGGTTTGGGGTGTGCTAGGACTTAGGGTTGGCAGGGTTTAGCGCTTGTTGGCTTTTAGGGCTTTTCCGGGTTTGCGGCTTGTTGGCGTTTCGGGTTCTGTTAGGCTGTTTGGGTTTCGGGTTTCTTGGGGTTAAGGTTTCGTGTCTTGTTCGGGGTCCTTTCGGGCATTGGAAGGTGTGGGGCTCCGAGGCAGCCTGGTTTAGAGTGCGGGCGCGCTCAGGGCTCTCTGCAGGGCTGTGTTCTTTTTTGGTTTAGGGTTTTATGTTCGTGTTAGGTTCCTTGGGTTACCCTAGGCTGCCCTGCGTCCGGGATCCCCGGCCCCCCGCCTTCGTGCCCAGGTGAAGCCTTCACGCCGCTGCCTCGTGGGCTTTGGTGGGTAGGGTTTTCGGGGTTAGGGTTTTAGGGTTTGGGGTTGCAAGAGCCTGGTTTAAGTAGATTGAAGGGTTGTTATTTTGTTTGTGGAGTTGGGTTCTGTTGCATGGGGCCGCGGTGTCTGCAGGTCGGGTCAGGGCTGTGGGATTGGGGTTTGTTGCCGTGTTCAGGGCTATAACGAAGGCTTTCGAGATAATGGTTTGGGGTTGGGGCTTTGGCGTTTTCTTTATGGTCGAGGCTGTATCTTATTAGCGGTTCGGGGTTTGTAGTCCAGAGTTCCTTCTAGGTTTTGTGTCGCGGTGCTTTAAGGGGTTAGTGCCTGGCTTCGACTTCCATTGCATTTCCGTCCGTCACTCTAGACGTTTCAAGTCCCGAAGAAGTCGACCTGAACCCGTGAGCTTATTTATTCGGAACGCTTCAAGTTTCGCGTTCTTTTTTGATATGTGGGTGCTTTGTGTGAGGTTGCTTCTCGGGTTGTTTAGGTTGCTTTGGGCGGGACGTACGTCTTTACATTTTTGCTCAGGTGCAGCTTCGAACGCTTCCGCCCTAGCTTCTTCGTCGTACTTGTCCGGGCCACGGTTTGTGCCTGCTCTGCCGGCTTGGGTGTCGCACGGGGTCTCTGCTTGTTGGTATTTCCGCTTCCTCTGCGGGCTTCCTTCCTGGTTTTGGGTGCCTTTGTGTTCCGGATTGCTGATCTGGTCTAGAGTTTTGCTCGGGTTTGGGGTTCGGGGTTAGTTCAGGGGCCGTATCGTATCTTCGGGTTTTTGTTTCACGGCACTTCTGCAGCAACTGGCTCCAAGTCTGGACATCGCTCTTCGCCGTCTTTCTTCTCCCAGGTGCATCACGTCTTTCTGTGTCTGTCCTTTCCCTTTTCCTTCTTCTCTCTTCCACTGTATGCTTCCCTTGTCGAGGTGCCCGAGAAGATGGTGCGTGTTGTGCTGCTTCTGGCGCTGATCCTGGTGGCGGGCGTTTCCTGGATTGCATTTGTAAGGTAGTGGTTCACGAGAGGGTTGCTCGGGGTGCTCGTTTTGGTTGGTTTTGTTGTGGGTTCGTTTCGGGGGTTTGTTGTTTTGGTGCTTCCTTGTAGGGTTGCCCTTTGTTCTTCCAGGCGGCGCCGCGGAGAAACACTCCCCCGCCAGACTGTGCCACTTGGCTTAATGTGCTGTTGTCTAGCTTTTTTTGCTTAGTGTTCTGTGGGACTCAGGCGCGGGTAAGGGGCCACGCTACTCGGCCTTTTTATGTTTCGGGGTGGTTGGTTGGTTTCTTTGTGGTTTGTTTCGCCTTGTTGTGGCTGTGGGCTGACCTTAGGAGGCACCCGTGACACCGCCGTTGCCATCTGTGCCTTGGCCATGTGTTCTCTCTTTTTCCCTTTCTCTCTCTCTTTCTCTCTCGCTCTTTCCTTTTCTCTTTCTCTCCCTCTCTCTCTCTTTCTCTCTCCCCTTCTGCTCGCACTCTTTGC
This sequence comes from Symbiodinium sp. CCMP2592, assembly GCA_905221615.1. Taxonomy (NCBI): domain Eukaryota; class Dinophyceae; order Suessiales; family Symbiodiniaceae; genus Symbiodinium; species Symbiodinium sp. CCMP2592. The sequence continues at coordinate 7,088 of CAJNDT010003339.1, read as the reverse complement.
TACTATTCATTCTTGACTTAGGAACCCGCGGCGTCGTCGTCCGCGTCCATCGAAGCGTCTTGGCTTTGTCTCTCTCTCTCTCTCTTTCTCTCTCTCTCTCTCTCTCTCTCTCTCTTTCTCTCTCGCTCTTTCCTTTTCTCTTTCTCTCCCTCTCTCTCTCTTTCTCTCTCCCCTTCTGCTTGCACTCTTTGCTACTATTCATTCTTGACTTAGGAACCCGCGGCGTCGTCGTCCGCGTCCATCGAAGCGTCTTGGCTTTGTCTCTCTCTCTCTCTCTTTCTCTCTCTCTCTCTCTCTCTCTCTCTCTCCCTCTCCCTCTCATTTCCAACTTTTTCCTTGTTTTTACCCTTCTGCTGCCGGCAGCTTTGGACTTAGGAGCCGGCCGCCTCTCCTGTTTCAGCAGCAACCTGGCTTTGGTTGGGGTGGTTTTTCTTGCGGGGCTTTGTTTCCATCGTTTCTCGCTCTCTCCCTCTGCTTACACTGTTTGTTGCTGGTCGTTCTTGACTTATGATTCTCCGGTGGCATCTCTTGCCCTTCCCGAAGTGTCTTGGCTTTGATGTTCTCTCCCTATCTCTCTATTTATCTCTTTTCTCTTTATCTTCTCTTCTCTTTCCGCGGTTTGCTTCTTCGTGATGACTTAGGACACTGCGGATGTGGAGTCGTCCGTCCCCTGGGAGTCGGCCCCCTACGTTTTGGTAGAGCTCTACTCGTCTGCTTCTTTCTATTCTTTTCTCTACTCTCGCCTCCTATTGCGTGAGGCACTTGGACCCCGAAGTCGCGGCTGGTGTTCCTTGGTTTAGGCTGTTGTGGTTTGCGGGCGTGCTTTCGGGGGTTCGGGTTTCGTTGGTACGCAAATCGAGGTTGTTTGGGACGAGGATGAGGACTCGGAGGAAGTCTTTGAGTGGGACGTGGCGGTTCCTTGGCTTTACTTGTCGCGGGCTGTGTTTATGCTTTCGGGGTTTCGGGGTTTCGTTTCTGCATAATCTGTGGTGTTGGGCATTGCATCTGGAGGAGTTTCCGGAATGTCCGGAACTCGTCGGCGACCTGCCAGAAAACGACGTGGGCGGCTTAGTGTTCCAGTTGGGCTCGTGGACGGCGGTCACTTCATCCTGTCGGGATTTGGGGTTAGGGTTTAGGGTTTTCGGGCTTACGGTTTGGGGGTTTCGGTGTTTCGGTGTCTGGGTTAGGGTTTCCGGGTTGCAGGGCTGGGGTGTAGGGTGTCTGGGTTTCAGGCTTAGTGTTTAAGATCCCGGCTTGGGTGTTGTTTTCGGTCGCGAGGCGACGCGCTACGATTCGGATATCGCTGCAACCTGGTTGCATTGCTTGTGTTGCTCTTTTCTTGCTTCTTCTTGGGTTTGCTTGGTGTGTTGCTTCGAGGCGTCACTGGACTTTCCGGCGGAACCAGCCGTGCCTGCCGTGGCTTGGCTGGTTTTTTTTGTTCCTTCATGTTTTGCGTTGTACTTTCTGTTCCGCGTGCCGTGTGGCTATAAGGAGCTGGCGTCCTGTGTCGTAGCTTGGCTGGTCTTGTGTTCTCCCTTGTTTTGCGTTGTACTTCTTGGTCTGCATGCCTTGTGGCTGTAAGGAGGTCGCCTCTGGTAGTGGCGACATCCCCGCTCCTTGGACCGGGCTTGTTTTTTAGTTATGCTTTGGGGTGACCTCGCTTGTTTGCATGCGTGAACCGAGGTCATGGTCCCTTCTGCCGACGGGGATGAAAGCCCTACCAAGCGGCAGCGGCGCAACCGGCCCGTCGGTCCCAGGTTAGGGTCTGGCTTGTTTATGTCTTGGGCTTCGGTTTAGGTCGTTAGTTCTGCTGTGGTTGTGCCGTTCGGCCTTTGCTTGCCCCGCCCTCCCCCCCCCCCCCACCCTCCGCTCCCACCCTTGGAACAGGAACCGGTACAACGTGGCCTGGTTGCCCTGTGGCGAGTGCCCACGTTGCCTCGCCAACCGGTTGCGAGGCCTTTGGGTGTTCTGTGTGTTTGGGGATTGCGGTTCGCGGGGTTTTAAGGTTCTATATGTTTCGGTTTCGTAGGACTTCTGGGTTTAGGGCTTATGGGGTTCATGGCTTTTTTTTTTCTTTTGGTCTTTGGGTTTAGTGGTTCTGGTGCCAGGGCTTTGATGCGGGGGCTTAGGGTCTGGGTCTCGGGTTTTAGGGTTCGGGGTTTCAGTGCTTGGGATTGTGGGGTTTAGGATTGTTTTCGGCTTAGTACCTTTTTTGTCCGCCGTTTAAGGATCTAGTGCTCGGGCATGTAAGGTTTCGGGTCTAGTATTTTGGGCGTTTGGGGGGATCTCGGTTGTTCTTCTGTCTGCCGACAGGACGCGTTCAGCGGAGTGATCGCTGCGATGGTCCAGTGCCTCGCAACCAATTTTTCCGGCAGCGTGCTACGCCTAAGGCGGCCGCTAAAGCCAAAGCCGAGGCAAAGGCCAAGGCTCATTTTTATCAGAACCCGCCGCGTAAGTAGGCCTGGGTATTGAGGGGTTGGGTGTGTATGTAGCTATCTATGTAGTGTTGTCTAACCCTAGGGTATTATCCTTTATGTATGTAACTTTGTATGTATCCTGGTCCATCTATTAAAGCGGTAATTAATTGTTTCACATCGCGGGGTCTCGGCAGTTTGCCACCTGCCATTTTCTTTCTTTAAAAAAAAATCTTTGGTTGCTCAGTCCGACTTGTACATGGGTGTGTGTGTGTGTGTGCGCCTGTGATGGTTTTAGTAGCTGTGATAATAATAGTGCTAATACTCGTAATAGGAGTAACAATAATAGTGGCAGTATATAATAGTTAATGGTGACGGCAATACGAATCGACATGACATCTCTACTTGTGTTGCCGGTAGTCGGACTGAGCGACCGGGGGGGCCGGGCACGTCTTTTGCGGGACTGTTAATTTCCTTCTTTGGCATAGACCTTTGTTGATTCTTATTTGTGGGTTGGTCTAGGAATGATAGCTGGTTGTCATTAAGGAAATTACAGTCTCGCAAACGTGGCAACTTGCGGGTCGGTGTGTCGGAGCGAAGCTTTGCTTCCAGATGCCGAGACACACCGACCCGCATGGGTTCCCGCGATGGACAGCTTCGTCAGTTTTGGTTCTGCAGTTTGGTTTTGTTGGAGTGGAACTGGCATCGTTTCTTGGAGATAGGTCTTTCTTCGTTTCGTGGTTGGTTAGCTGTCCATCGCATTTTGTTTCACGGGCCGTGGACTCTTTCTCCCAGGCTTGGTTGTTGGATCGTGCCGCTAGGTTCGGTTCCTGAGTAATCAGATACAGGCATGCACCGCTGAGTGACTTGCTCCGTCTGTGCAATGGTTTTGGCGTTGGTGGCTGTGGTTATCGTATTTAGTTTGTTCTTCTTGTGCCTTGGGGAAGGAGTCCTTCGGGATGCGCTCCGTCAATGCGTGGCCCTTTTCACCTGCCGCACTGGAATTTGTTTGTTTCACTTGAATTTGTGTGTTGCCTCTTTGTATTTCTCACTTCCATTCTCGCTCTCTCATCTTTTTTTTCTCTGTCCTTCTCTCTTTCTTTCTCTCTCTCCCTCCCTCTCCCCCCCTTTCCCTCTCTTTGCCCCGCTTTTTCTCGCATTTGCCGAGCGCCTAACATCAGCATCGGTGGCTCGGGGGCTGAGGCCGGCATTTGCGTTGTTTCACACTTCCTTGTGCATCTGTCGGTTAAAAGGAAGGTACTTTCGTCGCCTGCGGCACTGCATGGGTCTGTGCTTGCATCTGTCCGCTCTGCCTCTCCTCCTTGCTCTTCCGTCTTCGCCTGCCTTCCTTGTGCCCAGGTCCGACCTCGACTTGGGCTGGTGCCCTCAGAGGTTCCAGGGTTTGGGGTTTGCTTTGGAGGCCGGTTGGGGCTCAGAGGCAGCGAGGCAGCGGTCCGTGCGCGCAAGGTTGCAGGGTTTTTGGGATGTGGGCTTTTTCGCAGGCTGCGAGGTCTAGAGTGGGGTGCAGGGGTCGTTGCCGGGCCTTGGAGGGTTTTTGCGGCTTCTTAGGTCCTCTGTGCTGTCTTGCTACCCTGCGCTGCTCTGTATGCGGGATCCCGGCCCTTCTACCCCTCCCTGCGCCCAGGTCCGACCTTGTCATTGGCCGGTGCCTTCAGAGGTGTTAGGCTTTGGGGTTTGTTGCGAAGGTGGGTTGAAGTTGAGAGGCAGGGAGGCTGTGGTCCGTGCGCGCATTCAAAGTATTCGGTTTAAGGGTTTCGGGCTAAGCTTGTGGTGCTCAGGGCTCAGGGCTTAGGGCTTTGGGGTTGGGGTTTGAGGGCTAGGTTTCCTAGGAAGGCTGCTTTACGTAAATTTAACGGTCTCGGTTCTTGTGTGTTGGGGCATGTATCACAGGGTTTGGTGACTGTCGGGGTTGGGCTTTGCCGGGGTTTAGGTCCCGCTAAGGTGTAGGAGTTGGTGCGATTTATTTGTTGGGTTTCCTGCTGTATCAGGGCTCAGGGTTCGTTACGGTTGAGGCCTTGTCGGGGTTGGGCCTTCTGCTGGGGTTCAAGGTTTGTTGGTGTCTGAAATCTGTTAGGGTTCTGTGTTTGTCAGGGTTTAGGGGTTCCTAGGGGGTTTGTTGCGGTTTAGTTGTTGGACTTCAGGGTTTGTTGCGACCTAGGGATCAGGCTGCGTTGGGGGTGAGGGCTCTGCTAGGCCTTAAGGTTTGTTAGGCTTTCGGGCTCGGTAGGGTTTAAGCTTTGTTAGGCTAGAGGGTTTGCTAGGGTTTAGGGTCTTTTGGGGTTCAGGGTTTGTTAGGTGTCGTTTTCTTTCCGCCCAGGCTCGGCGGTGCTGCTTTTGCGTGGCCGGGCCCTCCCTCGCGAGGTTTCAGGGCTTCCAGGTGGGTTGGGGCTCCGAGGCAGAGAGGTCCGAGTGCGCGAGGCTTGGGTGTTGAGGGTCCTTCGGCTTTGGAAGGTGGGTTGGGGCTCCGAGGCAGTGAGGTTTGGAGTGCGTGCTCTTAGGGCTTTTGTTTCTTAGGGTTTAGGGTTGGTTGGAACGCAGGGTTCGTCAGGGTTTAGGGATCGCCCTCGTATTTTTGGGGTTTGGGGCTAGGGTTGCGGGTAGGTTGTTTGGGTCATCTTATTTACTTAAAACCTCGTGGGGGTTAACCTTCTCAATATACTTAAACCTTTCAACTTACTTAAACCCTCGTGGGGGGGGGGGGCAACTCTTTCAATTTACTGAAACCAGGTTGTTTGAGTCATCTTATTTACTTAAAACCTCGTGGGGGCTAACCTTCTCAATATACTTAAACCTTTCAACTTACTTAAACCCTCGTGGGGGGGCAACTCTTTCAATTTACTGAAACCAACCCTTGCGGACGCTAAGGCTTTTCGGGTTAAGGGTTTGAGGGTTTTCGGGTTTAGGGTTAGGGTTTAGGGTTTTCGGGTTTAGGATTTAGGGTTTTCGGGTTTAGGGTTAGGGTTTAGGGTTTTCGGGTTTAGGATTTAGGGTTTTCGGGTTTAGGGTTTAGGGTTAAAGGTTTAGGGTTGGGTGTGTTGCTTGGGTCATTTCAATTTACTTAAACCGTTCAGTTGCACTTAGAAAAAACTTGTCAATTTACTTAAACTGCCCTATGGTCGACCGTTGCTTGCCTTAAATCCTGCGTACCTGCTGAACATAAAACCAGAAGCTGCGCTGGCGCACCTTCGGCGCAAGCCGTCTAAAATTTAGGGTTTAGGGTTTAGGGTTTAGGGTTTAGGGTTTAGGGTTTAGGGTTTAGGGTGTGGCAGGCGAAGTCGCGCGCTCGGGTGTGAAACACCCCGGGCCGCGCGCTCGCGTTGCTTGTAAACCCACCCCGGCCACCCAAACTATACTCTATTAGGGTTTAGGGTTTCTACCCCCCAACCCCCCTATCAAGGGGGACTTTTATATTTTTGCACCCATGAACGTTCCAGTTGATGAAGTTGTGGCCTAGGCAACGGCTGGGAGTAGCCTCGGCCCTTTTCGGGCCTTCGGCATGGCAGGGCCGGCTCGGCCCTTTAACTTTATCGTTTGACAGCTTTGGACACCAAAAATCCAAGAAATTTGCCCCCATAAGGTTCCAGTTGTTTAAGTTGTGGCCTAGGCAACGGCTGGGGGTAGCCTCGGCCCTTTTCGGGCCTTCGGCATGGCAGGGCCGGCTCGGCCCTTTAACCTTATCGTTTGACAGCTTTGGAGAATCTAGATTTTAGAGCTGGTTCCTAGATCCTAAATCTTAAATCTTGGATCCTAAATCTTAAACCCCAAATCCTATATCCTAAACACCAAATCCTAAATCCTAAACCCTAAATCCTAAATCCTAGATCCTAAATCCTAAATCTAGATTTTAGAGCTGGTTGTCCTTTTCCGAAAAGGACAAGCGCGACTAAATATTGAAATCCGGAAGCTTAAGAGCAGCCACACGAAAAGAAAGGAGGGGACCTCGAGATTCGCAACCGGCCTTCTCTAAAAGGCACATTTTATGAACAGAAATTGTCACTTGAAAATCAACAGCAAAAATCCAAATTTCCGGTGGCTAAATCCTAAATCCTAAAAATCCTAAATCCTAAATCCTAAATCTAAACCCTAAATCCTAAATCCTAAATCCTAAACCCCAAACCCCAAATCCTAAACCCTAAATCCTAAATCCTAAATCCTAAATCCTGAATCCTAAACCTTAAATCTTAAATCCTAAATCCTAAACCCTAAATCCTAAATCCTAAATCCTATATCCTAAATCCTAAACCCTAAATCCTAAATCATAAACCCTAAATCCTAAATCCTAAACACCAAATCCTAAATCCTAAAATCCTAAATCCTAAACCCTGAACCCTAAATCCTAAATCCGAAATTTTAAATCTAGATTTTAGAGCTGGTTGTCCTTTTCCGAAAAGGACAAGCGCGACTAAATATTGAAATCCGGAAGCTTAAGAGCAGCCACACGAAAAGAAAGGAGGGTACCTCGAGATTCGCAACCGGCCTTCTCTAAAAGGCACATTTTATGAACAGAATTTGTCACTTGAAAATCACCAGCCAAAATCCAAATTTCCGGACGCTAAACCTAAATCCTAAAGCCCAAATCCTAAATCCTAAATCCTAAACCCTAAATCCTAAATCCTAAACCCTAAATCCTAAATCTAGATTTTAGAGCTGGTT